>OX352298.1:34031808-34631808 GCA_947086415.1 Pammene aurita | reverse complement strand
GGGAAGTACTCTATAGGTTTTGTAACTTTGTCAGCGCATTTTTTTTTCTCTTGTGATGGAACATTACATTTTTTTTTCCTTTACTTGTGCTGTAAGACCTTCCTTCTTGACTAATGTCATGGTCTATGGGATGTACCCTAATAGGCTTTTGGTCCCCTGCGAAGTGTTATAAAATAAGGCTTAAAAGGCCGTATCTTTGGATTGAATTGACTTAGAAGCTTGCTTTTTTTACAGCTTCAAGGGATCGCAAACATACGTATCTTATGTTTATTTCAAGTTGATAACTCCACGTGTTCCTATGAAAAAGGCTCTTGACAGACCGAAGGACAGACAGACAGACAGACAGACAGACAGACGGAAGATAAAGTGATCCTATAAGGGTTCCGTTTTTTCTGTTTGTGAAATCAAGTAAAATAAAGAAAACAAAACTTTCATGAGAATATTTAATGAAAAAACCACATTACGTAAGTTTCAAATAAATTCATCTATTCCCAGCTCGGCTCACTGCATGTTGTCATCTTTTTATTAAGTACCAGCATCGGCTTCGGTTTGTAGGCGACCTGAAATATATAACGGGCTTACATGTTTCTGTCGGAAACTTTTTAGTACGAAGGACAAAGAAAGGTGAGTGTTATTTCTCTGTTCGTCTCACCAGAAAGTGCCCGACGAAAAGGTGGGTGTAATGTAAGACTACGGCTGGAGTCAAACGTTATGCTACATATACACGCTTGATCGGTGCGACACATTGCAAATATTCTATGCAGTTACTACTAACTTCAACAAAACATGCCTAAACAGTTTGAATTAATGAGAGTTTCAGCGATTGAGATTTTCACTAGATGGTAGCACCGTGACAACAGGTCTTTTGAGCAGCAGCTGTCAAAATCCACCAATCAATAAATATATGATTAAACATGATTGGTGGATTGTGACAGCTAGACCTGTCGCCACGGTGATGCCATCTAGTAAAAGAATCGATCGCGTAAACCCTCATTGACAAAGTAACTTAAAAAAAGATGAAAACGCTGGACTAAACTTTTTAGCGTTGTATGAATATCGCGTGGATGCTCAATGGCCAAGGCTGTACATACCTATACCGCATAACTGTAGCGGGCCAGAGCAGCTAATGTGATTTACCTAATCAAGATCATATTTTTAAAATCGGAATGTGCCTTATTATAATGCTGCTTCTTACTTGAATGCCTTTACGGGCTCACTGATGCCAGAAGTCCAGGCCCAGGGCGCGCAGATTCGGCATGTGTCCGGCGGGGTTCAGGAACTTCAGGGAATCCTCGAGGACCAGACTCTAGTTCTTCACCCTAGAACGTAATATCATGGGTAATTATAATTAATTACCTAACATTAGTTGTCACACATTTTTAGATAAAACGTAAGATTTTTATTGATTAAAGTATTGTTAAACTAGCATGTAAAATATATGAATACGTTGGAAAACGAGTCATTCATTTCATTTACATACATATTGTTTTCATACGATTTTCGTTTTTAAATCATTACCGGACTCTTAATACATTTAAGGTGCAACCACACCGCTGCTTAAAATACGGCGACGTTGCGGAATCGCAGTGACGCATCGTATCCGTACCGTTTTTATCGTATGCCCTCCACACCGCTTATCAAAATGTGGAGAGCATGCGGTAAAGTCGTGACGTTTACGGCACGTCATTGCGATTCCATACCGTCAGCATATTTTGAGCAACGGTATCCACACCGCTGGGCATGCGATAAAAACGGTACGGATACGATGCGTCACTGCGATTCCGCAACGTCGCCGTATTTTAAGCAGCGGTGTGGCACCTTTACACCATAAAACCTGTTGGGCCAAGTGGCCCTGCATCCCCTTTTGATCCACACACACATAATACTTAATATTGTAATATAAATACACACATTAATATTCATAATAATGAATTGTAAACGAGTAAACGAGTCGGAGGATTTGTTTGTGAACAAATTTAGCAGTAGAAGAACATCATCATCATCATCATCATATCAGCCGAAAGACGTCCACTGCTGGACATAGGCCTCCCCCAAAGAGTGCCACAATGGTCGGTCCTGCGCCACCCGCATCCAGCGGACTCCCGCGACCTTCACCAGGTCATCAGTCCACCTTGCGGGGGGTCTACCCACGCTGCGCCTTCCGGTTCGTGGTCGCCACTCGAGAACCTTTCCGCCCCAACGGCCATCGGTTCTACGAGCAATGTGCCCCGCCCACTGCCACTTAAGTTTAGCGATTCGGAGGGCTATATCGGTTACTTTGGTTCTGCTGCGGATGGCCTCATTTCTGATGCGATCACGCAGAGAGACTCCAACCATAGCGCTCTCCATTGCCCTTTGGATGACTTTGAGCTTTCTTATGAGGCCCATTGTAAGCGACCACGTTTCAGTACCATATGTCATCACTGGCAACACACACTGGTCAAAGACTTTCGTCTTGAGACACTGCGGAATATTGGACAAAAAGATGTGCCGTAGCTTCCCGAACGCTGCCCAACCGAGTCGGATTCGTCGATTGACCTCTTTCTCGAAGTTGGATCTACCTAACTGGACAGTATGTCCTAAGTATATATAATGGTCCACAACTTCGAGAGTAAAGTCTCCGATTGTAACGGCAGTTGGTGCTACATGGGTATTTGACATGATCTTCGTCTTATCCATGTTCATCTTTAGACCAACTCGCTCGGAGGCTTTACTGAGGTCATCGAGCATCGTACTCAAATCCTCCATGGTCTCAGCCAAGACTACTATGTCGTCAGCAAACCGAAGGTGAGTGATGTACTCGCCGTTTATGTTGATGCCTAGCCTTCGTAATGACTCTTGAGGCTCAGAAGTGAAATGGGTCGGTAGTTCTTCAGTAACGCGTTATCACCCTTTTTGAAGAACAATACCACCACACCTCTGTTCCATGCCTTAGGCATTCTCCCTTCTAGTAAAACGGAGTCGAACAACTTCTGAAGGGCCATAAGGAACGGTTTACCACCCGCCTTCAGAAGTTCGGCTGTAATTCCGTCTTCACCAGGTGCCTTATTGTTTTTGAGCTGTTTAAGAGTCATTCTAATCTCGTACAGGCTGATGTCCGGGATGTCTTCGGTATAATGTCGGGTCAGTCTAGCTCTAGGGTCTTCCGCCAGATCAACTTCAGGTCTGCTAGTTGATGTGTATAGCTGTCCATAAAAGTCCTCTATCTCCCCCAGAAGCTCGGGTCTGGATGAAACAATTCTACTTTGGCGAGCTGGCTCTGCCCAATAGACAAATCTCTTGAGAAAACTTTAGAGCCCTTATTCTGCTCAATGGCCTCTTCAATACGATTTGTATTGAATTGGCGCAAATCACGGGCAAGGGACTTAGAGATCCGTTTATTGAGCTGCCGGTATAATGACGCATCTGATGAGGATTGCGGAACCATTTCTCTCCTTTCCTCGATGAGTTTCTGAGTGGAGTCAGAGAGCCTTTTCGTTCTGTTGCTCCGCTGGGCCTTAAAAAACTTAGACCCAGTACTATGGACAGCTTCCACAAACCCGTCGTTGAATTCGTCCACATCGCCGCCTAGACAATCGAAACGGTTTTGGAGTTCCAGCTGGAAGCTCTCAGGGTTTTGGATTTGAAGTGCTGCTGGACGGAGCGTAGACTTCATCAGTCGCGAGCGCTCTAGCTTAACACATATATTCAATGTGCCTCTCACCAGACGGTGATCACTTCCGGTTTTAACCGTATTGATCACAGAGACATCATTGAATATATGCTTCTTCGTCGACATGATGAAGTCAATCTCGTTTTTAGTTGCACCGTCGGGACTCATCCAGGTCCACTTCCTGTGCTCACGTTTTTTGAAGAAGGTGTTCATCATGTAGAGTCCCTCCTTCTCCAAGAAGCCAGCCAGTAGTTGGCCCCGGTGGTTCCGACTGCCAAATCCAAATTGCCCCACTGTCAGCTCTTCACCATCTCTCTTGCCCAGTTTCGCGGTGAAGTCCCCCATAACAACGGTGAAGTAGGTTTTGGAGCTATGCATGGCCTTCGATATATCCTCATACATAGCCTCCACCTCGTCATCGGAGTGTGCCGAAGTCGGCGCATACACCTGTATGACCTTCAACGAGTACCTCTTGGATACTCTGAGTATAAGGTACGCCACCCTAGTCGACACACTCTCGATCTTCACCACGTTGTTCACGAGGGACTTATGGACGATGAACCCGACACCTCCCTGGGACTGTTGGTCGCCCTCCCGGAAATAAAGCAAGTTGCCGGACTTTAGGATTATCGTTTCCTCCCCCTCTCTTCGGACTTCAGATAACCCTATGACATCCCAACGCAACTTGCTCAATCCTTCCTCCAGTTCCACCATCTTTTCGTCGGTCCGCAGTGTACGCGTGTTATAAGTTGCCAGGGCCAGAAGTCGTCGGTGGCGGTAGCCAGATCTTTGCCGGAGATTCTTAGCACCCCTGACCCCGCTAGTACCCTGGCCGCTACCATAATCAGGGCACCGGGAGTCGCCGGACACTCGGGGCCGTGGTTTTTTGGTCCTCATCATAGAGGGTTAATGCCGTAATCTCCACGCTTGGCATGCGGGTTGGCGATCGCAGTATCTCCACCGCACTCCGAGGATGCTGCTGCCCATCCCCCGGTGGTCTTGGCAATAGTTTTAGGACATACTCCGGGTCCCGGGTAGAAGAACAAACTATACTCTATCCATTTTTGGGTGATGGAACTAGTGTAAGAAACAGACACTGTAATTATATCTGTCTAATAATAAGTGAAATATTGCCCACATTAGATGGATATTGCCCACATTAGTGTAACATTACCACTGGGCGCTGCAGTGCACCGTAGCATCTGCAGTAGCAACAGCCAGCTTGCATGACTGACACCTGCAAAATAAGATGAGATGAATGTTTTTAAATTAAAACTTTCGTGAGACATACTTACACGCTTACAGTGGGGCATTCCACTCATACAATAGTTTGTTATTAAATCAAATACAAACATTGAAAACATTGAAAAAATAATCAACCCAGCAGGACTTGAACCTGCACCGATACGCTTTGCAGGGGCTAGATCGCTTTACCAATTATGCAATGGGTCAAGTCGCCTAAGCTATGTTGACGAAATTATCAATGCCTTCAATAATATTTTTTTCAATGTTTGTATTTGATTTAATAACCAATTACTATTAAATATAACGGTATATTATCTAATAATTTATAATAATATAATATTTCATAATATTGCATCAAACCCAGAACTCTAGGATTTGTATTCTTAAAGTGGTTTGCATTATTTGGCCTCCACCAATGAACAGCTGCCAGATGTCTCGATCTAGAAATAAGGATAGTATAGCAAAAAAAGTCTCGTTGCTCTCCATTATTGTGTCATATCTGACGTGGCCAGCTCTCCGTCTAATAGTTAGGACCCGCCAAAATGTCGACGAAGCCCCGCTTGCGGGTTCTATTTTCCCTCTAAGGGGCACAACAGATCTAATAGAAATATTAGAAACGAGTACCTATAAGTTGCTTACAGCATTTCTTAGTCACAAACAACTACGAAGACAAATTAATTAGAGCATAAAAAGTACAAACGGTCAGTCACAGCAGTATTAGCACTTACGGAAGTTGTTCGTATGGTATTTACCGTGGTGCCCATAAAACCTTATGGGTCAAGTGGCCCTGCAACCCCCTTTAGTCCACACACACTGTATGTACTCCTAACTTCAAAAAGGGCGCTCTTTACTCGTGAAGGAATATTTAAATGAAAACCGACAAATCACAAGTAAAGCCAATATAATACAATAAATCACCAACCCTTATATACGATCCCAATAAACATTTTGATAGCGCGATGTAGAAATACATCTTTTTGGTACAGCGCCATCTACCGTGACATTTGCATAACTTATTTATATGAAGTATGGTATCGGCGCGAACATGCCGGCCACCAAGAACAACAGTTCTTAACCCAATTTAGTACAAAACACAACAAAATAAACCTAACATCATTTAACAGAAACGTTTGACTTCATCTAAACAAGTGACAATAACATTAATTTTAACTAATCAGTTAAAGGTAGAACACAAATTCTTGAGGTAGGTCTTTTTATAAGATTATTTTTACTTCTATGAGTAACCACTCGCGTTACCCTGTCCAAACCTGGATGCGTTTCAACTACTTGGCCGAGAAGCCATCTAGCTGGTGGCAAATCAGGTTCTTTCACCAGTACTACATCGCCTACCTTGGGTTCTGGAGTTTTCTGTGTCCACTTGTGTCTTTGGAGAAATTGATTCAAATACTCCTGTGACCAGCGACGCCAGAAATCCTGCATCATGCGTTGACATAATTGCCACCTGCGCAATGGCGATATTGGAACTTGATCATAGCGCTGATCTGGTGCCACTATAAGTGGCTCTCCCACAAGGAAATGACCAGGTGTTAACGGTAGCGATTCCCCGTTGTCTTCAATGCGCCACAGCGGTTTAGAAATCAAGCACGCCTCAATTTGTGATAAAACCGTGCTCATCTCTTCAAAAGTGAGAGTGGAATTCCCTATAACTCGCTTGAGATGGAATTTACCCCCTTTGACTCCCCCTTGACTTTATCTCCACTTCCCAAAGCTCGCCAAAATTGGGAGCATACGGCGGTATAAAATGCCATTGGGTTGCATTGGAGGCCATCCAGTCTGCAAGCTCAGGAACCAAACTTGATCGTTCTGTATTAAAGAGATACTTAAGTTCCTTCGCCGCACCCACGAAATTAGACCCGTTATCACTGTACATATCGCTACAGTATCCCCGCCTCGCAACAAACCTCTTATAAGCAGCGCAGCAGGAAGCCAGCAGTTGACAATTCACTAACTGCTTCTATATGAACAGCCTTGGTGGCCATACATACAAATAAGCAAATATACCCTTTGTATGATTTGTTTCCTCTACCTTTTGAAACACGTATATTAATAGGCCCGGCATAATCTACCCCACTGCGTAGAAAGGGCCTGGCCATATTCGCCCTAGGTGCTGGTAGTTGTCCCATCAATTGATTTCGTATGTTGGCTGCATTCCTAACACATGGAATACATTTCTTGACATGTGTTTTTGCCAAACTCTTAAGCCCTGGTATACAAAACTTAGCCCTAATGTAGTTAACCATCAGTGGTCATCAACGAACTCCCGTTAAGGGTTCAGTGACTGGATTGGGAGGTCAGCTGATTGCAGTATCGAAGTCAACTGTCCAAGTCACAATGGCATCACGCATCGACTCCAACTATGTCATTACGGTTACAGCGTATGTGATGGACAGAGTTACCAAACCCTTACCTGCTACAAAGGTGTCGATCACTTCGTCGCCTGAGCTGGAAAGTGTCGAGCTCGCAGATCCTGAGTATCACACACCCAATAAAATAGATATACTATTGGGAACAAAAGTCTATGCTCGGATCATTGAAGCGGGTTTGTCAAATCTCCTCATGGTACTACGGCCGCACAAAGGACGCCTTTTGGATGGATTGTATGGGGTGATGCAGATGTTCAGGCGAACATTTCCGGCACCCTAGTAAGCGTGCACACTCAGTTGGAACGGTTGCTGCGGTCGTTTTGGGAACTGGAATCAGAACCTAGCAACAATAAACGGATCTTAACACCTGAGGAACAAAGATGTGAAGAGATATACGATGCGACTACTACACGGGATGACAACGGACATTACGATGTTCGGCTACCGTTCAGGGATGAGAAACCAGCATGTGTGGATGGTAGATCCAGAGAGATTACGTTGCGAAGATTTCACTCTCTGGAAAGAAAGCTTCAAACCGATGAGCGCCTGCAAACAGAATACACAAAAGTGTTTCATGAATATAAGGAATTAAATCACATGGAACCTTTGTCTATTGTAGAATCCAAAGAAAAGGGACTATACTTACCTTACCATGCCGTAGTGCGTGAAGACAGGGATACCACTAAGGTTCGTATAGTTTTCGATGCTTCATGCAAAGGCACAAACGGGGTGTCTTTAAAAAGTGATCTTATGGTGGGTCCTACGTTACAGTCGGATCTAAGACATATAATCATGCGTTGGCGAATGCATCCAGTTGTCTTCATTGCAGACATCGTCAAGATGTACCGGCAAGTTGTAATAGATGAGAGAGACATGAAGTACCAACGTATCCTGTGGAGAGAACAGAGTAACCAGGAAGTTAAAGAATACAAGCTAAATCGAGTAACGTTCGGGGTATTTTTTATTTTATTTATTTTTTTATTTATTGATGTTCAGGACAACAACAGCCTTAAATAAGAGTATTACATATAAATGGTTACATAACAGATGGCCAATAACAGTTATCCATAAATTACATTGTACATAATAAGTAGCGGCGTACAAAATACATCTTAAGTTGATATTTTATTAAGATAAGACTTATAGTTTCTGAGTTAAATGACTGTGACATACGGACGGATAGATGGACATGACGAAACTATAAGGGTTGTGTGTGTTTGCTATTTTGGCTACGGAACCGTAAAAAGAATTGTTTTCACCAAATGATGCCGATTACCATTAAATAAAAAGATGAAGAAAACTTACCCCTGCAAGGCAATCACCGATGTAGTGTTCGTGTATTCCAAGTACATGTGTACATTGTCTCATGAACACCAGGGACGAGGCACCCGTTAGGGACAGTCAACAGGTGTCGTTGGAGAGGCTAAACGCGTGCTTGCGTACTGGGTGTCTCTATGAGCCAGTGAGTTACTATTTATATATTAGTGCATATTTTCCAGAAGAGGATACTACAAGTGGCGACGAGGTGAAAGGTTAGTAAAAGTTAAAAAATGTTTATGTTGTTGTTGGAAAAGTAGACAATAATAAAAAAAAAAAACAAAAAAAAAGAATAATAATAATGCCAGCGGCACCCTAGGTTAGGTTTTTAAAATGTGTTTATATATTTTTGAAGGTATTTCTTTTAAAAGTATGTGATTTATTTTACTTTTTAATATTTTTTTAAAATAGCCTACACCTAACATTTGAAATTAATAAAGTGAAAAATAAGGCTATTAATGCTGTTAAAAATTTATGACATTAATAATAATAATAGTAAATTATTACAGTCCATAACAAAGAGATTGACGGAATTTCTAAGCAGCGTGCCGTTTGTTTACATTAAGGTCGGGCCGGCCAAAGCGAAATATAATAGAAGTATTATGTGTCAACCTACTCGTACTCGCGTAGCGAGACTAACGTAAACAAATCTTATCGATAGAGGGGTTCTAAGAAGCTGCTAAAAATAGAAGTTATAAGTTTGCACTTGGAGTAAAATTAAAGTGTTTTAGAGAGATTAAATGCAAGAAATCGGGATATAGGTGATACCATATGCCGCTCACCGTTGTAACTCTGTGTATCTGGAATCTTATAAATATAAAACAAGGTCGTATCAGTTACACCATTAAGGTATAACTCGGGAGCGCTGAACCGATTTTAATTATGTTTGATATTTTGGATTTGTCTCCGCCGAATAGCGGAATGACTATTGAAATATTAGAGAAATTAAAAATAAAATTGTAGTTTACGGTATGAGATCCGCCGGGTGAGCTACTATACTATAATGTACAAGTACTATATATGCTACCCTCATTTATGTTGCTTTCAGAAATGTACACTAAAAAAAACAGCCTTTGTGTTAATCTTCGGTCTTCCATTAAATTGGATGAATCATCGGTCTTCCATTAAATTGGATGAATCTTCGGTCTTCCATTAAATTAGATGAATCATCGGTCTTCCATTAAATTGGATGAATCTTCGGTCTTCCATTAAATTGGATGAATCTTCGGTCTTCCATTAAATTGGATGAATCTTCAGTCTTCCATTAAATTGGATGAACATACAGTCTTTCATTAAATTGGATGAATCTTCGGTCTTCCATTAAATTGGATGAATCTTCGGTCTTCCATTAAATTGGATGAACATACGGTCTTCCATTAAATTGGATGAATCTTCGGTCTTCCGTTAAATTGGATGAACATACGGTCTTCCATTAAATTGGATAAATCTTCGGTCTTCCATTAAATTGGATGAATGTTTTTTCTAGAATACCCTACACTACCGACATGGCACAGCATCAACTGCCGCCGCCCGAAAAAATCGACATGGAGGGTGATAGCGCCTCAATGGGTCTACAATGGGAGAAGTGGAAGAGGTCGTCAAATATATATTTTGAAGCCACTGATATTAAAAAATTCTAAAAAGAAGAGAGCAACGTTATCAGTTCTGGGCGGAGCAGGTCTTCAAGAATTTTTTTATAACTTGCCTGGCGCAAGTGCAGAACCTTCTGCAGATGTCGACGTTTATAAAGTAGCCATAGAAAAACTAGACAACTATTTCCTTCCGAAACAGAACAAAACATATGAACGACATATCTTTCAACTAATAAAACAAAATGAGGGAGAAAGTTTTGAAAAGTTCTAACTAAAACTCAGAAATCAAGCTACTAAGTGCAAATTCGATAAACCAGATGACCACATCATGGATCAGATAGTTGGGAAATGTGCATCATCAGAACTCCGTAAAAAATCCTTACTCTAGGCGATGACGCAACGTTAGACAAAGTGATTTCAATCGCGAACACTCTAGAGATCGTAAATCAACAAATGGGAAGCTATGCTGAGCAAAACGAGACTAAAAAGCCCAGCGAAGTTAACTTCGTAAAGGAAAGGCAAAGAAGTTTTAGGTGGGAAAAGCAGAAAAATAACAAACAAACAATGGAAAATACTTCTGCGAAATGTAACAAGTGTGGCAGAAACTCACATTCTACTAATGATTCTGCATGCCCAGCAAAAGATAAAAAATGTCACAGCTGCAGTCGCATTGGACACTTTCATAGGTGTTGCAGGTCAGTACAAAAGCGACACCTCGATCGAAACGGAAACAGTAACAATAATAAAAAATCACGGAAAGACGACACTGTTAATTCTGTTGATGACAACGGAGATGTACAATATATATTTAATTTAAACGATGATGAAACGATAGATTGTGAGTTAGGAGGAGTAACCTTGAGGATGTTGATCGATTCTGGCTGTAAACCAAACATAATAACTGACAAAACATGGGAATACTTGAAAAATAGCAAAATCACCTGTTACAAACAGATTAAAGAGCTTAATAAAGAATTATTTGCGTATGGAAGCGAATCACCCAAGGTTCTTTTGAAACTGAAATTAAAGTAAATGTAAAATCCGAACGCGCTTTGGTATACGTAATTAAAAACGGATCAAGAAATTTATTGGGTAAAGACTCTGCAATACGACTAGGCGTTTTAAAGTTAGGCGTTGAAATAAATCAAATAAGCCAGGAACAACGGAAACCTTTTCCAAAATTCTTCATCATAATAAAGCTGAAGAGGGTCGAAAGTCTGTACATGGAAGATAATCGAAAAAAAGTTGGCTGGGGATACTTAGAATCGATAACATAACACGTTACAACAATTTTTAGAATTTTTGTCTGATTGTCTGTTTATCTGTTTATCTGTTTGTCTGTTTATTTAACCGCGCATCACGTGAAAACGGCTGAACTGATTTTGATGAAATTTTGTATAGAGATAGTTTGAGTCCCGGGAAAGGATAATATATAGTTTTAATCCCGAAAATCAATCCTGGTGGCGGTGAAAATGGGGTTGAAAGTTTGTATGGAGAATTTTTAACCGCTGAAACGATTTAGATAGAAATGAGTATGGAGATAATTTGAGTCTCGAGAAACGTCATAGGATAGTTTTCAAACCCTTGTGGGGGTGAAAAGGGGGTTGGAAGTTGGTATGACGAATTTTTTACCGCTGAACTGATTTAGATGGAAATATGTGTATGGGTCTCGAGAAAGGACAAAGGATAGTTTTTACCCCAAAATCAACCCTAAAGGGGTGAAAAGGGAGTTGGAAATTTGTATAGGGAATTATTAACCGCAGAATCGATTTAGATAAAATTTGGTATGGAGATAATTTGAGCTCTGGAAAAGGAAATAAAATAGTTTTATCTCGGAAATTATCCCTTAAGCGGATGCAAAATGGGTGGAAGTTTACATGGGGAAGAAACAACCAATAACCGCTGTACGTATTTAGATGAAATTTAGTATTGAAATAATTTGTAATTTTTTGGTCAAGGTGTTCATATTTATAACATACCCGTCGATGCTTTAAATTTACCTTTACCCGCTCTTAAGAAATATTTGAAAATGTCATGAATGTCAAAGGGTTATTCCAGGTTCGAGGACTATATATGACGGACAAAGATGCATGGCCCAAACCAAAAAATTACTACAAAATCATCTAACATTTATAGGACACCGTTTAGGTAGGAAAACATATCAAACGTTTTGTGAAGCAGTCAGATTAGGAATTATTTTTCTTTATAATTAAACAATGGGTACATTATCTGTCTCTCATGCTGTTTTGATATGTCTTCTTGAAGAACTACGCATTATTTTGTATCTTTAAGATCTAATAATGTATTTCTTACTGTTTTGAAAAAAATAAGTCCCGTCGAGTTTCTTTTCGGGCATAAATGTCATAATACTTCTTGGGCCAGAGGTGTAGGGTTAGAACCGGTGGTAGTTTTGGAACGAAGTTCCTTATCGGACGGTTCGCGGATGGGAGGCTAGGCGAAAAAAAGTCACGTGACCGTCACGTCACGAAAACGCGACACCCATACGATTGAGAAACATGTAAAATGGAATGAAATAAAAAATATATAAAATAGAATAAAGTGAAGTGAGGTGAATGAAGTGTAGTGAAAAGTTAAAGTGAGAAGTGACAAAGTGATAAAAGTGACTCGGCAACGCGCATGTGACTCCTTTGGAGTTGCAGGCGTCCATAGGTTACGGCAGCTGCTTACCATCAGGCGGGCCGTATGCTTGTTTACCACCGTCGTAGTATAAAAAAAAAAAAAAAAGTGAAAAAACTGAAAAAAGTCGAGAACCTAAAAGTAAAAGATGGCAAATATTTCAAAAATTTCAAAAATTTCAAATACAATTTCAACAATTTCAAAAAAATACAAAAAAAAAATTCCCAAAAAAATACAAAAATGATATAACATAACTTCGTTCCTAGCAGCTAAAGCAGTGTATGCTTCTGTACATAATTAGGCCTTATTACGTAACAGTTACATAAACTACTATTTATCTCTTTTTAGGGTTCCGTAGTCAACTAGGAACCCTTATAGTTTCGCCATGTCCGTCCGTCTGTCCGCGGTCTAGCTCAGTTATCGTTCGCACTAGAAAGCTGAAATTTGGTCCTTACCAAAGGCAGCCTTCAGGCCTTCCTGATAAGAACTTTCAATAAAAAGTATATTGAATAAAATCGGTTCAGCTGTTTTTGAATTATCAGTCAAAAACGCATAGTGAAAGGAAGTACCGAATAGGAAAATGACGTAAGCGTTGCCAAATAATAAAGTATTTATCTATGTATCTATCTATCAAATATCCCTTAATAAACGACCTTTTGAATGGATGTTTTGTAACAGGGTGGCCTCTACGAAACTCTACACTGAGCATCGCCCGACATGCTCTTGGCCGGTTCTCATCTCATCATTAGACCCCGGACTTTGGTGGCAATGACGTCACAATAGGGTGATTTGGGGAGTAAACGGAACGGTGTTATGAAATACGGTTAAAAGCTCGGTTGTTAACCGAATACATAATTAGACATTTTTAACAATATTACTAAGTAAGTTGATCAATACTATCGTTTGCATTACTTGCAAACCATGCATTTGTACGTTATACTGGCATTGGTTTTGTCGGTCACTCACTCTTTGTTCGTCACAACTGTCAAGCCTGTTTAACGTACAATTGTATGGTTTAAATATAAATAAATAAATATTATGGGACAATTTACACAAATCGACCTAGGCCCACAGTAAACTCAATAGGGCTTGTGTTATGGGTACTAGACGACTATATATATAATAGATAAATATGGATAAATACTTAAATACATAGAAAACATCCATAACTCAGGAACAAATATCTGTGATCAACACACAAATAAATGCCCTTACTAGGATTCGAACCCGGGACCTCCTGCTTCGTAGGCAGGGTCACTACCGACTGGGCTAGGAGGCCATTAAAAACACTAAAAGATAATATTGATCAACTTACTAGATAATTTTGTTGAAAATGTCTAATCAAAATGTGTTCGGTTAACAACCGAGTTTTTAACCGTATTTCATAACACCGTTCCGTTTACTCCCCAAATCACCCTATTGTGACGTCATTGCCACCAAAGTCCGGGGTCTACTCATCATGCTCAAATTCAACGTCTAAAGGGGGGCCACTACACTCGAGTTAAACTTGCATGGGTCATGGACCCCCCCCCCCCCCCTCCAAGTGCACCTCAAACAGAAAAAATCATTTCTGCATTTATGACCCCCCCCCCCCCCCCAGCCCAAATTTCACCGCGCCTGTTCTTACCTTTCATGCTTTGACTGATTTGACGGGAGAATCGATTTGGATGATATTTGCCGTGGACATGAACGTATAAATACAAAAGTGGTCCTGTATCGTCCGATATACACCTACTACTCTATGTCGTTTAAATCGTGCCAAAAAAAATATGATAAAAAAAAGTATTCATTTTTGAGTGTAGTTTCATTAAGTGGTAATTGTAAAATATTTTATTAGGACTACTGCCCTCTAGCGTCATCTGTCAACTTTACTTCAAGTTCCGCCTCCAGGGTAGCGGGAGAGGAATTAGGGGTGAATTAGCCGCTTACTGACACAGACCGAATTCCACGCGGGCGGAGCCGCGGGCACAGCTAGTAGTAAATATACCAATTGATGAATCCATAAAACCAGTTATGCAACCGTATAGACGTATACCGATTCCTATAGAAAATAAAATAAATGGAAAAATTGTAGAGTTGCTGGAATCGGACATTATCGAAGAAGTCCATGAACCCTCGCAATGGGTTTCCCCAATAGTACAGTCAAGTGCAAAAATACGTATCGAAAAAATCGTCTCATAAATAAGGTACTACGCACTTATTACAACGGAATAAGATACTATGGGACATATTTTTGAGTAAGATGAGTACACCCATATTTTTACACTTGACTGTACCAATACTAAAGGATAATGGGGATCTCCGGTTATGTGTCGATATGAGAAGAGCAAATTCAGCAATATTGAGAGAAAATCACCCATTGCCGTGCATGGAACACTTACTGCCCAAGGTAAATAAAGCTCAGTTCTTTTCAAAATTAGATATTAAAAATGCATTTCATCAAATAGAACTTCACCCAGAATCAAGACATTTAAGTAATTTTATAACTTCGAAAGGGTTATATAGATACAAGAGACTCATGTTTGGAATAACGTGTGCTCCAGAATTATTTCAGAAAATATTAGAAAAAATGCTTATCAAATGTGAAGGTGTAATAAATTTTATTGATGATATATTGGTATATGGTCACTTCGAACAAGAACACGATTCACGATTAAGTTAAGTATTGAACGTGTTAAAAGAAAATAATGTTGTGTTAAACGAAGAAAAATGCATCTACAAAGTAAGTGAAGTGCATTTCTTGGGGCACCAATTATCACCCAACGGCGTAAAACCGTTGAATAAGTATGTTGAGAGCATTTCAGGATTCCGAGTGCCTACAACTATTGAAGAATTGCAAAGTTTCTTAGGACTGGTCAATTACATTAATAAATGGATTCCTAATTTAGCTACCATGACAGAACCTTTAAAGGAACTTCTGAGGAAGAAATTTGGAAAGAAATCCAGTATTGAAGGTGTCTGGGGACAAAAACAAAATGATGCATTTCTAAAATTAAAAGAGAAACTGAGCAATATAGAGACTTTGGGATATTATGAATGATAAGACACAGGTTATAGCAGATGCAAGTCCAGTAGGTCTTGGAGCGGCTTTAGTTCAGACAGACGCAAAAGGCCCAAGGATTATTGCATATGGAAATAGAACACTATCAGAATGTGAAATAAGGTATAGTCAAACTGAAAAGGAAGCCTTGGCCTTGGTTTGGGCTATTGAACATTTTAATACCTTTCTTTTTTTTGAAAGAATTTGAACTAATAACCGATCACAAGCCACTGCAATTTTTATTCAGCAAAAATCAAAACCCTGTGCACGGGTAGAAAGATGGGTGCTAAGACTACAAGCTTATCGTTACAATGTAAAGTACAAGCCTGGAAAAAGTAACATCGCTGATCCACTGTCGAGATTATGTCAATACTCTAACTGGCCAAATCAACATGCAAATGACAAGTACGTCCTTGAAATCCTAGAAGTGGCAAAACCCTGCGCGATTCAAATGTGCCAAATAGAAAGAGAATCTGAAAAAGATGCTGATATATGTAACGTAAAAAAGGGAATCTATAATAAACAGTGGGATGAATCAGTAAATAATTACAAAATTTTTGCTGATGAATTGTTTTTATGAAAACATCCTATTGAGAGGTAACAAAATTGTAATTCCTCGAACATTGAGGAAACAAGTTTTGGACGCTGCCCACGAAGGCCATCCAGGTATCGTGGCTATGAAAGGAAGATTAAGAACTAAAGTTTGGTGGCCTAGGATGGATAAAGACGCAGAGCTGATTATAAAAAGTTGCAAAGGATGCACATTAGTTAGTCTACCAAATCCTCCAGCAACCATGAAGCGCAGGGAGCTTCCTATAGAACCTTGGGTAGATACTGCTATAGACTTACTGGGACCATTGCGAAACAACGAATATTTGCTGGTTGTCATAGACTATTACAGCCGATACAAAGAAATAAAAATTACTAAGACAATCACAAGCACACAAGTCATCAACATTTTGGAAGAAATGTTCAGCCGTCTTGGATACCCAATTTCAATCACTGCTGATAACGGAAGACAGTTTGTAAGTGAAGAATTTAAAGTTACTTACAACAATGTGATATCAGATTTTTTAATACAGTGCCATATTGGCCACAAATGAATGGAGAAGTAGAACGTCAAAACAGAGATATAGTTAAACGACTGAAAATCAGTCAGAATGAAAAGAAGGATTTAAAAAAAGCATTATACGAATATTTAATGATGTATAACTCTACTCCTCATTCAACTACAGGAAAATCGCCATCAGAACTTTTTTTTTTTAAAGACAAAACAGAGATAAAATTCCGATGTTGAAAGATATAAATGAAAAACAGGACGACTCAGAAGTTCGAGACAGAGATAGGACGCAAAAAGAAAATTGAAAGGAATATGCAGATCGAAAGAGAAAAGCTGAGGATTCAGGCGTATCAGAAGGTGACAAGGTGTATGTCAAAGAATTATCGAAGACGGATAAGCTTGCCACTAACTTTAACCCTACACCGCATGTAGTGGAAAAATCTGTAAATGGTGATGTTACCATAGTAAACGAGGAAACAGGTAAAAAGTTACGCAGGAATGTGGTCCATTTGAAAAGAGTGGAACGAAATTGGGAATCTGTTCATAACGAAAACTTGCCTGATGATTAATACTGTAATTATAATTGTCTGTTTAAAATTTGTTTAATTATAATTGTGTGGTTTTAAGTTTGAATTATTTTGATAAATAAAAATATTATTAAGGAAGGGATGTAGTGTTCGTGTATTCCAAGTACATGTGTACATTGTCTCATGAACACCAGGGACGAGGCACCCGTTAGGGACAGTCAACAGGAGTCGTTGGAGAGGCTAGACGCGTGCTTGCGTACTGGGTGTCTCTATGAGCCAGTGAGTTACTATTTATATATTAGTGCATATTCTCCAGAAGAGGATACTACAACCAAGAAACTCAATGCTAAAATACTCTTCATGGTGCTTCCCGTTCACGATGCTGATGAAGTGTAGATTAATTTGTCGGTTATATTCACTAGAAACATCTTTTATCCACAGTAACAATGCACTTCAATGCAGATAACTACTGTGCTCAGTGTTGGGCGTAATTAATTACTTAATGTAATTAATTGTAAATTAAATTACATGTAATTCACTACAATTACTATAATCAGGGTTATAGTAATTTTTTTACATGTAAGTTCAATATCTCTGTAATGATAGGTATATTACAAATACATATTGAGAAAAAGTCGCTCTGACGGTTTTGTCCTTTTTAAAGTGTTTTAAACGACAGTATTATGAAACCCAAAAGTCCTAGTATAGGTTGATCTGGTAAATACCAAAATATATGAAATTATGTATGTAACATTTCATGGTTACATACATAAAACTATTAAGTTTAGAAGAAAAAAAAAAGTAAAAGAAAAAGAAGAACGAGAATATTCTAAGTCTTTGTGACGGTGAAGGTGAAGGTGATTGAAACAATTCAATCACCTTATTTGCTTTATTATGTTAATTTGAAAAATTACATTGACTAAATACTTATGTTTTATTAGCCAAAAATTTTGTATTTAAAATAGTAATTTACTATACAGTAAACAATTTTCCACGCAGTAAGAAATAGCTTTTTATTTCTGAGTATAGACTATCTATACTCAGAAATAAAAAGCTTTTAATTAGATGACAATAAATATAATAGTAGGTACACTGTGCATTAGGGGGGGAGGGGTAAGTAGGTATTAAAACTATTAAAAGAGTCTTAATTAAGGACAGATCGTATCTGATGCCTAGGGAAGAAGTTTTTAGAGATAACGCAAAAATGGCTGAACCGAAAATGTTCAAAACATATTTCGTAGAAAGTATGTGATAAGCAGTGATCAGGGTTTTGGATGCCACACGACCGAAGTGATACCATAAGTGTTTCGTAAACCAATGTTATGGTACTTTTAATTTAATACATTTCTTATAGGTTTTCCCGTAATCTATAGGTAAAGAACTATTTATTGTATTTTTTTCAAAATTTTCGACACTGTACTTTCGGAGGGGGGTTCAATTATCGTCTAGTTTCTAAAATACCTTCAAAACAGTTTATCCGCAAATTACATAAATAAAATATTAGAGATGCTCATAATAATGCCGATACTACACAGACAGGAAAACACCAGTGTTTGCGTGTTTTCTTGATTTGTCGAAAGCTTTCGACCTGGTGTCCTATAGAAAACTTTGGCAAAAACTGTATGAAGAGACGTCGCTGCCCAGGGAATTTGTGGAACTGTTTGAATTCTGGTACGGCCACCAAACCAATGTTGTAAGGTGAGCGGGTTCGCTATCAGACGAGTATGGGTTGGAGTGTGGGGTGAGGCAGGGAGGGCTAACGTCACCCAGACTCTTCAGCCTATACGTAAATCGGCTGATCGAGGAGCTCAGTAACACTGAGGTCGGGTGTTCAATAGATGGCACATTTTTAAACAACATCAGTTACGCGGACGACATGGTGTTGCTGAGCCCGTCGATCAGCGCCCTCAGGATGCTAGTGAGTCTGTGTGAGCGGTATGCGGAGACCCACGGCCTCAAGTACAATGCCTCTAAGAGTGAGCTGCTGGTTTTTAAGGCGCGAGGTGTCAAAATAGACAACCTGTTGTTACCTCCGGTCAAACTCAATGGCACCGCTCTAAAGGTGGTACAAAAATTTAAATACTTGGGGCACTGGGTTACCGCAACTCTTAGTGACGATGTCGACCTGGAGAGGGAGCGTAGGGCGCTAGCAGTAAGAAGTAATATGTTGATCCGTAGGTTCGCAAGGTGTACTAACAATGTAAAGATTACTCTTTTTAAGGCGTACTGCCGGTCTTTTTACACCTGCAGCCTATGGATCAACTTCACTCAGAAAGCATACAGCGCCCTACGCGTCCAATACAATAACGCGTTTAGGATGTTGTTGGGGCTGCGGCGCCACTGCAGCGCGTCAGGCATGTTCGCGGAGGCGCGCGCTGACGGCTTCCACGCCATCATGCGCAAGCGGGTGGCGTCGCTGGTGCGGCGTGTGTGCGGCAGCGCCAACAGCCTCCTAGCCACAGTCGCGGAGAGGTGTGATGGGGCTTTCTGGCACGCCTGGAATAGCCTACATGTGTTAACTTAAAGGTGTAATTTATGTTTAAATGTTTAGGTTTTAGATGTTTAGGTATAAGATATTACTAACGTAGGATAAGTTTAATAATAATAAAAATTGTACTTACTAACATAATATGGAAAGTTTCCGAAATAAATAAATATTTAATTTAATTTAATTTAATAATAAGACCTTTTAAGTTGATATGTAACACGATATAGTTTGCAGAACTTTTTTTTCTCATTTACCTACCGAAAATAGCCCTCATGTTTAAAATTACGTATACGAGTATACGTCCGTCTTGGGGTCATCGATTTACATGTGTGTACCAAATTTCAACTCAATCGGTTCAGTAGGTTCGAGTAAATTAGCTGTGACAGACGAATGGACAGACAAGCAAGTGATCCTATAAGAGTTCCGCGATATGTTGATATTTTATTAAGATAAGACTTATAGTTTCTGAGTAAAATGGCTGTGACATACGGACGGATAGATGGACATGACGAAACTATAAGGGTTGTGTGTGTTTGCTATTTTGGCTACGGAACCGTAAAAAGAATTGTTTTCACCAAATGATGCCGATTACCATTAAATAAAAAGATGAAGAAAACTTACCCCTGCAAGGCACATCACCAAGAAACTCAATGCTAAAATACTCTTCATGGTGCTTCCCGTTCACGATGCTGATGAAGTGTAATTTGTCGGTTATATTCACTAGAAACTTCTTTTATCCACAGTAACAATGCACTTCAATGCAGATAACTACTGTGCTCAATGTTGGGCGTAATTAATTACTTAATGTAATTAATTATAAATTAAATTACATGTAATTCACTACAATTACTATAATCAGGGTTATAGTAATTTTTTTTACATGTAAGTTCAATATATCTGTAATGATAGGTATATTACAAATACATATTGAGAAAAAGTCGCTCTGACGGTTTTGTCCTTTTTAAAGTGTTTTAACGACAGTATTATAAAACTCAAAAGTCCTAGTATAGGTTGATCTGGTAAATACCAAAATATACGAAATTATGTATGTAACATTTCATGGTTACATACATAAAACTATTAAGTTTAGAAGATAAAAAAAAGTAAAAGAAAAAGAAGAACGAGAATATTCTAAGTCTTTGTGACGGTGAAGGTGAAGGTGATTAAAACAAATCAATCACCTTATTTGCTTTATTATGTTAATTTGAAAAATTACATTGACTAAATATGTTTTATTAGCCAAAAATTTTGTATTTAAAATAGTAATTTACTATACAGTAAACAATTTTCCACGCAGTAAGAAATAGCTTTTTATTTCTGAGTATAGATAGTATTAGATGACAATAAATATAATAGTAGGTACACTGTGCATTAGGGGGGGGGTTTTAAGTAAACTATTAAAAGAGTCTTAATTAAGGACAGATCGTATCTGATGCCTAGGGAAGAAGTTTTTAGAGATAACGCAAAAATGGCTGAACCGAAAATGTTCAAAACATATTTCGTAGAAAGTATGTGATAAGCAGTGATCGGGGTTTTGGATGCCACACGATCGAAGTGATACCATAAGTGTTTCGTAAACCAATGTTATGGTACTTTTAATTTAATACATTTCTTATAGGTTTTCCCGTAATCTATAGGTAAAGAACTATTTATTGTATTTTTTTCAAAATTTTCGACCCTGTACTTTCGGAGGGGGGTTCAATTATCGTCTAGTTTCTAAAATACCTTCAAAACAGTTTATCCGCAAATGACATAAATAAAATATTAGAGATGCTCATAATAATGCCGATACTACACAGACAGGAAAACACCAGTGTTTGCGTGTTTTCTTGATTTGTCGAAAGCTTTCGACCTGGTGTCCTATAGAAAACTTTGGCAAAAACTGTATGAAGGGACGTCGCTGCCCAGGGAATTTGTGGAACTGTTTGAATTCTGGTACGGCCACCAAACCAATGTTGTAAGGTGAGCGGGTTCGCTATCAGACGAGTATGGGTTGGAGTGTGGGGTGAGGCAGGGAGGGCTAACGTCACCCTGACTCTTCAGCCTATACGTAAATCGGCTGATCGAGGAGCTCAGTAACACTGAGGTCGGGTGTTCAATAGATGGCACATTTTTAAACAACATCAGTTACGCGGACGACATGGTGTTGCTGAGCCCGTCGATCAGCGCCCTCAGGATGCTAGTGAGTCTGTGTGAGCGGTATGCGGAGACCCACGGCCTCAAGTACAATGCCTCTAAGAGTGAGCTGCTGGTTTTTAAGGCGCGAGGTGTCAAAATAGACGACCCGTTGTTACCCCCGGTCAAACTCAATGGCACCGCTCTAAAGGTGGTACAAAAATTTAAATACTTGGGGCACTGGGTTACCGCAACTCTTAGTGACGATGTCGACCTGGAGAGGGAGCGTAGGGCGCTAGCAGTAAGAAGTAATATGTTGATCCGTAGGTTCGCAAGGTGTACTAACAATGTAAAGATTACTCTTTTTAAGGCGTACTGCCGGTCTTTTTACACCTGCAGCCTATGGATCAACTTCACTCAGAAAGCATACAGCGCCCTACGCGTCCAATACAATAACGCGTTTAGGATGTTGTTGGGGCTGCCGCGCCACTGCAGCGCGTCAGGCATGTTCGCGGAGGCGCGCGCTGACGGCTTCCACGCCATCATGCGCAAGCGGGTGGCGTCGCTGGTGCGGCGTGTGCGCGGCAGCGCCAACAGCCTCCTAGCCACAGTCGCGGAGAGGTGTGATGGGGCTTTCTGGCACGCCTGGAATAGCCTACATGTGTTAACTTAAAGGTGTAATTTATGTTTAAATGTTTAGGTTTTAGATGTTTAGGTATAAGATATTACTAACGTAGGATAAGTTTAATAATAATAAAAATTGTACTTACTAACATAATATGGAAAGTTTCCGAAATAAATAAATATTTAATTTAATTTAATTTAATAATAAGCCCTTTTAAGTTGATATGTAACACGATATAGTTTGCAGAACTTTTTTTTCTCATTTACCTACCGAAAATAGCCCTCATGTTTAAAATTACGTATACGAGTATACGTCCGTCTTGGGGTCATCGATTTACATGTGTGTACCAAATTTCAACTCAATCGGTTCAGTAGGTTCGAGTAAATTAGCTGTGACAGACGAATGGACAGACAAGCAAGTGATCCTATAAGAGTTCCGTGTTTCCTTTTAAGGTACGGAACCCTAAAAAGAGCTTTAGCTCCCTCGGGAGTAAAATTGAATTTAGCTCCTGCATTTTATTCACAAGAGTGCAAAGAATATTTGAAATTCGAACGTGTTATTAGTTACTTCTTTAAACATAAATAATAACATGTCAAGGCTACTCCAGACAGGACAATGTTCGCCCATCTGATTAAATTGTCTGATCAAATCAGGTGCTGTGGACGCAAAAATAAATATATATATTGTATTCAATTAAAAATAAAGGCTGATTTTATATATTCCAGTTGTTTTTCTTGTACCTATGTAGTATTTTCTGTTTTAATAGGGGGAAAGATTTGTGTTCCACACGGCTGCAAAGCTATACGTCTCGTGTGTTGCAACAATCGCTACGCTCCGGATTCTATTTTTTAACTACTTGTATTGTAACCTCCTTGGTGGTAGATGATGATGATGATTATAGGTAGGAATACAGAATAAAACACATGTTTCCTCTTCGAAGTAGCAATATGTAATAATGATTAAAAGACAGGTATACATTGGTATATAGTTGATGATTAATACAGATCCCATATATGAAAGCAACTAGCCTACTTATTCTAATAAGGTATGTCTCTAGGTACATCACACCTTCCCCGTTTTTTTTTTTGAAAAAAATAATAATAACATAAAATAGTGTTTAACTAAAGTTATTTATAATTATCTTGGATACAATGTAAACAATAGAGTTCAATCACTCTTACGTTGTTATGCAAACACAATACTAGCGCTAATATGGTGAGGTGTTTACATTTGCAATACCTAACAATAACAATTGTCGCACAGCTGGTGCTCTTATTTAATGGCTAACTTAATATAACTCGTTACACAAAATAAGGAATAGTTCTGTTCTTATGAATAACATTTTGTTTATTACCTATTGCAATTTTTACATTGACACCCATATCTTCAATAACAGAGTATGGACCTAAATATACTGGGTCCATTTTTTCTCGTCCTTCTTTTTTAACTAACAATAAATCTCCTACATTATAGTTTATTGGATTACATGTTTTGTCATATTTTTCTTTCCTTAACTGTTTAGACTTAATTAAGTTATTTCTAGCGTCTTCCTGGGACTTTTGTAATCTATACCTTAATTCTATAGGATAATCATCGAAGTTATATATGGGGTCTATGTTGTTAACAATATTACTAGGTATATTACAAAGTTTTCCGAATACTAACTCATAGGGAGTATATTTAGTTTCAGAATGCATAGTCGTGTTATAAGAGAAGCACCAATATTGCAACCAGTTGCTCCATTCGTGAGCCTGGTTATCAGTCTGGATTCTAAGGAAAGCTCCTAAGGCCTTATGAGAGTTCTCCAAAGAACCGACTTTCGTGGTGATATGCAGTGGACTGTAGTTGATTAATTTTTAATAATTTACATGTATTTTGCATAGTTGAGGATATGAATTCTGAACCACGGTCTGTTGCTATCTCGAGCGGGATGCCGTAATGCAATATAAAGCCTTCAACGAATGCTCGCGCGACTGTTTCGGTTTCTTTATTAGGTAGTGGGTAAGCCCAGACGTACTTCGTGAGCTCGCACTGAATCGTAAATATATAGCTATACCCATTAATGTCTTTAGTTATAGGGCCAACTAAATCTAAATATACTTTATCACATGCTGATATAGCTGTAGTAGTAATAGACATTGGCTCCTTAATTGTTTTGTGGAACTTTTGTTTTTGGCATTTGTCGCATTTTTTAATAAAATTTCTTATGTCTTTTTCCATGCTGGGCCAGTAGTAGTATCTTTTTATATTGTTAGTCATCCTACGAATACCCGCGTGGCCGCTAGTCGGCAGGATATGAAAATCATTTATAATGACACGTCTGTCATCTTTGTTATTTACTTTGAACACACCCTTTATAATACATATTCGTGGTCCGGACCATCCACTATTAGTTTTTATACGCTGACTCTTTTATCATCTTTTTATTGTCATTATTTTTAATAATACATATTTCTTTTATATTTATTGTATTGCAGAAAAGTTCCAATTCCCTCGTGAAGAAAGCTCGTTTCATACACGATTGGGATTTTTGTGCAACACTAATAAGTGATAATGAGGGTGTGTAAACAAATGAATTGTTGCTACTACAAATACTATCATCTTTTCTCTTACACTTGCGATACTCATTTTCATCAAAACTTAGCTCTGTTGAATTGTTTGGTTTTTTAAGTATTTCCACAACTTTTGGTTGATCACTCCAATCGTTTTGAAAATTCTTAACAACCGAACTATTTTGCATTTCTTGCTCTTCCATTCGCTTCTTTTGCCTACGCGTTGTTACAAACATAACTCGTTCACTCATATCTTTTAGCTGTTGACTTGTTAGCTCAATCCTTGATAACCCTAAATTAATCAAAAATATAACGTAATTATGTTACTCATTAAAGGCTATAGTATTGTTAAAATTTTAATCACTACACTTACATGGTTTTCAGGAAGCTTGACGACAGCACTTGTTACTTAACATAGTTTATCGGGTCACTTGCGTTTGCGCCACTGAAAGTTTGTAGTTTTCCACGAAAACTCGACGATAGTTCCTATTACCACTGCCACCTTATACGGATGCACGCCTTCGCATCACCATAGCAGCCGCCTGTCGCTCAATCTTCTTTGTAAGGCACTTATGGACCTTTTTCCAGACGAGGTAAAAGAAGATAATGCTGATCATCACTCCCATGGCCATTGTTATGTATGACTGCTCCTCGCCGTGACTGATATCTTGAGTTGACCTGGCTTTGTTGTTCCGGCCAGTCTGAGCAATGATGACTTCTTCCTTCTCTATTTTAGACACCGTTTTCCCCATGTTGAAAGATGAAATGTAGCTCGTGAGATAAGAAGCTTCAGTTGTTGCAGCACTTCCAACACACTAATCTTGAGTCCCCCAGCAGCAGCAGGACCTCGACGACAGCACCATTTGTGAAAATTGTCCCTTCGTAGCTCTCCAAATTAACGTAGCAGGCCTGGCAGGGTCGCCATGTATTGTAACCTCCTTGGTGGTAGATGATGATGATGATTATAGGTAGGAATACATAATAAAACACATGTTTCCTCTTCGAAGTAGCAATATGTAATAATGATTAAAAGACAGGTATACATTGGTATATAGTTGATGATTAATACAGATTCCATATATGAAAGCAACTAGCCTACTTATTCTAATAAGGTATGTCTCTAGGGTAAGGTACATCACATACTCGCTTCGCTCAGGATTCTATTTTCGAACCATAGAATTAATTCGCTCGTAGTTCAATCCTAGAATCTATTCGCTAGCTCGTGCTTCAATTCCACACTCGCGGGTAAAATACAACTTTGCACTCTTGTATAACAAATAACTATTATTGACGGACATAAAACAGTCGGCTTCTTGCTCTAAAAATATAATAGGAATATAAATTGTTTTCTTTTTGTCTTGCTCCCATTACTTACCTACCTACGTGTATATCATATTTCAAAGATCATTTATATATATTGTAGTTTGCATAGTAATATTTTGTGTATTTGCTCACTTACATTACCTGCTCGGTAAAATCAAGTAACAGATAACAAAGAAAGCTAATCTAAATCTAATCTTTATTATCTACCCTTCTTTGCCCTTGTACGAGTAATTCCACTACAAGGGCGCTAAATAAGTTGTGGATTACTCATAACTTATACCTAAGGCTATAGTAATTACAATTTAGGCCGGTGAAAATAAACATTTATAATTGGTAAAATCACGCAATCAATTGGGTGCGAAACATGGCCTGTCAAACAAGACATAACCAATAGAGTCCAGGTGTTTCTAAACAAATGTTTGCGGCGGATCGTAGGAGTCTACTGGCCACAGACCATCTCGAACACACGACTATGGGAGTTGACCGGCCAAAACCCTTTAGCCAAGGAGATACTTTTGCGGAAGTGGCGCTGGATTGGCCATGTTTTGTATTTGGTATTTGGCATCCCCAATTTATACGATAACGATAACAAACTTGGCCTAGTAGCTTAACTGATGTAGATATCAAGATTAAATTGAGAGCCTCCCGTCCTAAAAAATTACATCAAAAATCTTGGTCGAATCCATCCTTGGGTCCTAAGAAATAATCATGCCAAAGGAAATCTTTTGTTCACGAAAACCCGTATATAATAATTATTATTATTATAAACTATGATGTAAGATTATTTGTAGCTGTGAAGACTTAATAAAATACATCACTGTTATATTTATCTGCGGCAACGGCACAAAACGACGACGACGCCGACAACGGCGACGGGTGTCTGTATTTTAAAAAAAAATTTTTAACTGTTTATTATAATGAAATGGGTTAATAACAATTTAACTTAACTTATTATATGTAGTAGTAGTATCGTATTAATCTTTTACATTTAAGATTGTATTACCAAGCTTTTGTTTTGGGGTTGCAACCCCTTTTAACATAAATTATTTCAAATTAAATCATATTAATCTATTTTACCAGTTACATTGTTATCTATCAGTGCTTTTTTAGGGTTCCGTAGTTAACTAGGAACCCTTATAGTTTCGCCATGTCTGCCCGTCCGTCCGTCCGTCCGTCCGTCCGCGGATAATCTCAGTGACCGTTAGCACTAGAATGCTGAAATTTGGTACTAATATGTATATCAATCACGCCGACAAAGTGGTAAAATAAAAAGTGGATTTTTTTTATTTATTAGGGTACCTCCCCTATACGTAAAGTGGGGAGTGATTTTTTTTTTCATTTCAACCCTAACGTGTGATATATTGTTGGATAGGTATTTAAAAATGAATAGGGGTTTACTAAAATCATTTTTCGATAATGTAAATATTTTCGGAAATAATCGCTCCAGAAGTAAAAAAATATGCGTCCCCCCCCCCTCTAACTTTTGAACCATAAGTTTTAAAAATATGAAAAAAAATCTCAAAAGTAGAACTTTATAAAAACTTTCTAGGAAAATTATTTTGAACTTGATAGGATGAATAGTTTTTGAAAAAAAAATTACAAAATAATTTCTGAACTAAGTTTGCAATTTAACCGTATAAGCAGGTGTTTATTGTACCTGTAATTTCTACAAAATTACAATGAAATGACGTGCTTTCAAATAAAGTAAAAACGGTGAAAATCGGTTCACGCAATAAAGAATTATTCCATAAAAATCATCTTCCATACTTTAAGCTCGCGCGCAATAGTTTACTTAATTTGCCGATAGATGTCGCTGTACGTGGAACTCTCATATCATATCCTACATGGCGGTGTTATTAACTCTTAAGTGGGGACACTTACTGTGACGGACGGAAAACTACGGAACCCTACACTGAGCGTGGCCCGACACGCTCTTGGCCGGTTTTTTAACAATACTTTTAATATTCTTAGGTTTTTTATCTAGATTTTCTACAACTTCTTTGGGAAAGCTGTTTAGAACTTTTTTCTTTTCGTATTTTATTTTTATTTTTTCTGCGACATTAAATGCTTTTTTATTTTTTTATTTTTTTTTAAAGAGTACAAAACAGACTTATTCTCCTTTTTATTAGAGCCTCAGAATTGTCAGTGCATATCATACCTACACGTTACTAAAATTGATAACAGTGTTGGGAAAAAAGTAATTTAATTACAAATTGACCATTATTTTTCTTCCTCTTAGCGTTTATCCCGGCTTGGGGTCCGCTTGAAAACCTAATTTCATGAATTGGCGTAGGCACTATATATTACGAAAGCGACTGCCATCTGACCTTCCAACCCAGAGGGGAAACTAGGCCTTATCGGGATGGTCCGGTTTCCTTATGATGTTTTCCTTCACCGAAAAGCGACTGGTAACTATCAAATGATATTCCGTACATAAGTTCCGAAAAACTCAGTGGTACAAGCCGGGGTTTGAACCCGAGACCTCCGGATTGAAAGTCGGACGTCTTACTGCCAGGCTACCAGCGCTCTAATTACCAATTGACAACTGCAATTACAAAAGGTACTTACGGTGTTTGCCAAGCGTCATATGTTTGTCAAGTGGTGACGGCCTCGCGTTGCATGGCGCGTTGTAATTTGTTGGTGTTACAAATTTCAATAAACAATTGCAATTACATATAGGGAATTGGGGAACGTGCGTAAACTAAAAAGGGCAGCACAGGACGCCCCTGTTTATTGGCGCGAAGTGTAAATGACACATTAAATTTGCCAAATTAGTCTTCTAGATGACAGGACCTACAACGTGCAAAGGTGTGTGAGCCAAATTTTGGAGGCAGCACTGTTTATTGGCGTGGAATAGTTTCATTTTTCGATTTATACGAAAAGACGGCAGACCCACTTGTGACGTTTTCAAGTCAAAGGTACATCATTGTCAGTTGCTAATAGAGTTTATTTATGAATGAATTGTTATAGCAGTAACGCCTTATTAACAACCGACATTGATGTACCTGATACATATTTTGTTGTTTCAATTCCTAATTACGTTTTTGTAATTAAAATTGGTTATTAATTCCTTTTTCAAGTATAAGTTACTGTTGTCTAATAAAACATATTTAGACAATTTCATTTTCCAAATTTGCTTAAGAAATATACGGTGGTTGAAACAAATAGGACTTACAATATTGTGACCTTTCTCAACTAGCAAAATAGCCTTAGAAAATCTAAATTATATGGCCAAAAACCCTTATATTTGTTTTGAACCCTTATATGTAATTGCAATTGAAAATCATATCTAACTGCAATAAAAAAATACACAGTTTTTTATTTAACTAAAGGTAGGGCCTTGATATGGGACGCTACTTGTGTCGATGCGTTCGCCCAGTCTCATATCCAAGCAACCCGCTCGCAGGCCAGCGCTGCGGCTGATCAGGCTCAGTTTCTCAAGCGCCGCAAATACTCGTCTTTACTTAAAGACTATGAGTTTGCGGCGCTTGCGATAGAAACTTTGGGCCCCTGGTCAGCCGACATGAAGAAGTTTATGGGGGCCCTGTCGCCGAAGTTGATTGACACCTCGGGAGACCGTCGTACTGGCAGTTACCTCTCGCAACGAATTTCTATCGCAATTCAGAGAGGTAACGCCGCCAGCGTGATGGGGACCATGCCCCAAGGCGACCTATTAGACGGGGTTTTCTTTATTTTGACAAAAACGGGACTTAATCGCGTACGCTTACTTTTATTATTTCCCTGACGTTTCGAGCGTGCCGTAACGCTACGCGGGGGTTTCTTTCTATAATAGTATTTAGTTTCGAGATAGCTTTAAGTTTAATATAGAGTTTTAGTTTTTTAGATAGTTGTAATTTATTTTTCACACCACCTGCTCGACAATGCCAAATTATATATCATGCAAACCTCACCGAAAGCAAATCATTATAGCCCTTGGCTTTAGCCGGGTTATAATGTTGTACTAAATCTCATTATAACCCGCTGGTTAATAATGTGAATTCACTTCCCATAGCTCTTATTGTTATGTGCTTAAAGTCTAATTTCGTAAAGTCCGCACGGTGCATAGCCCCGCGACGCCAGCCGGGGCCCGCGCCGCCGCGTCGAGCTGATTTGAAAATCGAATTTATTCGGAAAATCGTGCTGGCCACCTCAATTTTAAATACCTAAAACAAATGCTGCGAGTGTCATAAGACGCTGCAGTATACGGAGTAAAACTGCAGGTTCTATAAAAATAGAAGATAAAATTAGAATAAAATGGACTAATGTATCAAGAATCAATTTTTAGGGTTCCGTAGCCAAATGGCAAAAAACGGAACCCTTATTGATTCGTCATGTCTGTCTGTATGTCTGTCCGTCCGTATGTCACAGCCATTTTACTCGGAAACTATACGACGTATCTGAATAAAATTTACACATAAGGTATATTTTGTATGCCGCTACTCAGTTATGTAGTTAAATTTGAAAAAAAAAATTTTTAGGGGGGGGCGCTCCATACATGTAACAAAATTTTTATTTTTTATATTTTTGACTAAATATCAACATGTGACACATAAATCGATAGGTCTTTAAAAATAACACTGAGGTTTTTTGACCATTTTGTGATTAAGTGAATATTTTCTGAAATAATCGCTTCGAAAGTCAGAAAAATTGTGCCCCCCCCCTGTAACTTTTGAACCGTAAGTCCAAAAAATATGAAAAAAATTGAGGAGATGCGCCTTATCATACACTTTCTAAGAAAATTTTTTTGAACATATTGGTTTAGCCATTTTTGAGTTATCTCCAAAAAACTTTTTCCATAGTCATCAGATACGACCTTTTGGTATTAGTTTGGTTCTTATTCCATTGAAGGTACGGAATCCTGCTATGTGTGGTCCGACACGCACTTGGCCGGTTTTTACTTTTGATTTACTTTAATAAAAATCCGTTTCTAGTAGCCTTAGCTATTTTATTGTCTCGCAAGAGGTGAGAAAAGTAGAGTATACTCCTCGGGGATAAAGCTGTTTTTGTCACGGGAGCGCTTGAACCCCTCACTGCACTCAGGACTCAGTCTTAATTCCCTCGCTTCGCTCGGGAATTAACTCATAACCCCCTCGCTGCGCTCGGGAGTAAAATCTGGAGTCCTTCGTTACGTTCAGGATTCAATATTGCGCCCGTGACATAAAACAGTGCTTTATCCCCTTGGTGTACAATCTACTATTTAACATGTAATTTAATTGATAATGAATTGCAAAATGTAATTAATTACGCCCAACACTGAGCACAGCTTATCTGCATTGCCAATATGTTTAAAAGAAGAAGTTAGTAAATAAAACCGGCATATTAGTCTACACTGTATAACCATGAAGAGAATTTTGGCATTGAGTTTCTTGGTGATGTGCCTTGTAGGGGTAAGTTGTCTTTCATCTGTTTATTTAATGACAATCTGTATCATTTGGTTGATTTTTTTTTATTGTCAAGGTTGCCGTGATAAACATTCATGATACCTATATGACAATCTCTTTTTATGTTTTTGCTTTATTTTCCAACACTTTGCAGAGGAATCAAAACTTATAGGATACTTCCCATATACGTAGAAGCATGAAATTTGGCAAGAAAGGTTTTACAGCGCAAGTACCTTTTTCTGTAATATTATTTGAATACAATAAGTCTTTTTAGGGTTCCGTAGCCAAAATGGGAAAAACAGAACTCTTATAGTTTCGTCACGTCCGTCCGTCCGTCCGTATGATACAGCCATTTTACTCGGAAACTATAAGACGTATTTTAATAAAATTTAAATATAAGGTGTATTTTGTATGTTACTTAGTTTTGTATTAAAATTGCTAAAAAAGTATTTTTAGGGGAGGCAGTCCATACCAGTGGCGGTGGGTCAACTTTTTTTTAGGCAAGCCTGAGCCTAATTTGGCTTAAAATTTCTTCATGAGCTGTAGGAAAACTACTCAGATGCCTGAAAATTAGGCAAGCTGAGAGGAAGAATGTCAAATACATATTTTTTTTTTTAATGTCAACATGTTGCAAATCAATCGATAGCTCTTTAAAAATAACATTGATGGTTGCTTAAACATTTTTGATAAGTGAATATTTTCAATAATAATCGCTTCCAAATTCATCGCTTCGGGACCCTAAAGATCACAAATTTTTGTAAAATACATATTATAAATTGAATTTCCATTCAATTTTAATCCAAGGTGTTGATCTCTGGGGTTTAGCAGCAAACCGCGATAAGGCATTTAAAAAACAAAGCAGAGCCCTTAGAATAATCTCTAAAAAACCGTTCGACTACCCAGTGAAAGAACTATTCATAAACCAAAAAATACTAACAATCCCTGCAGTTTATACATACTGTATATTAGAGGCGTGCTAGTACGTTAGGTCTCATATAAAGCAATACAAAAAAACCTGCATCCGAAATGAAATCATCCGCTGGTTACCCTTATTGTTTGCCCCTTCACATCGACTCTCTAAGGTCCGAAAGTCACTCGGTTTCATCGGCCCCAAAATATATAATGTGATTCCGAATGACTTAAAATCAATTGAAAGTGACACAATATTTAACTATATAAAAAAACTAAAACTTCTGTTAATTGAACAAGCATGTTTCTCGGTTGATGAGTTTATAAATAAACCGAATACCTTAATTATACTAAAATAAAAATGTGACAATATAAGTGAAGAATGTATGATGATATGAATGATTTTGCAAGAATGTAATTAAGATTATTTTATCTATATTTTATATTTTTTTAAACTGACAAATGTAAATTATTTACCTAATTGTAGCTTAGTTATAAAACTTAAGGACTTGTTAAAATATTTTTACCAATAAATAAACTAAACTATATTTTAAATAATTTAAAGTAGCACCTTCCTTATAAGTAATTTCATACTTGAAAACCTTTTTATCAAATATTTGCAATTGATAAGATGATTATGCCAATTTCAGTATTATTAATACGAGGGATAATCATGGCTGAGTGGTAACAAATTATTTATATAAATATTTTATTTTTTTATAAATATTTGCAATTAATAATAAAACAGCTTTAGAAAATAAATAACACATTTTACAAATAATTTAAACGAATTACCCGCTCCCTGCCGTTCCCGGTGCAAAGGTGCCCATAAGGCTTGCTGCATTTCCACGCTGGATTACTATCTTGTATATAAAATAAATAGATGTTGGCCATGCCCTCTCCGAAGTCAAGTCCTCATCCAACATAACAAAATGATGAAGAAAATATTTTTAACCGACTTCAAGATTTCAAAAGGAGAAGGTTCTCAATCTAGTTGTATGTTTTTTTTATGTTTGTTACTCCATAACGCCGTCATTTCCAACTGTACCTATATTTATTATCCTTTAAATTGTAAAACTGGTTAAACTTTCATTACTTATTTTCTTTATAACACTTACGGTCAGTGATCAATTGTGATAACATAACGAATACACATAACATAGGTACTCTGACTTCGACGACAACTTTAATCTCATCTTATTTTGTAGGTGGCGATCAGTCAAACTACAACTTGTGCCTGCACATGCAACGGCAGTTCGAAGGTAATGTTACATTACACTTAAATATAAAATCCATCTAATCTAGGGTCATGTCATGTCATTGGCCACAGCATCTTTACAGATGATAGTTGCAGCGTCTAGGAGGTATTTTGAGGTAGTCTACAGCCTACATCGACTGCGATGGCTATATAAACCAATGGATCACAGATACGAGTATGTGTGGACTCCTGGGGTGATCCAGCAGCTCTGCGAAGTCATTTCCGCTTGAGTTGACCCAACCAGACCTCGTCGTGCCTTGCCATGCCTTCCCGCAGGTTGCGACGCCACTCCGGTCTCATCTCCAAGCGTTCCTCCCAACATTTAGCTGGGATGTTGAAATTATTCATGTTGCATTAATCTAGCGAATATTTCACTTAAATACTGGTTTTTAGGGTTCCGTAGTCAACTAGGAACCCTTATAGTTTCGCCATGTCTGCCCGTCCGTCCGTCCGTCCGTCCGTCCGCGGATAATCTCAGTGACCGTTAGCACTAGAAAACTGAAATTTGGTACTAATATGTATATCAATCACGCCGACAAAGTGGTAAAATAAAAAGTGGAAAAAAATGTTTTATTAGGGTACCTCCCCTATACGTAAAGTGGGGAGTGATTTTTTTTTTCATTTCAACCCTAACGTGTGATATATTGTTGGATAGGTATTTCAAAATGAATAGGGGTTTACTAAAATCATTTTTTGATAATGTAAATATTTTCGGAAATAATCGCTCCAGAAGTAAAAAAAAATGTGTCCCCCCCCCTCTAACTTTTGAACCATAAGTTTTAAAAATATGAAAAAAATCTCAAAAGTAGAACTTTATAAAAACTTTGTAGGAAAATTATTTTGAACTTGATAGGTTGAATAGTTTTTGAAAAAAAATTACAAAATAATTTCTGAACTAAGTTTGTAATTTAACCGTATAAGCAGGTGTTTATTGTACCTGTAATTCTTACAAAATCACAATGAAAAGACGTGCTTTCAAATAAAGTAAAAACTGTGAAAATCGGTTCACGCAATAAAGAATTATCCCATAAAAATCATCTTCCATACTTTAAGCTCGCGCGCAATAGTTTACTTAATTTGCCGATAGATGTCGCTGTACGTGGAACGCTCATATCATATCGTACATGGCAGTGTTATTTTAACTCTTAAGTGGGGACACTTACTGTGACGGACGGAAAACTACGGAACCCTACACTGAGCGTGGCCCGACACGCTCTTGGCCGGTTTTTTAACATATATTACCTCCATATTTAGAAACTCATTAACGATGATGATATTATAAATGTTATATAATAAATGTGTATTTTCGAATCCCAGTACAGCGAATAGTATTATGACCCTATTATTTCAAGAACTAGTAACTTATGTTAGTGACGAGCAGAATAATCGACCTACCTTATACCTGATCGGACCACCATGTTCGATCATGTGGACGCCAATCCGCCGAACACAGTTATACTATACGTAGATCTTGCTCTGACACATAGCCACGTTCTTTTCAGATTGCAGTAAGATCGGGTTCGGTTCAGATGTGTGTAAACTCTTTGAGATTTGGCTTGGCACCGACTTCAAGCATAGTTGGTGGCGCATAATAAAAAGGGAAATGTTTGTTTAAAATCCTTTTTACAGTCAGTTTCCTTTTTTCAACCGACTTCAAGATTTCGAAGGAGGAGGTTACCAATTCGTCAGAATCTTTGTTTTTATTGCAATTTATTTTTTTGATGTATGTTCACCGATTATCGAAGACGGCTGGACCGATTTGAAAAATTATTTTTTGTTTGAAAGAGTATACTTCACAGTTGGTCCCATTGTAACCAGGTCAGGATCTGATAATGGAATCCTGGAGAAATCGAGGGAACTCTTCAACTATTATAGGCACACCTATAGTGATTTGAGTATTTTTTACAGCAGCTCGAGCATTTGCTGGTGGAAAGGTGGATGTTAAGTGAAGTCGGTTCTTTTTTGCTTAAAATTATTAAAGATTTTTTTTTCTTTATAACACTCTCGGTCAGTAATCATTACTTGCGATGACATTTGAATATACAATAGGCATGGTAAATTTTTTTCATGTATGGTATCAATCGATTCGTTTTGTTGTGAGGATCAAATGTCTATATGGGGCACAGATCTAAATATACATAGATAACTTAAACACCTCAATCTGTATGAAAACCAACTGTGTCACTTTTTTTCTACCTACTGTGACGTCACAAGGGCGATTTAGTGATGTGAATTCCCCGTTGTCCGCACAAAATCGATTCAAAGGCGACGCCGCCGCCGCACGCGCCTTTCGGCTCGACTTGACTCGACTCGACTTCAGCCTGGCCCCAGATGCACGGAATTTCGGTACAGTTTCCATATGACAGACAGAGACAGAGACACTTTTTGACATTATTCCGTTCGGAACCCAAACGAAAATTCCGTGCGTGTTCGGTCAGAGGGCCTACCGCGAAACGAAAACGAACTCCGTTCGTGTATCTCCCTCTCTGTTGCACTAGCTAGTTCAAGCGACAAAGACGGAGATAACCTAAAAATCACTAATCGATTCACATGAACGACATCGATTTTCTGACAGACGAATGATATAGACAGACGAGTGATATAGACAGACGAATGATATTAAACGGAATTATTAAATAAAGGATTTTTGAATTACATTTTAAAAATAAAACTAGTAAAACTATTAGCTCTGTGAGCTGTAGACCTCGCTTTGTTTTGAAATGGTTGAAATTTGTATTTTTTTTTGTTTTCTACCTCCATATCTCTCCATTGTTTTTAATTACGAAAAATTGTATATAGTTTACAAGATTTTATGAGAATCGGCTGAAAATGCAAAGTCTAGGCGAGAACAGAAATCCGGACATCCTCCGAACATCCAAACATTTTTGGGCCAAGCTGAAACTTGACAATGATGAAGGTTGTTGTGGCGTATCTTTATTATGTAAAGCACAAATAAAATTAGTATATTATATCAGATATTTTAAACGGTAATAATAAAAACACTGTTAAACATTAAATCTATTCACTAACCTCATTATCATTGTCAATGTGTTTTAGTATATTAATAGTGGGAATAGTGGGATACGCCGTTTTTTTCAACAATCTCAACTTCTTCCCTTCAATGAAACTGCTTTTTTCAAAGTGTTTAGAACAAATAGTACTATGCTTAGTCGGGAACCAGTCTTTCCGTCCCGTGGCCGCAATCCATTTTTCTTTTGTGATAGGATCGTGTGGGAAACTAAAAAAAGTAAGTGTTTCTTAAGCACAATAGAAATTTATAAACGTATTATACATTCAAAGGATAAACATGTCACATACATGAAGAACCCGAAGATATTACCCTCCATTATTAAAGATGTCGTGTAAAATTAGGACATATTTCGAGCTTGTTTGTATCAATAACTACTAAATTGGCGTTTTTAAAATGGTAAATATCATTCGTCTGTCCGATATCGATTAAAATCGATCATCGAAATAATGTTGTAGAATGAACAACACTAGTTGCTAGATTTGACAGCCGAATGATAAGTTCCCTTGTACCACGAACTCCAAGTGATGCGCGACAGTATCGCTTGTTCTGATATTCATCGTCTCTTAACACACAACGTCAGATTAAACGCTCAAAGCAAACGCGGCAATGTAATGTGAATATAGTTTACTTACCGATAGTCTATAGTTACTTAGGTACAGTCTTGGAATCACACCTCGGCATACTTAAAAAATCGATTTAAAATGAATTTACGCATAATATAATTTGAAAATAACTTACGTGTGATAGGAAAAATGTCCTTGTGTTTTTTGGGTGCTTCCAATTTTTGGGCTATTGCACTTTAATACCATGCAAAAAGGCATTTTCTTAATTTTCACGGACAACCGGCTACCACAACAGACGCGCGCGGAATGTCACTAGCGACGGCCAACTCGGAGACCTACTCCGAGTTCCGACACGCGTAGATGCATTTGCGTGATCTATGTATATTTAGATATGGGGCCAATTGCGTTAAAGCAACACAAAAGTCAGAAATGAGACTTAAAGTCCAAGATTTGCATTTGTTTCTCAAAACGCTCCTAACAAAATGACGTGCAAAAGTGACGTCACGATCACATAGTCGCCCTATTTAAAGTATGGAAAAAATATGAAATTGCTATTTTTACAGTGAAATGTTGCGTTTATGTATATGGTTGCTATACAGTTTATTTTACAGTAAATTGTTAAAAATCTAATGGAATCATTGTTTTTTTTTAAATTTCGCACTTGAAAAAATCGTAAAATTTAGAAATTTTGCAGCTTGATTGATATCTTTGAGCCATTTCAATAGAATTTATACATTTTCACTTTAGATGTATATATTGACCATTTTGCATTTTATTTACCATTATGCAATTTTATTGCATAATTCAACATGTGTCATTATGCCTATTAAGTAGTCTGATTTTGACGACAACTTTGATCTCATCTTATTTTGCAGACGGAATCCGGTCCAGCTGACAAATGTACCTGCATATGCGGCGGTACATCGAAGCGCTCAGTGGTAATGTCACACTAAATATTTATCCATCTAATCTAGGAAATATTTTCACTGAAAGCATAGACAGATAAAATCACACTGTCTTTTTCTTACACTAGTTCTATCACCCCAAAACAGGGATGAATATAGTTTGTTATTTTACTGCTACTGGCTAAATTTATTCACAAACAAGTCCTCCGCTTCATGTAGGTACTCATTCACATTATCGTTAATATTATGTCTGTGTGTGGCTTGGCATAACAGATTTTATTGGCGCGAATTAACTGTACTAAGATATTAAAAAACATCTTCCTTAAAGTAAAGTAAAAGTTTATTTCATAAGTACTACTCAAAGGTTGTCTGAAATAGATCGCTTTTTAACGATAAGAACGCCTGTTGTTACATAATTTTAAGTTTTTTAAAAACTCTTTTAATATACTTGTATTTAATACCTTTAAGCTATAAAGGTTTGTACGGAAGCCTCAGTGCGCGAGTCCGACTCGCACTTGGCCGGTTTTTTTTTACTTCACTTTAGGATAAACAATAATTTTAGACTAGATATAGACGCATTTTTATTTATTGTACAAAGTACGTAGTCATTTTCTGATCAGAGCTATTGTGATACAACTTTAAAACATTTTTATTATTTTATGTTACAGAGTAATTGGGGATGGATCGAGCCGATGGTAATTTAGAATTTTTACATACTTTTTTCTAGTATATCTAAATCAAAATTGTCAAAAATAATTATTTTTAAAAACTTTAAACTAATATACTTACACACAGGAACCGGAACCAGTTAAAGCCTGACGAGAAATATGTGGTGACGCGCCATGTTGCGGAATTTAATTGGAACTAATTTCTTACACTGGCAATAAATTTAATGACAGGATGATATGCATGTGTGACGGCAACTGATAGGCTGTAATTGTTGTCAGTGTCTTTGTGGCGGTTTATTTGAATAGTAGTAAAGTGTTGAATATAAAATAATAAACGACAAAAAGTTCCCAAAACTATTCATACTTAGTCAAGAGCAAAACATTGTAAATAGTGTATACAAAAATGCTGGAGATCCGTTGAAGGGCATGATTGGTACTTTATTGCGAGTAAGAAAAAGTAGGATAACATTTTTTTTGTATCGGACACGTCGTGTCAGCCGGCCAGACCTCCATACAATAGTAGATTGTACAACAAGTGCATAAAACACACGATTTTACGCGAGGCGTTTATCCATCCGAGCGAGCTTGCGAGCGTAAAATGGGTTTTATGAACGAGGGTTACACTCTAATTTTCACTTCAATTGCGAGGAAATTATTTATCGATAATCGTAAAACAATTTCAAGTTGTAACAAAAATATTACAATGAAAACAAATATGGTTCCCACCAATTACTTAATGTATTTTTTATTTTATTTTCAACACGTGAATTTAGACAGATGTCTAAATATGCAGAAAACATATCGGGGCATTTCTAAACTATTATCAACTCCTATTTTATTTGATTTCATTTATTTAATTAAAGAAAACACGCAATTCAAATAAATATAGCAATAATATAATAAAAGAACAAGTTTCAGTATTCTACGAAATTTTACTGGTCAATTAAATTGTGCAATATATTTTGACTCTGGCTGTTGAGCCACATTCTTAGTCTTAGAAGAAAATTTTACTTTATGTCCTAGTCTAGGACTCCTAGAGCTTAAAATGCGATTTAATAAATAGATTCAAAATTCAAGATACTAATATACAATGTTTTTTTTCTTTTGTTTCTACTTTTTGACTTTTTTTTATTTTTTGACTTTTCAACTTTGTCACTTCTCACTTTTCACTTCACTTGACTTCACTATATTATATTCTATTTCATTTTACATGTTTCTCAATCGTATGGTTTTGTGTTCCGTTTTCGTGACGGTCACGTGAATTTTTTTCGCCTAGGGCATCCGCGTGCCGTCCGATAAGGAACTTCGTTCCAAAAATGTATGATAACGAATGTATAATTACCGATGGTATTACGTTCTAGGGTGTAAAGGCATACTCTGGTCCTCATGGGTTTCCCGGAGCTCCTGAACTCCGCACATATTCAGAATCAGCACACCCTGGGTCTGGACAGCATCAGTGAGCCCGTACTCGCATTCAAGTAAGAAGCGGAATTATAAGGAGGCACCTTCCGATTTTAAACATATTATCTTTATTAGCCAAATGGCATTAACCGCTGCCCCACTACACGTTGGATCCGTAGGCATGGAATTTGAAAACCAGTTTCATTTGGTGGTGGATTCATGAACAATCAACTCAACATTACAGCAAAGGCTGGAAAAATAGGGATTACCGGCCAAATAGGTATAGACAATCCGGTTATGAATACGAGGCCGGGAATCCGTTTTAGTGAACAGCCACTGTGGCAACTCGCGACGTTGTTCCAAAAGTTGTAGTGAAAATCACTAAAAGTCCATACTACTCTTTGATTCTGTCATAGCTGTCAACCGCCAAACATGGCGCACAAAATTTGTTCTAGATGTCACATCTAGAAGAATACATAATAAATCAATGACTAAGTATACAGTTTATTTTCACGTTCAAGAATTTCATACACGAGTTGTCATTTTAATATCAAGATACATATATCATTGACATTACCTTCAGCATGGAGCTTATTTCAACAGCGTACGCCATGCCATAACACTTAGGTGCCTACAGGCTACAAGTGTTTGACGCGTTATAAGCTGAGTATTCACGACAACTCATGCCGAATTTATGATAAGGTGCTTGTAAGCGGATTTCGCATCCGCAAGTCACTCCGATGTGTCCATTATGTCTACTGTGGAACACGTTGCACTGCAAAACCGCGCAAAGAAACCATAACCAATATTAGACTGGAGACAAACGTTAAGTACCCGATACGGTTTCCCGATCGGTGGCGCTCCGCCGCCGTGTGGCCGGTTAATTTTATTCGTTTGCTATCTGACCTGCACGGCTAGCACGTCTTACGCGTGACTGGCGCGACAAGAGACAGATCTGCGCGACTTTATGCGTTGTCGCTAGTTGGCAGCACAACATGCGCGTGAAAGGAGCGACAGACCCGCGATCAAATGCCACTGTCATAAAATGACAGTGACTCGCGACTTTGAACTAAAATCCTTCGCACAATTTTGACTTCTCTTCGCGTCAGTTGCAGCCGCGGGTGCATGTAATGCTACTAGAAAGCGAGATTTTTGACAGGCGCGGGAAGGTTTTCCCTGCTTGCGGCTTAAGTCGCTCTTGCAAGACGTGCTAGCCGTGCTGACGTATGCCTGCATGACATTAGGTTTAGAAACCGTACTGGTCGAGTCGAGTGTGTTGTGGGGTTCTGGTATTTAGAATGAGGCATGTGCCTTCAGATGCCCTGATGCGGTAACCGAATCCGGCAACATGACGCGAAAACCTAACGTTTGACTCCAACCATAGTCTTACAACTAACTTTTCGTCAGGCATTTTCTGGTGAGACGAATAGAAAAACTACCCACACCTTTCTTTGTTCTTCTTACTAAAAAGTTTCCGACAGGAAGGTATAAACCCTTTTTATATTTCAGGTAGTACTTCAAAAGATGACGATATGCAGTGAGTAGAGCTGGTTATAAGTATATGAAATTTATGTAATGTTGGTTTTTCATTAAATGTTCCCATAAACGTTTTGTATTCCTTATTTCACTAAATTCCTACACAAACTTATCCCACCAATGCTTACGACTGAAACGTATATAGTTTTTCACTTCAGCCTTGGAAGAATAATAAGTAGTCGATGCCTATATCTCATAAACTAAGCACTTTTTGTGTATACGTTGTATGGCAAAGTTAAAGACCAATACATTTCCTAAAAGTTAGCTGTCATATTAGATTTTTCTACAAAGTATTCATTTTCGTAACAACAGATTTGGGTGTGTAATAAATAACCCAACAGGTCCTGAGGCGCAGTTTTTAGATTCAGGTATTTTTCTTCACATTTATCGTAGTAATTATAGAGTTTGTATTTGTTCGGTGCTAGATATTTTAAGTAAATCGGAATATCGGTAACTGTTTGAACGAGGCCCAGTATTCATCAATATACCTACTGCATACGGACCTTTACATAACTCAGAGTTAACCTGTTCTTCGGGCATTTTTTGTAATTTATCTCCGCCTTCGTAATACTGTTATATGTATCTTCTAATCGCACCGAGATTTCGTCTATTGATGTTGTAGCCATGTCAATTCACAACAAATAATATTACAAGTCCCAAACAATAGTGTTCATCACTTTTATAACTCGCGACCATAACATTAACAATTCAATCGCCGCGTAGGCGAAATATTCCCAATGTTTTTATAAGTAAACATTGCACTTTGCACTCGATCCAGGGCCGCGATTCGAAAAATAAACACACACACTGGACATACACAGCTCCAACCCAACTCAACCCAACTCAACTCAACGCTATCACATTGGACCAACATTGGACCAATGTGAGACCAATGTGCTACCAATGTTGAATGAAAATCTGTTCGAATAGCAAATGTCAATGTCGTTATAGCGTTGAGTTGAGTTGGGTTGAGTTGGGTTGGGGTGCTATGACGGGAAACCTCCTCGAGTGCCAGGGCCCTTCTCATTCTTTCTGATCCGGTTGATCCGGGGGAAAGGGAAGGGTTCCTGGACGGTGCATCCTGGGGGCAACGGTAAGCGATCTTTGGTGGACCCCAAATATTTCTTACCGGTGCTGCTAATATCCTGTGTGGGGGGGTTGGGGGGTTCCGCACAGGGAGACCTCTCATTTAGGGAGAGGACTCCTGAGTGTTGGCTGGAGGGGGCCTTTGGGCGAGCGACAGGAATGCCGCTGTCCTGGATAAAACTGCGGCCCCGTAACCTGTCTAGGCATATGATGACGGACCGGGGGTCAACACCAAGCCGCTACTTGGTGTTGGCTGCGAGGATGACAACCTATAAAAAACTGAGGGGCCTTCGGGCCGGGCGGCTTTGGCCGCGGTGAGGGACAGGAATGCCGCTGTCCTGTATAAAACTGCGGCCCCGTAACCTGTCTAGGCAGAGGGCCTATGATGACGGACCGGGGGTTAACACCAAGCCGGTGCTGGGTGTTGGCTGCGAGGATGACCACCTCTATAAAAAATCGCGAAGGCAACCTGAGTGGGTGGAACCCGGGGTTTTTCCACCTGCTCCCGGCGTGGAGGTTGTCATGAGGGAGCAGCGTGTGGTGTCGCCCTGCAGGCTACCTTCGGGAGGGGGAGCTTCGGCTCCGGGGGCTTCGGCCCCAGTGAGTGGACAGCTTCGGCTGTCGCAGCAGGCGGTGTTCGCGGTTGAATGCTTACGCGATCCCGTGTCACCGTCACCAACGCTGCACGACGGGCATACCGTGGATGGTTTAGTTGGTAGTGTTGGCCCTTGCTGACGAGTCCAACATACCCGTCCTAGTTCCCCGGCTAGGCGGGATGCCTAAATGCATTCCTCCACGTTAAAAAAAAAAAAAAAAAAAAAGGGTTGAGTTGGGTTGGAGCTGTGTGTGTGTTTATTTTTCGAATCGCGGCCCCTGTACTGCCTCGCTCGCCGGCCGGTTACTCTTCCGATTTGCATGTGGTTAGATTATGAACCATGATTCCATAGCTTTAAGATTCTAATTTAGATGGTTTCTAAATTAAAAGGTTTTTACGTGTGATCATAGCGACTGTTTATTTGCAACTAAAATACATACGCATCGATATTAATCCAATAGAAGATATGCATGAGTACACGTCTAATTATCTGTCTAAACACTTCCAAAAAAATTGCGCATTTCCGCTATATTGAATTTTAAAATGTACTTTATTTTAGAAATTTGCACTTCATAATTCATTAAAAACGACTACTTTAACAAATTTTACGAAAAAACTGTATAACTGCAATCTTGGATTTAAAACACATTAATTTCGAAATTTCCACACCGAATGAGTCGAAAATGATTACCATAACAATTTTTACGAAAAAAGTATGACCGTAATTTTGGATTTTTAATTTAAAAAATAAATCAAAATTTCCACATCCACACACAAATTAGTTATTAAAAAAACCGGCCAAGAGCGTGTCGGGCCACGCTCAGTGTAGGGTTCCGTAGTTTTCCGTCCGTCACAGTAAGCGTCCCCACTTAAGAGTTAATAACACCGCCATGTAGGATATGATATGAGAGTTCCACGTACAGCGACATCTATCGGCAAATTAAGTAAACTATTGCGCGCGAGCTTAAAGTATGGAAGATGATTTTTATGGAATAATTCTTTATTGCGTGAACCGATTTTCACCGTTTTTACTTTATTTGAAAGCACGTCATTTCATTGTAATTTTGTAGAAATTACAGGTACAATAAACACCTGCTTATACGGTTAAATTACAAACTTAGTTCAGAAATTATTTTGTAATTTTTTTTCAAAAACTATTCATCCTATCAAGTTCAAAATAATTTTCCTAGAAAGTTTTTATAAAGTTCTACTTTTGAGATTTTTTTCATATTTTTAAAACTTATGATTCAAAAGTTAGAGGGGGGGGGACGCATATTTTTTTACTTCTGGAGCGATTATTTCCGAAAATATTTACATTATCGAAAAATGATTTTAGCAAACCCCTATTCATTTTTAAATACCTATCCAACAATATATCACACGTTAGGGTTGAAATGAAAAAAAAAATCACTCCCCACTTTACGTATAGGGGAGGTACCCTAATAAATAAAAAAAATCCACTTTTTATTTTACCACTTTGTCGGCGTGATTGATATACATATTAGTACCAAATTTCAGCTTTCTAGTGCTAACGGTCACTGAGATTATCCGCGGACGGACGGACGGACGGACGGACGGGCAGACATGGCGAAACTATAAGGGTTCCTAGTTGACTACGGAACCCTAAAAAAGGTATAACCGCCATTTTGGTTTTTAAAATACTGAAACATCATTTACGAAATCTCCACTCCCGGATAAGTCGAAAAGGACTACCATTACCGTTTATACAACGGTTAAAAAATAATTACACATGTACGTTTTTATGATCCACAAATTAAATAAGTATCAATTTAGGTTCCACCCTACAACTGTGTTTGAGAATAAATGCGGTTTTATTTCTCAAGTTGATTCATAAACAATACTATAGAATTTATAGATATACAACCGCACAACAACAACACGTTTATTTATAGCTGTGAAGACATAATAAAATTCATCACTATTATTTTTATTTCGTATTTTGTTTTTGCCGTCCAAACTAACACATGCGACAACAGAACAAAAAGAGTGCAAAACAGAAAACCTAAGAACCAGATAAACCCATATACTTTGGCTAACCCGCGATAATATTGCTTACGAGATTCAGCTTAGATCCTAAAATGGGTAATCATTCATATTAACTTGGGATACTTTCACACTAGCGAAGGTAGCGCAGGTAATTAATTCAAATGCAAGGTTCGTGTGTTATTGCTGATTTCTTATTAAAAACAATAATATGTAGCCCTCGTGAAAAGAGGTATATAAGTCTAAAAATGCCACATTAGAGGAGAGCCAAAAAACCGAGAGAATACATTAAAGCTTACTGCTTATTAGTTAAAAATACAAAGTAGCTTTGTATGCAGTTTCGGTATTAAAATTACCCTTTTAATCTGTATATTACCAACATATCATCTAAACTAAAGTCAACGGATTGAAAAAAATAGTTGGAGACCACTATTTTATTCTACTATTACGCGTTACTGTAATTGATCAGTGACATTGTATTAAGCTTATATATTAAGTTATAGCCTCCCTCTGCCTCGGCCGTCCCTAAGACATGTATAACTCATTTTGGCCAAAATCAGACTTGTACTCCTTTTCATTAGTCTCAGAATTGTCAGTAAATATCATACCTACACGTTACTAAAAATAAAAAAACAGTCAGTGTTGGGCTAAAATTAATTAAATTACAAGTGACTATTGTAATTACAAAATGTATATGCATTTACCAATTACAAGTAAAAAGTTATTAAAGCTTTATTAACAATTGCAATTATTACTGTATTTAATTGGTGGGTCAATTCCTTATTACGTTTAGTAATTAAAATTGTTAATTAATTACTTTATCAATAAAAAAATACTGTTGTCTTATAAAACATATTAAACACTTTACAATTTAAGTTTCGAAATTTGTTTGAGAAATGCAAATAAGGTGATTGAAACAAATAGGACTTAACATATTGTGGACTTTCCCAACTAGAAAAATAGCCTTAGAAAATCTAAACTATATGGCCAAAACCCTTATAAGCGTTTTGATGGTACATTGAAATTATAAATTATATGTAACTGCAATTATAAATCATATGTAATTTCAATTAAAGATTACCTAGTCGGTTACTAAGTTCTGTTACCAGATTTCTGACTGATAAAATATAAAATAAAGTTATAAATAAAAATTTAAAGTATCTACTTAGTAGCCTAATTTCTAAGGAACATAAAATGGTATAATAATCAGGGCCCGGAATTAGGTGAGCTAAAATACCTAAAGTTCGCGAGAGGACATAATATAGAGTGGTTACAACCGGATGAAAATAATATTTTATTTGGATTAATACTAAGTACTTGTTTCCTTATCTTTCTATATATACTATTGTAGTACTAGTAGCTTTCACTATTTTAACGCTAATACGCCACTCTGACAAGCATTGATAATGAATAGGAAAATACAGATTACTAATTTAAAATATATGTCACATTTTCAGATTTATTATTATAATGTTAACTTTATGGCTAATGTAACCATTTTTCATCATTACGACTATTACTTGCAGTGCCCGGATGAATATCCAATACCCGGAATCCAAATAAAATATTATTTTCATCCGGTTGTAACCACTCTATATTATGTCCTCTCGCGAACTTTAGGTATTTTAGCTCACCTAATTCCGGGCCCTGATAATAATATACAAATCAGATGGAAAATTTATTGAAAATCCTTGTAAAGCATAAGATTGCCTGAAGACACAAACACGCGGTAAATTTAAGAAATTTACATTTTACAAAAGTGCATCAAATAAATATTGCACCTTTGTTTAGAAGGTTCCATTGCTTGTTTATAAGAAACCTGTTTATTAGAGGTAATTGCGTGACCACCATTTAATTTTCTTGCGATTTTATCCCACAGATATTCCCATTTGAAACATTGCCTATTTTTAAGTTTTGCACTAAAGACATAGATTTAGACTGCTATGGAACAAGCAGACTTGCAACGTATAGTCTAGTATGTTATCTGATAGACAGACCCACGTGAACTATAAATACACCAAATTGAAGCTAAAGAATACACCTACCGAATTGTGCAAGACTGATGCGTCTTAAACGTGATTAGAAATAAATAGGATTTAAAATCAACATGAACAAGGAGTGTAATTTTGACGTATATTTTTCACGCCTTTTTCCGAGTGTTATAAAGAATTCTGAAAAACTGCGAGAATAATTTTCATTTCAATATATTGTAATCTATTGACTATTAAATAAGCTGTTAAATTGTGTACATGAATAATTAAAATGTTGCTACCTATTCCTATTTATTTAGTGAAAACTCTAGTAACAGAACTTAGTAACCGACTAGGTACATGTAATTTCAATTAAAAATTACATGTTATTTCATTTAGGTACATGTATTACCATTGCTTGTAATTTAATTACATGTAATTTAATTGGTAATTAATTGCAAAAAATAAATAAATACGCCCAACAATCTTATCTGCATTGCCAATATGTTTAAAAGAAGAAGTTAATAAATAAAACCGACATATTAGTCTACACTTCATCAGCATCGTGAAGTGGAAGCACCATGAAGAGTATTTTGGCATTGAGTTTCTTGGTGATGTGCCTTGTGGGGGTAAGTTGTCTTTCATCAGTTTATTATTCACTTGCCCGCGAACTGCCAACATACTGCAGATACATTGACGAGAGACCACAGAAATTTACAATTGTAATGCTAGAGACTCAAATGGCCCTATTTTATGAAATAGTTTAAAATCTTTTCACAAACAAAGGTGATCCAAGAAACACAATGCCATTCCGAATCTCGAAGTGAATGTTAGCATATAAGTAAGTTGTGAGTCTCTTATTTTATTTTATCAATGAATGAAGTGGCCCGATCTCAGAAGCTATAAAAGATAGATATTAGAATGTGGACTTAAATGATGGATAATTAAATGTTGTTTAAAACTTCAATAGCAACCTTTATCAATAAATGATCATTTTTTGAGTTTATACAGAAAATATTACAAAGTTGACAGTTTTTCACGAATTTTTCGGCTGGCTCAAGACATTTGTTGTAGCAAATGTCATCAAATACTGCCCTAACCGTCCCTAACAACATACTAAAAAATCTCAACTACATCACGTATTGTAAATGGAATATATGATTTCACTGATCTACTACACATCCATGTCATTTAAGTAATTTTAATAAAAACGGAGTAAAATGCAAAGTAAAAAATTTAAACTAAAAATAGGATACTAATTAATTATGTAATATATGTACTGTAGATAGATAAAGGTAGATTGATTTATTATTCGAAAAGTATACATTCATTTATACAGTGCCTTGCAAAACCGTTTCCACAGTGTGTCTGCAGGTGAGATAGTTAATAACTAGTTATTCTTCTGTTATGCTAATGTTATTTATTAGCACACTTAAGCGACATCCTGTTTGTGGTACAGGTTTCACCTAAGTATATCCAGTAGGTATTTCTTTAGCTGTTTTTTAGGGTTCCGTAGTCAACTAGGAACCCTTATAGTTTCGCCATGTCTGTCCGTCCGTCCGTCCGTCCGCGGATAATCTCAGTGACCGTTAGCACTAGAAAGCTGAAATTTGGTACTAATATGTATATCAATCACGCCGACAAAGTGGTAAAATAAAATGTGGAAAAAATGTTTTATTAGGGTACCTCCCCTATACGTAAAGTGGGGAGTGATTTTTTTTTCATTTCAACCCTAACGTGTGATATATTGTTGGATAGGTATTTAAAAATGAATAGGGATTAACTAAAATCATTTTTTGATAATGTAAATATTTTCGAAAATAATCGCTCCAGAAGTTAAAAAAAATGTGTGTCCCCCCTCTAACTTTTGAACCATAAGTTTTAAAAATATGAAAAAAATCTCAAAAGTAGAACTTTATAAAAACTTTCTAGGAAAATTATTTTGAACGTGATAGGTTGAATAGTTTTTGAAAAAAAAATACAAAATAATTTCTAAACTAACTTTGTTTTAACCGTATAAGCAGGTGTTTATTGTACCTGTAATTTCTACAAAATCACAATGAAATGACGTGCTTTCAAAAACTTTTAAGTGGAGACACTTACTGTGACGGACGGAAAACTACAGAACCCTACACTGAGCGTGGCCCGACATGCTCTTGGCCGGTTTTTTTAAGTTTCGATTTGTCAGGCCGATGTTTTATCTTATACGGTAGGTTATTGAAATAGTACGGTAATCTTTTATTTAGGGTTCTGTCACCGAAATAAATTGTAACTATATGTATTGTCCTTTTTAATTTTTAAAAGGGTTAAACCTTAATTACTTATATATTTATAACACTCTCGCCCAGTGATCAATGTGATCAATTGTGATGACATTTGAATACACATAACCTTTGATAATTAAACCAACCGGATGCGAGACGCGCACTAATTTCTATCAGAAAAAGTCTGCCAATTTCGGCGCGGGGGACGAGGAAACGCACACAAATACTGTTAACACTAATGCATTTTCCATTGACGTCGCTACACACGCACACGATAAAATTATCAAACACTAGCATAAAATATACTCACACAAGTATAAACACCGATACAGACAACATGTCCGAGAACGAGATAATATCATCTTTAAGTAAACGTACACAGTGCGAGGAACGCGTCGATAATAATATACTTACGTATCGATATTTGTGACGTTTTCAAGGCAAAGGTACATCATTATCGGTTGTTAATAGAGTTAATTTCTAAATGATTTTTTTATGGTAACGCCTTATTGACAACCGATAATGATGTACCTTTGACTTGAAAATGTCACATTTTATCGTAGATTTATTTATCGTATGCCTACATGTCACGATATAGATAGGCATTTCTACCCTAGGGTAGTGGGAAAGCAGATGATGAAGAAAATCCAGTGAGTGCTGCGAGGTCCAGGTAGGACAGTAGAGCTGCCAAGTTTGTAACTCTTTTAGTACCACGCAGGGATTACGTGTAGGGTTGTCTAAGGTGTTTCCTACGGACGCAGAGAAACATTGATCGTAGGTTAGTTATATATTTTTGTTTCTTTACCAAGTATAAGGTTTAGCTATTGATAAAATTATAATGTTAAGTTGTGATTAAATATCAAGTTTTTCTACCAGCATATTACTTACACTGTTAGTATTCCACGTAAGTTAGTTTGTCTATTTGTTCAGGACAAATCTTGCAAGCTAATTTAGAATAACTTTTATATTATCAATTAAATATTTTGATGTGTATTTGCTTTTAAATTTAGTGGAAAATACTACAAATTGGAAACAAATAACTATTACAATGAAACATTGAACTGCAAAGAACTCTGGAACATCGAACCCACGTGTTTAGATTACCGTTCCAATGTGCTTCCAATTACACTAGACGTTCCTCTATCCACCTCAGTGAATTTTTCACTGTAATGAACAATGATGAATCAGTCACTAGCGACATCGTGATGTTCCAGAGTCCTTCGCAGTTGATATTTTGATTGTAATGGGCATCTGTTTCCAATTTGTGTTTCTATTTCTATTATCTTTTCTTCATTTTCTATTATAAATAAAAAGTATAACATACTGCTAATGTTAATATCGACATTTATTTTTGTGCTGTCCCATCACTAAAACTTACTTGTTAGGTACAGTGATACCAGAGTCAGAAATTAAAAGTGCCTATTTAAGGGGATAAGTGTGTATACCGTACCTTATAATAAATAAAGTATAATCCATACAAAATTAAAATGCTACATAAAATGTATGGTGAAAATAAAGGAACGAATTAATTTCTAAACAGGAATATCGTTATTTCAAGCATCTACAAGTATATTTCACTTAAGGGGCGCCACACATTAGAGCGGAATTCAGTGCGGAATTCAGCACACTATTTGAAATTTGTCTATTAAAACGGAAATTTGTTTATATTATGGTAGCTGTATTTTTGAGACCATAGACAAATTTCAGCTATTATGCCGTACTACAAGCACACATACGCTGAGTTTCTTACGCTGGTTCAGATACAGTTTTAAAAAGATTTGATTTCAATACAGTTGTTAAACCAGTGTTTATGTTTTATTTCATTACCGTGCGTCCGTGCGTAATGTGCTATAGGCTAGCTAGTTTATCCTGATAGTGTCAGTTTTTTGAGTTCCAAACCACCTTACAGCCATGCCCTCAGCGGTCCTCGACGACATATATAATTTAAAAAGCTATGCGTGTGAATGAGTTTTACCTTTGAAGTACTGACGTTAATCTTTTCATTTTTGTTAATGATTAAAAATAATATGTAATTTGAATAATTTAAAAGTCGATTAAAATATGTTTAAAAAACAATTTAATAACAACACACACACACAGACACACTGCTTTTTTAACAGAGCAATGCTTTACAATTATGGCTGTATGCCGAATGGGTCTATGCCTAACCCACGGAGTATCTTTTAAGTGTATTGCCTAACCTGTTATAACAATAACAATGAATGACATAATGGCGGACGTATTTCTGCCGCAATGGACTCGATTACTCTTGTTTGCAATATTTCACTTACCTCCCTCGATGTAATCGTGTTCATAATTGCATACCAAATTTATGAATGAATTCATTGATAAATTGGGTATGCAATTATGAACCCGATGGTACAATGTACTATGAAGAGTCAAGTTTAAAAATTACCCTAAAGCAGATGTAGTACCATTAAGTGGCAACACTTTTTGATTGACAATATTTTTTAGTATTTTGCTAATTTCGTGCACTATTTGATGATATTTAGACGTAATTATACTTACAGATGAAAAGAAACGTTATCCTTATGTAAACTAGATAATTCAGATCTTTTCTTACATGGAAACACGCAGCAATTCGGCATTTTTACCTCAGATCGTTCCGGGTTGACTGACATTCATTGAATGGCGTTTGACGCGCGACAACTAGTTTTATATAACCGCTACGACCAGTGGTCTTGTACTTTTGGCAGAGGGGGACGCCTGACAATTACCACTCCATTGGTTTATTTCTCTGAGCACATAACGTAGGTACTCTGACTTAAACGACAACTTTAATCTCATCTTATTTTGCAGGTGGCTATCAGTCAAACTACAACTTGTACCTGCACATGCAACGGTATATCGAAGGTAATGTTAATGTAAAATCATCTAATCTAGAGAATATTTCACTTAAAGCGTAGACAGATAGAATCACACTGTCTTTATCTTACACTAGTTCTATCACCACAAAAAAAGGGATGAATATATTGTGTTCTTCTACTGCTAGTCTGCTACTGACAAAATTTGTTCGTTTCTCATGCTCGTTAACATTATCGTAAATATTATGTGTGTGTGAACCAAATGGGGATGGATGACCACTTGGCCTTGGTTTTATGGATGCACAGGCACTTACTATATTTATGAACAACTTCCTTATGTGATTGAAAAAAAAATGATTCTATGGAGTCAAGATAGGTGCGACGACGACCGATGCGAGGAGTGTGTTAGGTGAACTGCGAACTAACAGCGAACTGCGAACCGACTTCAAAATATAGAGCAAATTTTTATTTTAGTGATCAATATTTTTGCTAGGTATTTCAATGTTTTTTAGGTAATCATTTTCATATTGTTTGGAGATCCGATTTTGGTGTCGGGTATAATTTCTTGGTGATACATTATATAATTTTCTGGAACTTTTAAGTATTTTTTTTGGTAATCGTTTTGCTCTAGGCTGTGATTAGTTTTGGGAATTTTTTGTCATTTATTATTATAATTCAACACTTTACTATTATTCAAGTGAACCGCTACAATGACACTGACAACAGTGATAAGTTGATAACCTATCATTAAAAGTATTGCCAACGTGGCGCATGATCATATATTACTAGTCAGGCTTACTTATGTCATCTACTTCTTATTTATTTGGTTGTCGACTAAATCATACCCATTCAATAATAATAAGTCTTACACGCGATCCTGTAAGTTTAGTAAGGTTGTTATACGAGTACATATGCTCAGCGCAACTATTGACTTGGACCTGAGTGCTGATGGTGATAACGATGATCTGAAAATGAACCCTTAATGTGCCTACTGGTTCTCAGGATTAGTCAGACGTAAACATTTGTCCTTTTGGCTAATTCGACTTATCTTGATAAGCACGTAAAGCTAGTATCGGGCATTCTCTCTGAAAGGTCATGGCAAGGTAGACCTGATCCATGGGACTCTATGATAAAACATTGTGTCCTAGCCATGTTTGGGCTCATTGGGATTGTCGTGAGATGATCTAAGGCCTTCAATTAATTGAATTGCATCATAATACATTTTCGTGAGTTGTACTAATGGAACTGATGACAAATACCACTGATGACACAGATTGGGTTGTGTTGTGTGTGTTATGACTGGCTACGAAAATCACCAACTTGGTTTAGGGGACCTGATGATGATAATTTTCATACATAAGTGAGTTCTCATACTTGGGCCCAGACCCAGACAAGAATGGTGAGATATTTGAATTCTGGGCCTATATTTAGTGGCAGGAATGGAAGAACGTGTTCTGTTAATGTTAAAGGCTTGTTAACCCTTTAAGATCGCATGACTTACAGCAGATACTGTGTCACTCATATTAAATGTTTATAATAAAAATTAACAAAAACCTTTTAAAAAAGGTGACCGACTAAAAAAAAATATGAAATTAAACAATTCCCTTTTTATTATGCGCTACCAACTACATAATGTTTGAAGTCAGTGCCAAGCCAAATATTTTACAATATATTGCTGATATCATAAATGTGATAGTAACTGTAACTGTTTCCGAGTACAAATAATACGAGGTAGTGTTGTAAATTATGACCTAGTATTTCAAGTAGTAGTAGGCCAGTTAGTGACGAGGGGTATTATCAACCTACTTTGTACCCGACAACGTTAACAAACTGACCTTAACCGACCTGTATGCGGTCTGTACCATGATCGATCATATGGACTCCAATCCGCCGATCACAGTTATACGTATATCTTGCTCTAACCCATAGCCGCGTTCTTTTCGGAACTTTGCGGAAGTGCGGATCTTTAAGATTAGCCGACTTCAAACATAGTTGGTAGCGCATAATAAAAAGGGAAATATTTCATTTTATCCTTTTTGAAGTCAGTCCCTTTTTAGGGTTCCGTAGTCAACTAGGATAGTTTCGCCATGTCTGTCCGTCCGTCCGTCCGTCCGCGGATAATCTCAGTGACCGTTAGCACTAGAAAGCTGAAATTTGGTACTAATATGTATCAATCACGCCGACAAAGTGGTAAAATAAAAAGTGGAAAAAAAATGTTTTATTTTTTTTCATTTCAACCCTAACGTGTGATATACGTATTGGTTTATTTTATTATTTATTAATTATTAAAAATACAAGGGTATTTCTTAAATCTAATACATAGCCCCACAAATCTCTAGAATGAGTTTGTCTGTGGGGTCGACAGTCTCTCATTAGACTAATTATTATAATTTATTTTATTTTAAGCTTATGTTGTACAACAAGTCATCAATCTACAGGTAATATGTGCAAGTGCTTTTTTAATAAACGTGTGAATACGTTCTTTTTCTTTTCGAGCCTGATGGTTTCAGGCAGACCGTTTAAAAGGTATGGGATACGTTTTTTTAGGGTCCTGTCCCCATAATAGTTGTTAACTCTGGGAACAAACAGTTTGCCTGATGCCACAGCCTTCGTAGAATAAGCATGGTCATGTTGGATAGGTATTTAAAAATGAATACAGGGTTTGGTAAAATATTTTTTTGATAATGTAAATATATTCTGAAATAATCGCTCCAGAAGTAAAAAAAATGTGTCTCCTCTAACTTTTGAACCATAAGTTTTAAAAATATGAAAAAAATCTCAAAAGTAGAACTTTATAAAAACTTTCTAGGAAAATTATTTTGAACTTGATAGGTGGAATAGTTTTTGAAAAAAAATTACGAAATAATTTCTGAACTAAGTTTGTAATTTAACCGTATAAGCAGGTGTTTATTGTACCTGTAATTTCTACAAAATCACAATGAAATGACGGGCTTTCAAAAACTCTTAAGTGGGGACACTTACTGTGACGGACGGAAAACTACGGAACCCTACACTGAGCGTGGCCCGACACGCTTTTGGCCGGTTTTTTAGTTTTTTTTCTTTATAACACTCTCGGTCAATAATCATTAATTGTGATGACATTTGATAACTTAGGAACTCTGACTTCGACGACGATTTTGATCTCTTTTTATTTTGCAGGTGTCAGTCGGACCACCTGACAGATGTACATGCATATGCGGCGGTGTATCGAAGCGCTCAGTGGTAATATTACACTAAATATTTATCCATCTAATCTGGGGAATAGTTTCACATAAAGCAGACAGATAGAATAACACCCCAAAGCAGGGATGAGTATAGTTTGTTATTTTACTGCTACTGACAAAATTGTTCACAAAATGGTCCTCCGCTTCGTATACCTAAATATTATGTGTGTGGAGCAAATAGTATAAGAGCCCACGACACTGAACCTAGTTCAATAAATCTCCAAGATGAGATATATATAATTAGTCGCGTCTTTAATGGGGGAACACGAAATGCCGATGCTGCAATGCAAAAAAGTAGTGGCATATTTTAATATATTTTTTGAAAAAAAAAACCGGTTTCTAGTACGATAAGTCTCCTAGATTTCCTTTCTTCCTTGAAGCAGGGGAGAGGTAGGGCTACGCGATAATGCGGTGATGCAAGCCCCCGTGCGTAGACTTGTCAGTGGCAGCATCATCAAAAGATTGTAGATGTATGCAAAAACAAATCCTAATCTTTTAAAATATAAAATCATTTTAATAACGTAACATCTTGTTGCAGTTCAGGCGCTAGGTTTAGGTTACATGACATCTTGTTTTTGTTTTAAAAAGATCAGGCGCTTTGTTTTGCCACTTTTTTTGCATTGCAGCATCGGCATATCGTGTTCCCCCATTAAAGACGCGACTAATTATATACAGGGTGTAATCGTTAAGTGTGGCCAGGCCATAATTCCGTAAATATAACAGATATCAGAAAACTTCCAACTGATATCGAAAGTGCGTTACCCAATGAGTAAAATTACATTAATAACTTTTTTTAAATAAAATCAGAACTATCCCAAACATTAACTTCAAACCCGGACCGACGTTCGGATAAAGACTAGTTTGTACGGTCTAGTCATTTCACCGTTATCAAATTATTCATGAATTGTTTTATTTTATTCCATATCAATCAATTATCATGTTATTACAGTTTATTTGTGCAAATAATCAATCTCAAGCAGTTTTATCTCTTACGGCACTGACGTTCTTCTTTGGGAGTGAGTCGTCGTAGGTACTAACAGTATGGGAGCGGTTAAACTTAATATTTTTAATATTAATACTTTTATTTAAAAAAAGTTATTAATGTAATTTTACTCATTCGGTAACGCACTTTCGATATCAGTTGGAAGTTTTCTGATATCTGTTATATTTACGGAGTTATGGCCTGGCCACACTTAACGATTACACCCTGTATATATCTCATCTAGGAGACTTATCGAACTAGGTTCAGTGTCGTGGGCTCTAGTCCTAAAAGGGGATCGCAGGGTTCCTTGGCCCACCAGACTATTTATAGGCGTAAAAGTGATGAAGTGTACTATAATAAATTTATAAACAACTTTCTTAAAGTAAAGTAAAAGTTTATTTCCCAAGTACTTATTCATTAATTAACAATCTAATTATATGAAACATTAGATCATTAGACAAGAAATAATAGTTTGTGTTTAAGTGGTGCATAAATTGAGTACTTTGGTATTTACTTTTGGGATATATAATATTGGCTTCTGCACTCCACTAAACCTGTCTCATAGTCACAGCACAGGTAACCAAGTCAAAAAGAATTAACATAATCGTGAATCGACGAGTGGGGGTAACAATTTTAATGCTACAACTTAATTGTCTATTGTAGGTAACTACTATACTTAGATTTATGTTAAATACCTATATTCAACCGACTTCAAGATTTCGAAGCAGGAGATTATCAAATCGTCGGGATTTTTGTTTTTGCAATTTTTTTATGTATGTTCACCGATTATTCGAATACGGCTAGACCGATTTGGATTTTTTTTCTGTTTGAAAGAGTATGGTTACAATGGGACTTCACAGTTGGTCCAATTGTAACCAGGTCAGGATCTGATGACAGGATGCTGGAGAAATCGAGGGAACTCTTCAACTATGATAGGCACGGCACATCTATAGTGATTTGAGTATTTTTTGCAGCAGCTCGAGCATTTGCTTTTAGAAAGGTGGAGAATAAGTGAAGTCGGTTCTTTATTGTTTAAAATTATATATAATACTATCTTAAAATTCTATGGAATTTCTCATGAATAGTCTCATATTACTTGTGTGAATGTTTTGTGCATTGTAAGTTTTGTGAGTGTATTTATGTGTATGTAAATACATTGGTGCAGCAGGTTACTCTCATTATCTGTTACATCATTACAAAAAACATAAAAATGCCGTGTTGTACAATTCTGTCGTGCCGTATACGAAGCAACTAATTAAAAGAGGCCCCTGAAGTAGTTTCTTTCCACCGGTAAGTATAAAACCGAGTATTTCACATTTTTTCCAAAAAATTTAGGCTTTTATTACGACATTCACCCATTATCTGATAGTACATCAGTATTCATATCAATTGCTCGCTGGCTATTGCTGCCGGTCGCAGGATTACGCGAGTGACGCGCAATGTATTAGGATTTTGGATATACGAACGTCGCTCGTCAGTCTCGTCACACGATCGGCAGCCACGTTGCTGGGCAATATGGCTGCGGCGCCTGCCGCCACGAGAGAGCGGCCCGTTATTTATTATCGATAATTTCGAACACATTGTTTAAGGTGTAACTTGTCTGTCCTATAGTAGAAACTAATTTTATTTCTTTCGAAAACAAAATAACGTGATTGACTGGATTAATTAATCCAATGATCAACCTATTTTATAGATACGATAACTGGATAATGGGACTTCTAACTATACTAATATTATTAATGCGAAAGTGTCTCTGTCTGTCTGTTACCTTTTCACACTTAAACTGCTGAACCGATTAAGAGGAAATTTGGTATGAAGATAGTTTGAGTCACGATTATTTTTAGTATTTTAGCAGACACAAAAATTAGATAGATAAGGGTACATCCACAAATTACGTCAAACAAATTTCAACAATAATGTTTAAAATTACTATTTCTTTATTTTTCCCATTTTAAATAATATATTAAATGAAATCAAAGCAAGAAAAATAATAATCCAAAGTGTTTGAATGTCAGACTAGAATACATAAACGGTTCCTTTCCTTCAAAAAAAGTATACACTGTACTATGTGTATATATGTACACGATATTTGTATTTGTGATGTCACAAGAAACAAAAACTAAACTCCCTCTTCCCCTTATCAGAACTCGTTACACTTTGTTGATCCCCCCGTCCCCCTTAACATCTGACGTAATAAATGAATGAACCCTTATTAGGGTAGATTTTTATCCAGCTATTAATAAAAATCGACATTGTTTTATTAATATGAGGTGTGGCGCGGAATACCGGGCGCGAATGGAGTTAGTTATCGATAATCGAAATCGATAAAATATATATATCACAGGCCACATCCCTAATGTAAGCGGAGCCTACGAGGCAATGGTTGTGGTTACGTATTTTCGAGTGTACGCACACATCAACACAGCGAATGAGAGACTGACATTTCTTTGAGTGTATCACCTCAATGAGAATGTGTGCGTCTAAATGCCGGCTACGCTGGTTTTGGAACAAACTACGGTTGATACCGTCTCCATATACTCCGTGCATGAACATGACATGCAGTGTTAGGTAGCAGCAGGAAAAAAAACAGAAATTAGACTCGAGAATAAACAGAAATTAGTCTACAAGTTGTTCCTGATTTTCACTAAGTTTCTATATACTTCACTTTAGAATCAACATTAATTTAAGACTAGAAATAGACGCATATTTAGTTATTTGACATAATACCAAGTCATTTTCTGATGAGAGCTATTGTGATACAACTTTAAAACATTTTTATTATTTTACATTACAGAGTAATTGGGGATGGAGCGAACCGATGGTAATTTAGAATTTTTACATACTTTTTTCTAGTATAACTAAAACAAAATCTTCAAACATAACGAATTTTGTAAAGTTTAAACTATTTTGCTAACTCACATGGACCGGAAACAATTAATATCAGTTAGATTCAAGATATTTAATCATGACATTCATGACTTACACAATATTAATATACAAATTTAGAGACATATTGGTGTAACACGACGAAACAGACCCTACTCAGCAAAATGCAATGCATATTATATAATTATATGGTGTCGTATTCTAATTTTATTTTTAAATACATAACTAATACATTAAAAACAATCTATCTCAAATAACTTCAACACACAACAAATAATCAACCAATATTGAAGCCGTATTGGGGTTACATAGGAATATTTTTAAAGCAAATTCTGATATTTCTGATTCAAAAGTTTAGGCGCTATCTGTAGCTGTAATGCGAATCGTGTCTAAACGTGTTTTAAAGTTAGAATACGGCCCGTGGATAGGGTTGCCAGGTGTCCGGCTTTAGCCGGACATGTTTGGCTTTTTACGGGTGTGTCCGGCCAAATAATTCCTCGTCCGGCCTGTCCGGCTTTTGTTAGGCTTTTGTCTGACTTACGCTACGCGCCAGTCACGCCAGTGGCACGATTCGAAAGACCAGCGTAGCGTATGCAAGACCGCAAATGACGCGCCGCACGCAGTAAGTGCATAATAAAAAAAAAGAAATGATTGTGTTTTTATTATAGAATATTGTCCGGATTTTTGGACAGCCGTCCGGCTTTTCAAAAAGCTATATTTAGCTATTAAAAAGGCATGTCCGGCTTTTGGGATCAAATGTCCGGCTAAATTAATTTTCATTTTTGGGCCTGGTAGGGTAGAACCCGTGGATACATAATCATTACATTTATTAGCTTATTGTTAGCTACCGATATGTTTGAAGTCGGTGCCAAGCCTAGACATACCGCGCGTTGAAGGGTCTGCTATCTAGTGGCCTAGATCAAAACTAAAACTAAAACTTGACATTGACTTTAAGCAGGTGCAGCCCCCTACAGTTTACGCACGTTGTGACCTAAATGGGATACGTAAACTTGGGCCTTTTCTAACATTTCTAACTTTAATACACGTTAAGGCACGATCCAACACCAGTACAAATCCGATGCATAAACAGCTAACGCCTAAACGTCCAAATCAGAAATATCAGAATTTGCTTGTATACATACTATTTTGATGCAACTCCAATATTGGTTGATTACTTGTTGGAGATGTATTGGGGATAGATTGTGTTGTTAATGCATTTTTTATATTCTCACTCCTTCAGACTATTTAATTGACAGGAAGAAGTCTCGAACAATGAAACGTCGATAACAGCTAAAGAATGCAACCGGTAAAAAAATATTATACTAATGGTTACCCATAATATTACGTTCGTAGGGTGTAAAAGGACCACCTGGTCCTCGTCGGTTCCCCGGAGCTCCTGGACCCCTCACATATTCTGAATCAGCACGCCCTGGGTCTTCACTTCCAGCATCTGTAAGCCCGAACTCGCATTCAAGTAAGAAACGGTATTATAATGAGGCGCCTTCCGATTTTAACAATATTACCTTTATTAGCCAAATGGCATTATCCGCATATCCGCTGCCCCACTACACTTGTGAACCGTAGGTATGTACACTGGAAAACCAATTTCAATTGGAAAAAATATGATGAACAATCAATATAGTCATTACAGCAAAGCCTGCGAATTCGTGTTTGTGTTCAGCTACTGTACCAACTCGCGACTTTACGAAACGCATGTTTCACTTCCCTGCTAGCATATCTAGAGCTCTGACGACTCCTCTCTGGACGGCCAATTAAGCCAAGCCAGAGCCGAGAGACCTGGGGGTTCCACTCCGACTGATCAAGACACGCCGGGGACGGAAACCCTGACCGACTCTGCTGCACTCGGATCCGCTCCCCAACAGCTCGCTAAAAACTGCCCTGCAGCCTAGTTATTATTATCCAAAAAATCTACTTTAACAATAAATGGTCGCGTTCAAGAGTTTCATGCACGTGTTAAAATTAATTCAATATCAACATGTATCATCATTAAGATTACCTTTATCATGGAGGTTATTTCAACAGCGTACGCATTTTTGATTTCATTTCATTTCATTTAAAAAGTTCCCGAAAACAAGGTGCCCTTTATATATTTCAGGTGACGTGAGAAAAGATGACCATATGCAGTGAATATATGCTGGGAATAGATGAATTTTATTTGAACTTACGTTAGGTATTTGTTTTTTTTCATTAAATATTTCCAATGGTTTACCATTGAATTGCCGACAGACATTTAATCGAATATTATTTCAAAGACAACGTTTCATGTATTTTCATTTCATCGACAAGTCATTGCGTCGAGGGCTCGTTACTAGGTAATTTGAACCGAGGTCTTTTAATTGGTAGTTGACTTATTTCAATAAAATTCATGTCATGGCTTTTCATTTCGGTTTTTTTTAATTCATTTTTTTTACATGTAATAATATTTATTCCGCATAAAATTATTTCAATTGGTAATATTTCGTTATCGAAACTAAACGCAATCACGTCAGTCCGCTCACTCTGCGCGATTATAGCTATGTGGGTAGTTTCAGATATAAAATTGTTTATCTGATCATGTGTGGCTTTTCTGGCCACAGTTAGTTTTCTTGGGTACCGCAGTTCTAACCTAACCTAACCCACTTCTGGCAACAGTTCGTTTTCTTGGGGGTCGCAGTTCTACCCTAACCTAACCCACTTCTGGCAACAGTTCGTATTCTTGGGGGTCGCAGTTCTAACCTAACCTAACCCACTTCTGGCAACAGTTCGGTTTCTTGGGGGTCGCAATTCTAACCTAACCTAACCCACTTCTGGCAACAGTTCGTTTTCTTGGGGGACGCAGTTCTAACCTAACCTAACCCACTTCTGGCAACAGTTCGTTTTCTTGGGGGTCGCAGTTCTAACCTAACCCACTTCTGGCAACAGTTCGGTTTCTTGGGGGTCGCAGTTCTAACCTAACCTAACCCACTTCTGGCAACAGTTCGTTTTCTTGGGGGACGCAGTTCTAACCTAACCTAACCCACTTCTGGCAACAGTAAATATGCAGTAATATAAATGTACAGTAGGACATATATTATAAAATTGTATTAAAGTAATACTTCGAAGAAATGAATTGCAATGTTTTGTAGTTGTGCCAATTAAAATAATTTGAAACAAATCGGCGATTAAGTAATATTCGTTGAATAGTATTTCTACGTATTAAGATAAATTTAAATAAATAGTAGTTGAAATAAAATAACCCCAAACAATATTACTAGTACTAAAGTTTCGATGAATTGTTGTCGATGAAATAATATTCGATGAAAAAGTTGTCGACAAAACAAGGGTACACCATTTCCAATAACGTTTTGTATTCTTTATTTTACTTAATTCCTACACAAACTTATCCCACCGGCACCTACAACTGAAACGTAAAAAGTTTCTCACCTCAGCAGTTAAAAACAATAAGCAAAAGTCGAATTTGCTATAAGCGTGAGGAAAAACGACCTTAAAGTGGCCATAAAATTAGAAAGTCATTAAAACGTGTGGCATGGCTCAGGGACTCTGAGACACAGGATTTTAGAATACCCATAACAAATAGCATGGTTGCCATTTTATTGCCTATCACGTCATGCGTCACTCTCGCACTTACATACTTGTTAGAACGTGACCGCTATGGTGACAGACGATACTAACCCGACCATCTTAGGCTAGCAGGCTTGAAACATTCATCTAGCCTCCCCGTGAGGAGCCTTGCACGAACTTATACACACCTATGACACATATGACTGTTTTGTTTTTCTTACGCATCATTATATTTGACTTACTAATTATACCCGAACGTGTCAGGGCTCCTTATACAAGATGTTATTAGCATTATTATGGTTATCAACAGTACAAGCTTTATTTGTCATTCAACATTCACATAAACCAACAGGAAAGTCAACGCGCATGCGACATTCAGTTGTGTATAATTCTGTGTCACATGTCTGTTTCCCCAGATTTACTTATCTAAAACACTTTTGTCAAAAGATTTGACTTTAAGGACACTAAAATCGCATTCTAGGTACCATTAGAAGGGCAGTGGGTGGGTAAATAGATGGTTGCCTTTTATCTCTTGGTTAACAACTCGAACTCTAAAATTTAATCCTAAATAAATAATAATAAGGGAGTGTCTCAAGGCAGTATTTTAGGAACACTTTTCTTAATTTACATTAATGACATGCCTAAATGCATTGCGACATGATAGCTTATTATTTGCAGATGACATCCATGATTCCTCATTAAGGTAGTTGTTAGAGTAGTTGTGGAAACTATATTCAATTGTATCTAAGTAGTTTTTTTTTTCTTGTTAATTAACTTTTCAATGCTTTTCATAGCGAAATGTTTATAATTTATTGACTGTTAAGAAATACAGGAAACTATAGGTCTATATAGTATAAAATAGCTTTTAGATAATTTACAGATATGTTTTTATATGACTTTGTTTCTTAATAAATTAAAAAAAAATGACACATCAATTATAGTTAAATGTAAACATTTATTAACCTACAATAATTATATTAATGAAACACTCGCTTTAATAACTAAATGGCTACAAATGAATAATTTGAAAATTAACCTAATTAAAACCATTTTTTTTTTAATTATATACAAACAGAGGCAGCCCTCAACAATTAACTGTCAGTTAATGGTAATGTCTCGACTGAAGAAGTCCAACATGCTCGCTTTCTTGGAATACTTATTGACTTGTCAATGCGACTGGAGAGACCATGTGGACAAAGTGTGTACCCAAGTAATTAGATTTGTGTTTGCATTGGAAAGAATACGTCAGACAGTTTTTATTTAAGCAGCGTTAACAGCTTACAATGGATATGTGAACTCTATTTTACGATATGGGTTGATACTTTGGGGAAACTGTACTGACAAAAAAACTGATTTTAGTAAAAGTTGGGGCATTCAACTGCTGATGGAGTTAGAAAAACATATAACTGATCACGTCTCAGATGGCACCCTGTATATAGGCCACAGCACTCCATACAGGACAATGTTCATCCATCTGATTTTATTGTCTGATCAAATCAGGTGCTTTGGACGCAAAAATAATTTTATATTTAATTGTATTCAATTAAAATTCAAGGCTGGTTTTACATATTCCAGTTGTTTTTTTCTTGTACCTGTAGTATTTTCGTCGCTTTAGTGAGGTGAAAAGATTTGTGTTACACAGGGCTGCAAAGTTATTTTTACGTGTCGTGTGTTGCAACACTCGCTACGCACAGGATTCTATTTTTGCACTACTCGCTTCGCTCTGGATTATATTTTCGACCCATGGTTCAACCATAGAATCCATTCGCTAGCTCGTGCTTCAATTCCACACTCGCTGTTAAAATACAACTTTGCACCCTTGTATTTATAACAAATAACTATTTCATAGGTCCAAATATTTTGGCCCCACGTGAGATTAGATCTCAGTAGACCATTTATAAATTTCAATGACTGAGGATAATTCATAATTCATGTGCATTTACAATATACAATAAGCTGCTTGACATTTTAGAGTTATGACACCAAACATATTTAAGTCTAAAATTAAATTATAGACACATATCTCTTTTTCATAAATATATAAGGTGCTAACAAATTAGTCACGGATATTTTTACAGCTGATAGTACTCGGTTCTCGGAGTATATTTAAGTATGAAACATCATAAGTTTTGTTATGTTTTTCGAAGAAAACTAGGAAACAAATTTCCTACGTTAAAACACCCACAATTAAATGAGACCTCTTTAGACCCGAATCATAATGACATTTAAGAAAAAAAACTTTTGACGTGACATGACAGACTGTTAAAAACATCTTGATAGGTACATTATAGGGGAAGGTTATTTTAAAAATTTATTATATTATTTTTTGTTCGGTAAGTGAAAACAAAAAAATGGTATACAAAGGTTCCTTAATTACAGTTAAAAGTTAATTGTTTTAACGAAATGTATTATCTCTTGAAATATCCGTGACTAATTTGTTAGCGCCTTATATATAAAGTTATATCACTCTTTGTGCTATAGAGAGATATAACACAAAGCCATCTTTGCACTTTGAGAATTGTGCGAATAGTACATGCACGCAAAAAAGAACCTGCATAATGTATGTACACCTGCAAACATTGATGTATTATGTATTCTACTAGATGAGCTATCTATAACAAATTTTGTGCGCCATGTTTGGCGGTTGACAGCTGTCACTGAATCAAAGAGTAGCTTTAACAAAACTGACGTAACACTGTTTTGACAAAATTCATATTCTGCCTAAACAAATTCTGTAAGGAAACGTAATTAACTAAATTATTGTTTTATTTATACCTGATGTTAATTTTGCTCCTTACCCTAGAGTTTTAGGAACGAATGGAGTAAAATACGATTTTTGCCGACAAGAGCCTTTCAATACGAACTTTGGGGGTTAATGATCCTTGATATTTATTTAAAATGACATTGATTTCTTCGCACGAATGAAAAAAACATTGTGTAAGTACGTATTACACGGATGATATTTCGACATTTATATTCATTTAATATTCAAATCATAAAAACCGTTTCTATGCATTTTACTCACATAAACAATTTTAGCAAAATCGCCCTTGTTGAACAATAAATATATGTTTAATGAACTAAACATTACCTAACGTACTTATCTAAAACATGTTTATTACGTAAATATGTTTATTCTTAGTATTTTTAAATAATATCAAGTGTAAGTACATATGATGTGTTACGTCTGCGACATTAATCTGTGCGCCAAGGAATATGTCGTCGCACCGCCAACATTAATATTTTAAATTAATGTAACACCAACCTTTGCACTTACTTACCTATGGAATGTAATTCCGTGGCTTTTATTACTAGTTTTAGAATTATTTTTACAGTTTGTTATCATGCTAGAAGCCTTTAAGTTTAGTATTTGATTTTTAATTTTTTTTGACACTTGCGTGTAATCATGTCTGTGGTCCAACAGCCACTGTCAGACATGTAGTGATTTTCACTAAAACTCATGGTACAAATAATTTCATAGGGATGTCTTCTCCTGTTACTCAATGCCTGCAAAGGTAAAATTTCAGTGTCTAAATTTTAATTTAAAAAAAATTGTACGAGTATTTATGATCTGCAATATGTAACCTGATTCTCAGGTACAATAAAAGCTTTGAACAATCTACTAGGTATTCACGTTTATGTCGTACAGGGCCGCGATTCGACATGCCAAACTGTGAGACGTGGATATCACTCTATCGCTAGTGGATAGAGTGATATCCATCCGTCCACACTTGTCCACACCTAACTGTCAAGCCGTCAGTAGGTCTCGCTAGAGCGTTTTGTCAGCTGAGCATTTTAGATATCACTCTTGAGTGATTCCACCCCAAATTTCAACTGTCACAAAAGTGTGATATCATAGTTGTCTCGCAAGCGACTGTCAGTTATGCCATGTCGAATCGGCGCCCTTAAGGCATAAGTTTGTAAAGGAATTTAAAAAAATAAACAAAAATTCTATAAAAATTTTAAGGAAAACATTGGTCAAATAAAAGTTGGTCACAATAACTTCATAATATATTCTTAGCTCCGTTCACTGGAAATGGTCATCATTTGAAGTAGCAGCATCGTTTTCGGATCGTATGCGACCTGAAATATACAAAAGGCACACGTTCTTGTCTGAAACATTTAGTAAGAAAAACAGAGAAAGGCATGTGTTATTTATCTATTCCTCTCGCCAGGAAGCGACCGACGAAGACGTAAAATGTAAATAAACTACGAATTTTAAATTTCAATGATCACGTTAGGCTCGAAGCTTAATATACTGCCTAGCCACGCATTAAAGCCGTAACAGCTTAAAAAATCACATACATACATATAAACCCACAGTTTATATTGAATTCTATTTTTTATTTAGGAACCATACACAAGTTTACAGATTTTTCTTGCCTATGGTGTGCGTCATAGACCAAAGAGGTTTTAGCTTGTCTCTGTTCCTTATAGACTAAAAATAAACGTCATTTTATATGTTATCATTTTCAAGTGGAGTATACCCTTCGTTCACAAAGTGAGTCGGAAAGAGAGGATTATCTATGGGACTGTGTGTCGTTTTGTTTTCACTAAGGAGGTAATGACGTCATCAGACAATAAAAATGTCAATATGTGTCAAATGTGACAATTTCGTAACGAGTGCGAGTGAGACACCGCCCCCTACATTATGCTCTCTATCGGACCGTTTTACTACTTTTTGCTAGTCACCTACGAATGATATGCTTTGCTCGGTAATAAGAAGCCCGGATGATGGGAGCAAATATGCACTTTTTTCTAGTGCTTAATTAAATATCGACTATTCTATCGACATCCATACCTACGAACAATTTTTGAGTCAGAAAGGAGATCGTCAATTTTTGTTAGGCGATTTGCCCCATCTCATTAAGGTGCGTATAATTATGACGTAGGTATCAAAACATTCGCCTTAATTTCTAGATCAGGACGGTCATAAAATAATCATGAAAACTAACGGGAAAATTGAGAAATCGGGGATGAAAAAACATGAATGTGATAAGGACAATATTTAAAAGCGTACATGTTTATGATTTACAGTATAACACAAAATCACTACCGGTTTTTTATAGAATATCTACAAAATCTGACATGATAATGAAACGAAAATCATAAGAAAATAATAAAAAGTCATATTTTGATCCTGCCGCAGATTTCTTGTATTTGGGTAAACAAAGATAATGGCTGTCAACCCATCATTACTACTAATAACTAAACAATCGTAGAACTTATTACAAAGAGAAGGTTTAGCTCTGTTAGTGCGCTACTACAAGTATCCATGAAGTTGTCATTTTAAACTGGAGTATACTCTTGGGCCACAAAGTGATGCCGAAAGAGAGAGTAATACAGGGAGTCAAGTCAAAACGAGACGCAGCTCCCTTTCTTTCGGCCCCACTTTGTGGCCGAAGAGTATACTCCAGTTTAAAATTATAACTTCATGCGGCAGACTTGGATGACGGTGACGTCATACATTGACAGTGTCAAACTAGAATAATAAACTAGATTAGCAAATATAGTAGTGTAACTACTTAAAAATTGCAAATCAAAAAATATTCAACAAAAATAATTTGATTTGCTTCAAGATTCATAGATGGCAGCACCATCTCTCTCGCTATACCAGAATCACGTAAGAGATTCGGATAGGAGGTGCAAGCACGTACTGCGCATGCCCTTAGAGTATGGTCAACGGCGCCTAGCCGTTTCAAATTCAGAGATTGCATATACATGAGAAAATTTGTCAAGTTCCGCCGTGACCGGGTGGTCTAGTGGTCAGGACGTCAGCCGCGAAAGCTGAAGACGCCAGTTCAAATCTGGCCTCGGACACCGGAGGGTTTGGTCACTTTTTCTGAAGTATATGATGACATCTATTTTCAATTTGTATATAGTAGTGTAACTACTTAAAAATTGCAAATCAAAAAATATTCAACAAAAATAATTTGATTTGCTTCAAGATTCATAGATGGCAGCACCATCTCTCTCGCTATACCAGAATCACGTAAGAGATTCGGATAGGAGGTGCAAGCACGTACTGCGCATGCCCTTAGAGTATGGTCAACGGCGCCTAGCCGTTTCAAATTCAGAGATTGCATATACATGAGAAAATTTGTCAAGTTCCGCCGTGACCGGGTGGTCTAGTGGTCAGGACGTCAGCCGCGAAAGCTGAAGACGCCAGTTCAAATCTGGCCTCGGACACCGGAGGGTTTGGTCACTTTTTCTGAAGTATATGACATCTATTTTCAATTTAGATTAGCAAAGTAAACGTAACTCCTTTCTAAAAATGTCTGTTTCGTCTCAGTCCAGGTAAAGTTAACCTTATGTCAATGCTGTAAAGACGTTAACAACTTATTAAGCACTATTTGGATCGCGGAAGGATCAACGAAATTACTTTTTATTTTGTATTTCTAATTCCCGTTTCATTTTCATGAAATATTTTGTCTAGTTTCGTAATAAAATGGGTATTTGCTTAAAATCGGAGAACAAACCTTATACGAGACCATTATCGCTAGTGGGCCTGGAATTGACGGTCTCCTTTATTGATCATAAGTTATGAGAAAAGTATCTATCTAAAAGTACTGTCACTCTTATTTTATTATGACGATCATTCCCATGAGTATGATAATATTGATAATAATTATAGTATGTAAGTATACCTGATGTAATATTGTGTAACAACCTGACATGTAAGATAATGAGTTTGATTAATACATTTCTGATTCAATAATTGTTCGTATTAATGTCGATAGAATAGTCGATATTTAACTAAGCACTAGTAAAAGTGCACTTTTGCTCCCGTCATCCGGGCTTTGAATTAAGGTTCAACTGTGATTAGGGAAATAGAGTAAGAGTAATGTCAGGTTTCTCTCTTGGTCCTTGAGTGGTGCAGGGGCTGATGACATGTTATGGATTTGACATCAAAATTGCCTAATTATTTATTTTTTTATTTTAACGGATGGAGCCTTTTATAATTCCGTTTCTTACTTGAATGCGAGTACGGGCTCATCGATGCTGGAAGGCCAGACCCAGGACCTGCTGATTCAGAATATGTGTTAGGTCCAGGAGCTCCAGGGAACCCACGAGGACCAGGGTATCCCTTTTCACCCTAGAACGTATATACAAAAAATAAGTAACAACTGACCACAGGTTAAATTCTATTTTCTTTAATACTCAATGATATAATAATTAGGGCCGGTTGCACCAAACCGTCTGTTAACGTCAACATCATCGTTAAAAAAATCTTGTATGAAAAGTTTGACAGTTCTTTATGGGATGACAGCTCCGTCGCCATATTTAACGTTGATCAATTCGTTAGTTACGCGCCACCAGTTCAGCCTCTTAGGGTGTACCACGCATAACTGACGAACTAATCAACGTTAAATATGGCGACGGAGCTGTCATCCCATAGAAAACTGTCAAACTATTTATACAAGATTTTTTTAACGATGACGTTGACTTTAACAGACGGTTTGGTGCAACCGGCCCTTAGTATTTGCAATTGTTTATAAGATTTTAATTTATTTATACCAAAATAAAGCACGTAAAAATTCTGAATTACCATCGGTTCGTTCCATCCCAAAACAGCCTGTAACAAAAATAATAAAAATGTTTTAAAATTGTGTCACAGTTATAGTTGGAGATCTGGTCAGATAATTACTATTTATTTAAATTTTGTAGACAATAAAACAAAGTACAAAGGGCGGATTTAATGCCAGAACAAACAACAGTGCGGGGAACGACTAGCAAAGAGAAAACTAAAATCTCAAGTTACAATGTACAATAAATAATAAAGATGCAAATGTATATTTCTAGTATAAAAAGTTATGTATATGAACGTAAAAATCAGAAATTTCTGAGTTTTACGTTTTATGTCTCACGTGTGCGGTCTCTAGTTAAATTATTTAACTAGAGACCATACACGCAAGACATCGGTGACGATAAAACACTTCTACAGCACAAAACGAAACAATCTACCATTGATTTCCTTAGCCGGCACAACATTCTAAGAAAAATGTCAGGTTTACCAACCGGAGTTTACCAACAGAATGACTTGGCAATCGAACAGGATAAATAAATCATCTAATATTATTACATTATATAATATAATTACTTAAGAGACTGGTTGGACGTGGACAGTACAGAAAAACTAATTCGCATGACTTCAGATGGAATGGCATATATGCATAAGATCGCCAACCTCCGGGGCGGAGAAGGCACTTAAAGAAGAAGAAGAAGATAATAAAATATATACACATTGACTTGTGCTATACGTATGTTTAGCCGTGCGATGGCCAGGTCGTTCTATTTATTATAAAAATATAGACATCTAATATTCAAAGGATCACAATGACATGTTGTTAGTAAACTCCGACACACCGGCTTGGTTTTACATTAGATTTCAATACATTTTGCAGTAGGACAGTAGCGTTGCGAGACTGTTTTGTACATGTAACTTTTTTGATGGGATCTATCTATATATATGGTGATTCCCTAGATTACATTGCATGGAGAAATATTATTGTAACATACATATAACGTTACCAGTGGGTCTTGCTGTGGACCGCCGCATATGCAGGTACAACAGTTACGTTGAGTAGTGACCTGCAAAATAAGATAAGATCAAAGTTGTCGTCAAAGTCAGAGTATTACCTTATCTACGTTATATGTTTTTGCTTTAAGTGAAATATTAAACTTATACAAATATACAAAGTCATATTCAAAGGACAAAGTAACCTAGGCCTCCGGTGCCCAGGGCTGGGATCGAACCAGGGTCTTCTGCATTCGCGGCAGACGCCCTAACCACAAGGCTACCCGGGTCACAGCGGCACCGGTGAGTAGTGTGTCTACTTGAAATAAACAAATCAAAATATTCATTAAAATAATTTGATATGTTCTTCAAGTGAAATATTGCCTAGATTAGATGGATAAATAAATATTTAGTGTAATATTACCACTGGGCGCTGCCGTACACCGTTGCATGTGCAGTCACATGTTGTAGTTTGACTGAGTGCCACCTGCAAAATAAGATGAGATCAGAGTTGTTGCCAAAGTCAGTGCGTTATGTGACTTAGGGTGGGTTGCACCACGCATTACTAACGAGCTAATCAATCCCATAGAAAACTGTCAAACTTTTCACACAAGATTTTTTTACGATGATGTTGACGTTAACGTTAACAGAGGGTTCGGTGCAACCGGCCCTTTATATATGTATTCAAATGTCATCACGATTAATGATCACGGAGTGTTATGAAACTTATGTTTTAAATTTTTATGTGACGTTTTCAACTCAATGATTATCGTTTATGGTTTCCAAGATATTACGAGTTTTTTTAATAAAATAGAAATCCATTGGATATAGGGGCAGACTTTGACTTTGCCGTTGAAAAACTGTTGTGTCTTATGCATCGGCATAGGTCGCGATTAGTTTACTAACTCGAAGTAAGTTTGTAATCGCAATCTAAAATATGATAGACTTTTCTTCTTTTCGGACTTTTTTCCTTTAAACTTGTGCTGCGAAACATTCCTTTTTGCCAAATTTCATATGATGAAGGTCTATGGGAAAGTACCCTATCGGTTTTTATTCCCCTACGAAGTGCTAGTAAATAAGGCTTAAATGGCCATATCTTTGGATTTCGTTGACTTAGAAGCTTTATTGTTTTACAGCTTCAAGGGACTGCAGACACAAGTATTTACTGTTACTTGCTTTGAGTTTGCCACGGAAAGATACATAAATATAAATTGTCATATACACAGATAAGGATCTCTTCTCTATCATGATTTTTATCGCAATAACCTTGACAAACATTTTTTTTTCATTCTAATGATACCGATTGTCATTAAATAAACAAATGAAAGACAACTTACCCCCACAAGGCACATCACCAAGAAACTCAATGCCAAAATACTCTTCATGGTGCTTCCCGTTCACAATACTGATGAAGTGTACACTAATTTGCCGATTATATTTATAAGCCACTTCTTTTATGCACATTGGCCAGGTAGATAACTGCTCAGTGTTGGGCGTAATTATTCATTTCTTGTAATTAATTACAAATTCAATTACAAGTTTATTGCCTGTTAGACGCAGCGGGCGACCAGAGGGCTGGCCAGTATTTTTTTGTTCAACTGATGCTATGTAGGAACAACGACGAGTGAATTGTGTTCCATTCATACGCATTTTGTTGCATTCTGTGCTGTGTTGTTAAACTTTTTTAGGCTATTTATGATTTTCTTGGTGTATTTTGAATAAGATGATATTGAGGACTCTGTTGTAACTGTGATTTATGTCGTATAAATCTATGTTTAGGGTTTGGGCATTGTTTGAATAGATTATCTATTGTTTGCAGTGACCTATATATAGGGGACCCGCCGTCTAAACGTAAAACGTATAACGCATCTAAAATATTATATCCGTCTCTTTTAACTCAGCGCTATATTCATAAGTAAAAAGAGGTGACAAGTATATACGCAAAAACCTAATGCGGCTGGTAAATCCACCATGCTGTGTCCTCTTGACGTCATTGTCTGTCAATTGAGTGGTTACTTCTGTCAGAAAACTGCAGAGAAAATTTAAATTATAATTTATCTTTTCAGTGTTATGCTTAAGAGTAAGGAAAAATACATGAGAATATGGAAAATTAAAAAACAACATGCCATCGATTAGTGTTTTAGGGTTCTTCATGAAAAAAAACTAAACATTTGTCAAGATTGACCTAACCTACACAGGTATACTATTATTTTCATTAAAATTATTGGGTATTTGAAGTAAGTTTTAGCCAACGAACGCAGTAGCAATGTACATCAAACAAAAATAACTCTAGGGCGGATCGAACAGCAACATTAATCCATAGAACAGCAGCAATGTATATCGGAACAACATTTTTTTTTTCAAGTTAGTTGTAAATTCATAATTTGTAACTGCATTATTAGATAGATAAAATCATTGAAAACTCTGATATGTGTACAGTCAGCATCAAAAATATGTAAACATTTCGGCACTTATGTCTGTGGCATAAGACTCAAATTCGTATACATATTATTGATGCTGACTGTACCTATAATTAAGACTTTTAAATAAATAAGAAGGATGCGAAGAAATTAAAATAACCAAAATGTAAAAAGGACAGAAGTTTAGATGTGGAGGAGATCATGCGGTTAAAATACAATAGTTGAAATCCAGGGAGGAAACAAACATTGAATGCTAAAATCATAAGTCTGGTGAGGAAATTGAGTATATCTACCAGCTTTTCAGTTTAGAATGGAATCGGATTAGCTGCATAATCTGTACGAATAAAATTGTGTAATGCATATTACTCCTATTAATTATTATGATTTCCTTTCGTCATTCGTTTATAAGACTATAGGTATATTTATTGTGTGAAGTGTATTGTACTCGTAGTTAAAGACTTTCTACGTTAAACAACACTCACTCACACACACTCACACACACACACACACACACACACACACACACACACACACACACACACACACACACACACACACACACACACACACACACACACACACACACGGCCATATGTACAAATTTTACTGGTATAAATTCTATAACTTGTATGTAATCCTATACTTAACTCGTACTATTGTTAAGTTTAGTATAATTTAAATATGTAACATAACTATTAGTATTCATTGTTGTAACAGTTTTTAAAATAACTTGTAAATATAACTACCTTAATAACCTAAGGAAGAGCGGTGTCGCCCAACACAGGCAACTTTTGCTTACCGGGCGACATCATCCCTTGGATCATAAACCATGTGTATTTTTATGAAATAAATAATTTGAATAATAATTTGAATTTTGAATTTGAATTTAATAAACACACGTGAGATTTTGCTGTTTAACTATTTATTTTATAAATAGCTTAGGTATATGAAGGGAAACATTATAATAATTTGATAAAAACTTAAAGGTAGCGAGCGGGGTGGTTGTTGCTTGTTAAATTAAATCTGATGGGTTTTTTTTATACCACGATGGTGGCAAACAAGCATACGGCCCGCCTGATGCTAAGCCACTACCGTAACCTATGGACGCCTGCAACTCCAAAGGAGTGACATGCGCGTTGCCGACCCTTTACAAAATGAGGATTCACTGTGTTGATGGGTAAAGGAACAAGAAGGTCGCCCTCATCGTCAACATACTGGGTCCTCTTTGAGCTCTTTGGCAACCTTACTCACCAGCAGGAACACAACACTATGAGTAGGGTCTAGTGCTATTTGGCTGTGGTTTTCTGTAAGGTGGAGGTACTTCCCCAGTCGGGCTCTGCTCCAGATTTGAGCAAGATGACATTCGCTGAACGTGCCCTACCACACTTAGCGAGATGCCATTCGCAGTGCCCACATCTCCCTTTTTGGCGTAGTTTAAGGACATACACAAGTCCGGACGTAGTTTAAGGACATACCCCGGGTCCAATGTTTACCGCTTTATCGCTTTGTTACAATATTGAGCACCATCCTATACAACAAAGGTTCTTGGACTTCATTTGGCACCGGTTTTCGCTTTGATTTGTTCGATTTATATACACTGAAAGAGAGACTTCAAATAATAATTCTATACAAAACTGCATGACCTCAAAGCCATATTTATCAACGTAAGTAAACAAAGCTAACTTTTTAAAATAAAAATGTTACATGCCACAGATAAAACACAAATTATGCATAATTTTCGAATTATTCAAAGACAGGTGTTGTCAACTAGCGATTTTTCAAATTTGCCGCGCTTTTCTACTGACAGAAATGGTTTGCCAGACTATATTACTTTATTTATCGAAATTGATATCGATCTATTATTATGGCTTACTACCATTTTCTTGTTTTATTATGCTAACATTGCTAACCAGCTTATAACCAAACAAATTGTCTTACTTATTTAATATTAGTATGGATGTGCTACGTTACAAATAAAAATTATTACTATGCGTGTATTGCAAAAGCCGCTGGTTCGATTTTAGCCGGGCACCTTGCGACCTTTAACACTATTGATATCAATTTATCGACAGAACTTTTATAGTATAATCTTCTAGACAGCACTATAACTGCCATATTATGCGAGTACTTCAAAATCGACACGCGTCGTTTGTTGAAGTGTCATTTCCATAGGTTTATTTCAATGATTGTTTGCGAGCTTGTATTGTCAGCATTTGTCCCACGGGCACAGATCGTCTGCAGTTATCAACCGACTTCAAGATTTCGAAGGAGGAGGTTATCAATTACATTGTGGTGTTTCCATTGCGCTTTGACATGGGGTTCTTCAAGAAGCGGGCGTACAGGGCTCTCAAGGATCGGCAACGCATAGGTGGCTCCTGATGTTGCTTATGTTCATGGGCGACGTTGACCGCTTCCCATCAGGCGGCTGGTCTGCTCATTTGCTACTAGTTTCATAAAAAAAAATTCGTCGGGATCTTTGTTTTTTTTTTTTTTGATTTTTTTTTTATGTATGTTCACCGATTATTCGAAGACGCGGCTGGATCGATTTGGAAAATTCTTTTTTTGTTTAAAAGAGTATACTTTACCGTTGGTCCCATTGTAACCAGGTCAGGGTCTGATGATGGAATCCTGGAGAAATCGAGGGAACTCTTCAACTATTCTAGGCACACCTATAGTGATTTGAGTATTTTTTACAGCAGCTCGAGCATTTGCTGTTGGGAAGGTGGATGCTAAGTGAAGTCGGTTCTTTTTTGTTTAAAATTATTTTAAATCTGTGGAGATAGTCGGCGTCAAGTGGAGGGTGATTAGAATGGCTGTTCTTACACTTCTTATATGGATGATGTTTGGCAGCTGTGCCCTGAGATGCTCTCTATTTTTAAAGTAACATATGTCCGTTCTTGTGCTTTATCAGGGTCCATTTTGCGGTGTTGTTTTTCATACGACATTGGGAATTGTGAACAATCCGGAGCTTTATGTGGGCCCGCGCCCGCGGCCTTTCACCCAGTACAATGATTTAGAGCCGAGAATTTTTATTTGAGTGACGGGACTTGGAATACCTATTGTAAATAATTTGTTAGGTGCTATTGAGATTACATTATTCCTGGAGGGCGGACGTAGAGGCTGGCCAGTTTTTCTCTCAGCGAATAAGCATTGCCATACAACGTGGCAACGATCTCTATTGCTAACGATCTAGGGGATATTTTTTATAGGGTGATTGTGCTAGTTTTCGTCCACTTTTGTCAGTTTTCCGTCCATACTTATTTATATGTCTATCTTCAAGTATTTCCCAAAAAAAGCTTAAAATTAAAAAAATCGACTAAAGAATAAACTATAAATAAAACTATGTTGACCTTAAAAAGTTTTTCCCATTTATTTGCAGCAGTTTAATCAAGTGGACGGTAAACTGGACCTAGATGGGAAACCAGCACACATACCAACGTGGCAACGATCTCCATTGGTAACGATCTAGGGGATATTTTTTATCCTTATTTTTTTCAAGTTTATACTTAATGTTTTTTTAAGTAATTAAAATCAATGAAATACGCATATATGTACTTAATGACTAAACGTTAATCTTTTAGTAGTTGTTTGGCATAGTGATAGATTTGACAAATGATAAGTATCCCTAAAGTTATGAGTCATTATAATAATCGGCTTTAAAACAATGATGATACAAATTGCTAATTCTCGTTGTTGTCAAAGTGAGTCATCGCAGTGATCGCCCATCGGCGAAATGTTGGTTGGCAAGTGAAATTCGGCCAAAAAAGTTCAGCCAAAAGGCAGAACACCCTCCAGAACATATGTCGTCAGCTTCACCATGTTTTTCTAGTATACTGAGCCGATGCGGTTACTGACTAGAGAATACGAATGATATAAGTATGTAAACGGACACACACTACGGTACTATGCGTAGACACGGCCTGGACGTTGATGGTGTGAGCTGACGATATCTCCTTTGATTACTACTACGGACATGAGCCTTGCGTGATTATCCATTTGGTATCTTGGGCTAAATAGTCGCCTCCACCTCCCCTTACAGCGACCCCGTTCCTCACCCTATGGTTACCCTGAGTTCATAACAATTGACGACTCACAGGAATCAGAGATCTCTCTGAGCACTGATACACGCTGGTAAATACGAGACACATGATCATCATAATAACACAGTAAGAAAGTCCATGAACTGATACGTGTAGAAAGATCCATTGATTTGTTCGCGCACAAACTTCTCTCTTCCCGTCGTCCGTGTCTACCCTACAACCCACCCATAAAAAATCCGTCCATACTAAAAGCGTGAGATCGAACGTGACTGCCACTGCCATCTATCCGGAAAACCGGCAACTGCTTCGCGATATTCGCGACAATATACAGATATAATCGGTTTCAAAAATTGAAGAAACTTGGTTGATACAAACCATCCTACAGCATTTTAGTGTTTTGAAATTATTTTTGAGTATATTCAAGATCATGCTGGAATATATACAAAAAACGTTTGAAATCATTCTGAACGATGACAGACCATCCTAAGTAATTTTATGGGTTGCGCTTTGAAGAACTGTTTGATATGATGCCCACGGCAGCTTTTTATCACGCACAGTAAGGTTTAAGAGTAATTTCCTCCCACCAACGCTGCGGCTGTGGAATGAACTCCCTGCCGAGGTTTTCCCAGCGGGCTACAGTATGAGTTTCTTCAAAAAAGGAGTGTATAGGTTCTTAAAGTGTAGGCAACGCGCATGTGAATCCTCTGGAGTTGTAGGCGTCCATAGGCTACGGTAACTGCTTACCATCAGGCGGGCCGGATGCTTGTATGCCACCGTCGTAGTATTCAAAATTTTTTTGAACATTAAATGTGCCTCGCCGCTCAAACCCATTTTGTCAGGTTTTACGTGATAATATCAAGGCTGTTTTACTTCCGCTCTAGACAAAAAGCCACTATACGAACCAAAATTATCTTTACGTGTTCTTAATTTTATTCAAAAAATTAATGAATAGCTATTATTTCATTAAAGATTAAGTATTTTTTATGAATATTGCCTATTTCAACTCATTGGCTATTATTATCTGTTCGTTGAAATTATTTGTCAGGGATGTCCATTGTTTACAGAATAATTTCAGGGCCGTGAAGCAAGAGAACAAGACAAAAGATGAACCTAATGATGTTGGTCATTTTTTTTGGTATCACCAATACTATATTTATTTTTGAAATAATATCATTATTACCAACTCGGTAAAATCAAAGTTAGTACACCAAACTCTTTATATCATAACAGACAATCTAATTAGTATAGATATTATCTACCATACCTACTCTATTATCTACCCTTGTTTGACCTTGTTATGCCACCAAGCGCGCCAGATAAGTTATAGCTTACTCATAACTTACCTATACCTACTGACTATCGTAAATGTAATCGCGATGCTGATGAGTATCAATGTAACGATCCACATGTCCAGTCATGGTCTGAAACGATCCAGCTCTATCGCAGATTCCTTGCAATTACCTATTTTGTAATTAAACATTTCTCTCCAGTGCCACAAGCAACCTAAATAAGCTCCTATGTCAAACCAAGGGCGCCTGTGGAGGGCTGCACCATATACAAGCTGTCGTACCTGCCTACCTAATTATGTGTAAAGCTTTGCCAATTCATTCACCTAACCTAAGGTGTTCATTCCTCAAACGTCTCGACAATCTACGATATATATATAACTAACCGTAACATACGTCGCCGAAATCTGGACCAGCGCCATCAAATATAAAAAGGTCATTGAGAACTGAGCGCCCATTTGTTGTAATGATTCTCCGAAGTTTCCGTACCTTACCTACCATTTCCTCCATAAGCCTAGCTCATCTAATACCACTTCACCTTAAAGGTATCGAAGTAGCACAAATTGAGAAAACCAAACAGCGCAACGGATCCTTTAAACAGCTGCTAAAGGACTTCAGCCTAAACAGTCAAACTACTCCACCCATATGAAAGATTATACATTAAAATCACTAAAATAAACAGTGTCACTGATATCAAACCATATCACGCAGCAGGCATGCACTACGTCCACACCAACGGCAGCAAACACGACGGAGGTGTCGGTGCAGCCTTCGTCATACAACACCCGGATGGCAGACGTACTATAAAGTGCAAGAAACTACACTACCTGTGTGTGATAGACACTACCGTTTTTCAGGCCGAGTGCGTGGCCATACGAGCAGATACTGCTTACGATTTCTGCCTACATTCAGAAATCACTCAATCACCATTTACCCAGATTTCATGTCCGCCATACAAGAAATACGAGTAGCTAACCGTAGCAGCACTAATCTTACCATCAGCAATATACACAGGAATATCCAACAAATACAAGAATTTATTCATTTCTACTGGATTAAATCCCACGCAAGATTCATGGGAAACCAAGAGGACGATAAAGGAACAAAAGTAAATTTCCCTTCACAAAGCGCCTGACTTCGACCTTTTTTCCTTATCGTTCATAAAACGACTCTGTCACGCCGACAACAACAAAGCACTTAGTAACCTTTATCACAGCTCTACCACCGGACTTCATCTAAAAAACCGTGTACCGAAAGAAATAAGACGACCATCACGTTTCACCTTACCCAAACTTTTTCCGGTCACAAAACTTACCTTTACCATTTCAAAATCACTCCCGACGACCTATGCCCTTGTGACGGAAGCACCTCACAATCCATAGACCACCTAATTAGAGCTTGCCCGAAATACACCAATCCACGACTACACCATGAAATCATCTGTCATGGCCTCCAAATTGACCCATACTTGTACAACCTCCAGGACCTCCTCAAAAAATAAACGACACTGACATCATTTTGTAAACTTAGTTCATTAACGGCACTTAGTTCATTGATATCATTAATTATTTCATTCATTCATTCATCCTCCACCTCACCTAAAACCCTGATGGGTTTTATATACCTACATTTGTATACCTACATTTTATCTAGGATATAAAACAAAATACAGGCTAAACTAATTCAGCCGCCCAACTCTTCGAGAGGGCTGGCTTTCAAAACAAAGACAAAGAAAACCTGCCTACCTGTGACGGTAAGAACCTGCGCGGAGTCCCCAGGAAACCCGCGCCTTACCTGGTGCCGAGCTGCGAATCGATGGAGAGATGCTCTGTGCAGAAGGTAACTGACTCGTAAAAGTAGTGCTCTAGGTAGGTTCAGATGCTTAGGTACTATTATTCAAAAGCTAATGCCATGTGATGCTGAGTCAAAATCATATCTACTCCTATTAATTTAATTTAAGGCCGACAAATAAATTCACGAAAACGTGCTTTTTAAATCAGCGACCTAAGAGATTTCACTATACAGTTACTAATCTTACTTCACACCCAGGAAAAGGCGCAAAATTTTTTACACACCACGGTAATAAAATAAAGAAGGCTTTAGATCGCTTGTTTATGGCCCTCACCTTCGGTTCGGAGCACGAAGCCCGTGATCTGAGCCGTTGTTTATTTTACAGCCCGGTGCGTAATGTACCTACTAATTAAGCATACTATACTCCATTTTAGGTGCCTCTCTTTTGCATAAAATTGGTTCTCATATTTTCACATGGCATAACACGATTGGCATAATACCTTTTGGCATAAGTCACAATAATAATGCATAAATTCGCCTAATAAGCAATTTCAATAACCTTTTATGGGCATAAAATGTTTTGCCTGAATATTGAGAAGAATAAAATTCAGTTCGTCTAATTTGAAAGTGCATAACATGTAGTCGAACATTATAATGCTCCTAATTTAGAAAATCTTACCTTAGTGTGTGAAACACACCTAAGTTTAATGGTAGAGTAAAAGCGCATCCTATTATGTGTCATGGCAACTCTGTGCTCTCTCTCTCTTGTTCCGTCACGCTAGCACTAGAACATCGCATGCAATGTAAGCTCTCTACAAATATAATAAAAAATAGTGAAAGTTCAAGCAATCTTTTCATACAACTCTCCATAAGGTTCGTACCCTTTACACTTAGTGACATCTGAAATATACTCGTACCTCCTACATATCGCCGTATTCGCCATATTACCCCTTATATTGCCCTATTTATTGACCCTTTTTAACCGACTTCAAGATTTGAAAAGAGGAGGTTCTCAATTCGGCGTGTATGTTTTTTTTTTTTTTTTTTTTTATGTTTGTTACTCCATAACTCCGTCATGTCTGAACCGATTTTGAAAATTCTTTTTTTGATTGTAAGTATATATATACAGATTGGTCCCGTTTTTGTCAAAACGCAGTTCTGATGATGAGATCCATGAGGAATCGAGGGAACTCCTCAAATCTTAAAGGCATACATATAGTGATTTTTATATTTTTATCAACAAAACCATCATTTTCATTCAAAACAGTGACATTTGATGAAGTAGAACTGCTGATGATGATCAGAACGGAACTCTTCAACGACGCATAGTTCACGTTTGGCGATTTGTCCTCTTCGCTGTGTTTGTTTAGCAAGTTTAATTGTCAGGACAAATTTTCGTCAAGCTCAAGTTCTGATGAGCGGGATCCATGAAGAATCTAGGGAACTCCTCAAATCTTAAGGGCTTACACATAGTGATTTTTGTATTTTTATCAACAAGTCAAGCATTTTCATTCAAAAGAGTGACATTTGATGAAGTGGAACTGCTGATGATGATCAGAACGGAACTCTTCAACGACGCATAGTTCAGGTTTGGCGATTTGTCCTCTCCGCTGCGTTTGTTAAGCAAGTTATTTCATTGTATGGAATCTAAGTGCACCATCTACAATAATGCTTCACCGGCTACCCCCATGGAAGTCGGTTTTTTTTTCTTAAAAATTATTATCTTTTCTACTGTTTATTATAACTTTACTTGTTTTTTGTAGCCTAATTTTTTGTAACTAATTGATGGTTTTTCAAAAAAATTGGTTTCGGTTTGGTTAGAACTGCGATCGCTTACAGAACTGAAGTGAATACAAAAAAACCGGCCAAATGCGAGCCGGACTGGCGCCCTGAGGATGCCGTACATCACACAATTTTAAATTTTAACAATCACCGAACTTTGCTGACGATCTGACTTTGCCGTTGAAAAACTATTGTCTCCATTCATCGACATAAATCGCGATCAGTTTACCAACTGCAAATGAGTTTGTAATCGCATTTTTTTTGTGATGGAACAACAAATTAACGATTTTCAAACTTTTTCCTTTACTTGAGCAGTAAAAACTTGCCTTCTTGTCAAATTTCACGATTCTATTGGAAGTATTCTATAGGTTTTGATTCCCCTGCGCAGTTAGTTAGTTTAGAAAATACAACAAAATATTTTTTGGAATAAAACAACAATTCGGTTTTCGGACTTTTTCCTTTAGTTGTGCTGGAAGACCTTCCTTCTTGCCAAATTTCGTAATTCTAGGTTTAAGGGAATTACTTATAGGAGGTTTCGATTTCCCTTAGAAATGTAAAAAAATTAGGATCAAATGGCCGTATCTTTAAGAAGCCTGATTGTTTTACAACTTTAATGAAGCTCACATAAGTATTCGGTGTTAATTTCAACTTGATACCTCCACGCGTTCCTGAGAGTAAGGATCTTGACAGACAGACGGACGGACAACAAAGTGATCCAGTAAAGGTTCCGTTTTTTTTCCTTTTGAGGTACGGAACCGTAAAAAGTAAATTTAGGCCAGGTTAGAACTGACTCCTTTGAGAACCGAGCTGCTTACAGAAAAGTAGCTTTTGGTTAGGGTAGATTAGAACTGCGACCTAACACACAACCTAAGTGCTTCAGAAAAGATAGGTTAGGTTAGAACTGCGACCTTACAAAAAAAGAAAGTGCTTGCAGAAGGTTAAGGTTAGGTTATATTACAACTTCCTAGAGCGAGGATGCGACTCCCCGAGAAACGAAATTGTTATAGAAAAGTAGGTTTAGTTTCGGTTACACACACATACTACTGAATAATTTTTAAGAAAAAAAAACCGACTTCAATGGGGGTAGCCGGTGAAGGATTATTGTAGATGGTGCACTTAGATTCCATACAATGAAATAACTTGCTTAAAAAACGCAGCGGAGAGGACAAATCGCCAAACGTGAACTATGCGTCGTTGAAGAGTTCCGTTCTGATTATCATCAGCAGTTCCACTTCATCAAATGTCACTCTTTTGAATGAAAATGCTTGATTTGTTGATAAAAATACAAAAGTCACTTTATGTATGCCTTTAAGATTTGAGGAATTCCCTCGATTCCTCGTGGAACTCATCATCAGAACTTGAGCTTGACGAAAATTGGTCCTGACAATCTAACTTGCTTAACAAACATAGCGAAGAGGAAGAATCGCCAAACATGAACTATGCGTCGTTGAAGAGTTCCGTTCTGTTCATCATCAGCAGTTCCACTTCATCAAATGTCACTCTTTTAAATGAAAATGCTTGATTTGTTGATAAAAATACAAAAATCAATATGTGTAAGCCCTTAAGATTTGAGGAGTTCCCTCGATTCTTCATGGATCCCATCATCAGAACTTGAGCTTGACGAACATTTGTTCTGACAATTAAACTTGCTAAACAAACACAGCGAAGAGGACGAATCGCCAAACGTGAACTATGCGTCGTTGAAGAGTTCCGTTCTGATCATCATCAGCAGTTCTACTTCATCAAATGTCACTGTTTTGAATGAAAATGATAGTTTTGTTGATAAAAATATAAAAATCACTATATGTATGCCTTTAAGATTTGAGGAGTTCCCTCGATTCCTCATGGATCCCATCATCAGAACTGCGTTTTGACAAAAACGGGACCAATTTGTATATATATACTTACAATCAAAAAAATAATTTTCAAAATCGGTTCAGACATGACGGAGTTATGGAGTAACAAACATAAAAAAAAAAAAAAAAAACACGTCGAATTGAGAACCTCCTCTTTTTAAATCTTGGAGTCGGTTAAAAAGAGGTTAGGTTAGGTTAGAAACCATGAAAATACGGGGTCGCAACCCCGTATTTTCACGATTTGTGACGAAACATGAGCTTAAAACGGATCCGTTTGATTTGTAGTATTTGTGTAGTTTTGTACATTTAACTCCGATTTTATAAATGATGATATTGCCTTATTTTTAACCGACTTCAAGATTTGAAAAGAGGAGATTCTCAATTCGGCGTGTATGTCTTTTTTTTTTTTGTTTTTTTTTTTTTTTATGTTTGTTACTCCATAACTCCGTCATGTCTGAACCGATTTTGAAAATTCTTTTTTTTATTGTAAGTATATATACAAAAGATTGGTCCCGTTCTTGTCAAAACGCAGTTCTGATGATGGGATCCATGAGGAATCGAGGGAACTCCTCAAATCTTAAAGGCATACATATAGTGATTTTTATATTTTTATCAACAAAACCATCATTTTCATTCAAAACAGTGACATTTGATGAAGTAGAACTGCTGATGATGATCAGAACGGAACTCTTCAACGACGCATAGTTCACGTTTGGCGATTCGTCCTCTTGGCTGTGTTTGTTTAACAAGTTTAATTGTCAGAATAAATGTTCGTCAAGCTCAAGTTCTGATGATGGGATCCATGAAGAATCGAGGGAACTCCTCAAATCTTAAGGGCTTACACATAGTGATTTTTGTATTTTTATCAACAAATCAAGCATTTTCATTCAAAAGAGTGACATTTGATGAAGTGGAACTGCTGATGATGAACAGAACGGAACTCTTCAACGACGCATAGTTCATGTTTGGCGATTCTTCCTCTACGCTATGTTTGTTAAGCAAGTTAGATTGTCAGGACCAATTTTCGTCAAGCTCAAGTTCTGATGATGAGTTCCACGAGGAATCGAGGGAATTCCTCAAATCTTGAAGGCATACATAAAGTGACTTTTGTATTTTTATCAACAAATCAAGCATTTTCATTCAAAAGAGTGACATTTGATGAAGTGGAACTGCTGATGATAATCAGAACGGAACTCTTCAACGACGCATAGTTCACGTTTGGCGATTTGTCCTCTCCGCTGCGTTTTTTAAGCAAGTTATTTCATTGTATGGAATCTAAGTGCACCGTCTACAATAATCCTTCACCGGCTACCCCCATTGAAGTCTGTTTTTTTTCTTAAAAATTTTTTACGGCCTCCTAGCCTAGTTGGTAGTGACCCTGCCTATGAAGCAGGAGGTCCCGGGTTCGAATCCTGGTCAGGGCATTTATTTGTGTCTTTATCACGGATATTTGTTCCTGAGTTATGGATGTTTTCTATGTATTTAAGTAGCTATCTATTATATATATCGTCGCCTAGTACCCACAACACAAGCCTTATTGAGCTTACCGTGGGACTAGGTTGATTTGTGTAAGATTGTCGCATAATATTTATTTAATATTTATTTAATATTTATTATTTTTATTTCTATAAAATTACCTTAAAAATAGGCATGATTTTTTTTTCATGTATGGTACCTATCAATCGATTTGCTTTGTTATGATATGAGGATCAAATGTCTATATGGTATGGGGCCAATTGCGTTAAAACAACACTAAAGTCAGAAATGAAACATAAAGTCTGAGATTTGCATTTGTTTCTCAAAACACTCCTAACAAAATGACGTGCACAAGTGACGTCACGATCAAATAAATAGTCGCCCTGTTTAAAGTATGGAAAATTGCTATTTTTACAGTGAAGTATTGTGTTTATGTATATGGTTGGCATACTATTTATTTTACAGTGAAATGTTAAAAATCGAATAGTATCATTGTTTTTTTTTAATTTCGTAATCCTTATCAACTAAATTTGATTGCATTATTCAAGATGTGTCATCATCCATATTGTTCTACTCATCGTAGATGGTTGCCTTTTATCCCTAGGTGGTTAACAATCAACCCGGTATTTTTCGTTTGTGGCATACTGACGGCAAAATTTTGTATAAGAAGTGATTAAAACAAACCAAAAAAATATAAAAACTTTTGTTATAAAATTACAAAGTTGGTTACAATAGTTGCGTATATTCTTAGCACTGCTCACTGCATATGGTCATCGTTTGAAGTACCAGCATCGGTTTCGGATCATATGCGACCTGAAATATAGTACATTACTGCAGAGACCAGTAAGTAAGCTTTCCTGGCTGAGTATTTAGTAGCCGTCCGAGTCGAAGACGAGGACGGCTACAATACGAAGCCAGGTAAGCTGATTACGGTCGAAGCATGTATAGTGCTTTTCTCAAACATGTAAGGAAATAAAATTACTTGTTTAGTGCTTCAGTTACTGGCTGAGTGATTTAATGTTGTATGAAAATCCTTTACGTACGTCGCGCTGAACCTGCCTTGGAATAGAGTCCCTACTGGTCTCTAATTACTAACGTAACAGGAACATTTCCGAGCATGTTTGAGAAAAATATATAAAAGCTGACCCGCTTATGTCTGAAACTTTTTAGTTAGAAGAATAGAGAAAGGTATGTGGCATTTCTCTGTTCCCCTCTCCAGAAAGCGTCAGACGAAAACGTAATTAAGCTACGAATTTTCAATTTCAATGATCACATTGATCACGTAAGGTTCTCAGTGTACTATGCTGCCTAACATGGATTTTTTTTTAACTATTGCAGGGCCATTTACGCGTTGCTTTGTGAGTTTATACTTATTGTTATTATATTCTCGCAATAAATTACAAATTCAATCTGGTTTTTCAATGTACATGTGGCTCATGCGTAATGGGGCAGCAGATAATGTTATTTCGTTGTTGTCAATCGTGTTATGGATTTGACATTAAATTGCCTAATCAAGATATTTTCAAAATCGAAGGACGCCTCTTTCTCCGTTTCTTACTTGAAAGCGAGTAAGGGCTCATTGATGCTGAAAGTCCAGACCCAGGGCCTCTGCCTCTGCCGATTCAAAATATGTGCGCCATGTGCGGGATCCAGGGTATCCCTTTTCACCCTATAACGTAGAAAATAAATAATAATTATGCCAGCCAGTCAAGACTCTAATCTCTGCTTTTTTAAGGTTTTAATTTAGTTATACTAAAATAAACTACGTAAAAATTTTAAATTACCATTGGTCCGGCCCATTGCGAATCCCCCTGTAACGTAAAATAATTAAAAAAAAGATGTATAGCTGGAGATCTGATGAAACAATGACTATGCACAATGAATAATAAAGATGAGAATGTCTTTTTCTAGTATAAAATGTAATTTTTAATAAAATTGAATAAAATATTGCTCGAATACAGTCAGGTGGATCTTCAATACATTTTTTGGGTACAGTGTATTCAAGCTGCTAGTGAGCATGCAAATATTATACAATCCTAAGAACAAGATTCCCTACAGCTAAGCATGGAGCATGCATGGATAATATAATAACATAGTATAGTCTACTTAATAAAGAAACGGCGAATAATCTAAGTATTCAGTGATTGAATAGAATGTTTTTTTAAATTAAATAAAGACAATTAACAAAGTTTTAAATTGAGGCATATCAGAGTGCCCGGCCCATTGCAAATCCCCCTGTAACGTAAAATAATTAAAATAAAGATGTATAGCTGGAGATCTGATGAAACAATGACTATGCACAATGAATAATAAAGATGAGAATGTCTTTTTCTAGTATAAAATGTAATTTTTAATAAAATTGAATAAAATATTGCTCGAATACAGTCAGGTGGATCTTCAATACATTTTTTGGGTACAGTGTATTCAAGCTGCTAGTGAGCATGCAAATATTATACAATCCTAAGAACAAGATTCCCTACAGCTAAGCATGGAGCATGCATGGATAATATAATAACATAGTATAGTCTACTTAATAAAGAAACGGCGAATAATCTAAGTATTCAGTGATTGAATAGAATGTTTTTTTTTATTAAATAAAGACAATTAACAAAGTTTTAAATTGAGGCATATCAGATTCACTTACTATGTCTGATTACTTATTGTACAATGTGTGTACCATGCCAAATACACTTTTCTTACGTAAGGCTGTGTCTGACTTTGTGGATGTAATTTTATGTCGCTGAAGCACACTCCTAAAAACTGAGAGTTTGTTTTTATTTAGTTTTACGTAAAACTAATTCAAATATATAAACAAGGAAAAGTTAAAAATTTTAGTTAAATATTTTAGTTATTTTTTTTTAAGTTTGCAACACTCACTCATCTTTAGTCCACAAACAGAACGTAAAACCTTTCTTTGAGCTATAAATGCCAAATTTCGGTCTGTTGAATTACCCCAGAACATGATACCATAAAGCAATGTGGCTGTTACATATGCGTGATAGTTCGGCTGCACGACTTACAATTTTATTTAGGTTGAATAATGCACGCGAAAATTAACTTAATTTCACTTAAATAATCAACTTGGTTTATTCTCCACGTTAACTTACATATTATCTAGACTTAACCCTAAAAATTGTGTATTGTCAGTTTCCCCAATTTTTAATTATTACGTCAAAAATCATAATTTTAGTTTTTTTTGTTTCTATATTTATTTAAGTGATTATTGATTTAAGTGCATTATATTTAATTGACATGTCTCAGGATCAGTGGATCATCACCAGTCAGTATTACCGCGCTGTCGTCAGCAAGGAGAACTATTGGGTAGTCAACTGCCTGTGGCATGTCATTTATATACTTAAATGAGGAATAATAGTGGCCCCAATACGCTTCCTTTTGGTACACCATGAGTGTTTTCACCATGAGTGATTTTTCTAAATTTTGATGTAAGAGTAACTTCACACTTCATTTTATTATGAACAAATTTGGTCAGTTGCAGTAGAAGATCAAACTATACTCATCCCTTTTTGGGGCAATAGAACTAGTGTAAGAAACAGACAGTGTGATTCTATCGTTCTATATGCTGTTCTATAGTTTGACGGCATCCTAACCTAGTCGGTAGTGACACTGTTTACGAAGCAGGAGGTCCCGGGTTCGAATCCTGGTAAGGGCATTTATTTGTGTGTACAGATATTTGTGCCTGAGTTAAGAATGTTTTCTATATATTTAGTATTCTAGTATATATCGTCCTCTGGTACCCACAATACAAGCGTTATTGAGCTTACTGTGGAAGTAGGTCGGTTTGTGTAAGATTGTCCTATAACTTTTATTTTTATTTTATGCTTTGAAATATTTCCTAGATTACATTGATAAATACTAAGGGCCTGTTTCACAATGTCCAAGTAAAGTCCTGAATAAGCCACTTATCTGATGAATAAAGTCATCGTTGGCGTTTCACAATCTTCAAATAAGCTTAACTGGTAGATAAAGTGCTAAGTTTTGTGAGTAGTTTTATTTGGCAGTTAATTTATTTGATAATTAGTTATCCAATACTTTACTTGGACATTGTGTAACAGGCCCTAAGTGTAACATTACCACTGGGTGCTGCGCTGCAGGGGCGCCGCATATACAGGTACAACAATTATCTACCACCTGAAAAATAAGATGAGATCAAAGTTGATTCAAATGACATTACTGACTGAATGTTTAAAAGAAGATAACTAAAGTTTAACCTGTTTTTAATTTTGGTAGGACAATAAAATTTATTACAATTTATCAGTGTTAATTAGTTATTTTTAGTTTTCATTTAGTTGTAGTCTTATTTTTATATCGCATTTTATTCATTTTTTTCTGAACAATCGTTAGTTACCTCTACAGTCTAATTATGGCCAAGTGCGAGTCAAACTCGCGCCCTGAGGGTTCCATATATCACATAATTTTAACAATCACCAAACATTGCTATAACGAGAAAAATGGGATTGGGGGATGAACTTTAACTTTTCCGTTGAAAAACTGTTGTCGTTTTCGCTATAGCTACAGCTCGCAGTTAGTTTACCAACGACAAATAAGGGTGTAATCACAAAAAAAATTGCGACGTTTTTTTCGGGTGAATGAACCAGTGTAAGAAAAAGACAGTGAGATTCTATCTGTCTATGCTTTAAGTGAAATATTATCGGGTAGGTAAATATTTAGTGTAACATTACCGTTGGGGTCTGCGGTACACCGTTGCATGTGCAGGTACAAGTTGTAGTTTGACTGACTGCGACCTGAAAAATAAGATGAGCTCAAAGTTGTAGTCAAAGTCAAAGTACCTACGTTATGTGTATTCGAATGTCATCACATCACAATTAATGATCAGGTGCGTAGCCAACGTGCCAATCGTAAACGCTCCGTAGTGAACGAAAACCGTGAAAGTTTAAAACAACTGTCATTGTCGCACTAATATGGAAGAGTGATAGAGAGAGGCATAGACTAATTAACCCAAGGCCCCGCATAGCCGGGCGACCCCCCCGCTGCCACGCTCGGAGTAATTTCACCCTATAGTGAGACACTAATATTGGAAATGACAGTAAACATAGTACGTCTCCATGGCAACCATTAATGTCTGACTCTCTCTTACGCTCCATGGAAGAATCGCGCGTTCCCTATCTGGCATTGCGAGTTCCCCTCCCGCACCCCTTCGTTTAGACAGCTTAGGTTTCAAAGAAATAACGCGCTAAGCGGAGTATAGAGATATCTTGTATATGGAGAGTGGTGACTACGATACGCCACGGAGTGCTAACGATTGGCACGTTGGCTACGAACCCTGATCGAGAGTGTCATAGAGAGTGTCGATACTACGTTGTGATATTTTTTTCTGTGAGCTACATACCTACCCCTACGAATACGCGTCAGAGACGGCCATGTTGGGGCTCAGTTGCGACATGACAACTGATCTAGTCGCTCGAGTGCCACTTTGTATGGGCGCCCTTAACAAAATCGTTAAGAAATCGCGTGCACTTCTTAAGATCATAGAATCGTTTAAAACTATATGTGGGTTCCAAATTGTGGATTTAGAGTGGTGTTATTTAATATGTTCATGTATTTTAGTATTTTAAGTGAATTTAGTGCAGTTATATTCTCAGAATTTGAAATAAATGTGAATCCGGTGATGTGTGACCCAACTTTTTGACTGGACGGTTTAACCGAACAGCGTACGGAATTAGGGAAAGCGTATGTCTTTGAAATTATTTTTTTACTGATTTATTATAAACTTTTAATATAAACTTGTTGACTTTTCAAATAATGAAAAGTATTTGTAATTTTATGCGCATTTACCGAACATCTGTAGACACTAAAGACTATGGTAAATCCGCGTTTGAAATCTTATAGTTTTACGACTTTTTGAGTTAAAAATAAGCCTTTCGACAAAGCTATCTTTAATATTTTTTTATAGTTATTTTACAGCAATATTAGTGAAGACTAAATACATGAACGGATTCGTAATCCTTTTAATTATTAGTTTCAATGTTAAATATGTGGTTATGTCACAATTGTTGCAATTTAGGTACTATTTTCAAAATTCGTTCGCGTATTAGGTTACACATATTTGCATGGTTTATTTACCGAACGCGCGTTCGGTAAATCGTGCCCATAGTCTCTGCTACCGAATTCGTATCTGCCTCAGCCTCGTTTGTATTCGATAGACATTAAAATATCATCCTTATTTTTCTCACAGCTAGGTCGACATTAAAATGTATTATTTTTTCTGCCTTTTTATAAAGGCCAGCGCTTCTAAACATATTAAATTATGTTTTTTATATTTTTAGATAGAATTTAACGTTTAAATTAATATTGTAAAAACTTCTATTACGTAAACACCCCAAAAAACGATAACGATGTTTATGTAATATATAAAAATAATGGTTAGGTATTTTGAATAAATACAAAAAAAATACTTATGATTTGTATGAAGGAATTCAGTAATATATGGAGACGCAAATTTAGCGCAATTAGATGACATTATCTAAACAGTGAGACAGTTTAAGTTTGAGAATCGCTCAACACCATATTCCCATACATTTTTATTCTAGTTCGGTAAAGTGGTCACCGGATTCGGTAATATATGCAAATCATGTTTCTTAGTTCGCTTAATGGTACAAATCAAGTAAGGCGGTCTAAAAAACTTTAAAAATATTTTTTAAATATGTCTAACCTTACAAATAATTTCTAAGTGCAATAAAATTATTGCAAATGTATTTAAGTTACCAGTATAGTATTGACAATAACCGTATGAAAATGCCATACCTTATTAAAAAATGAAACGTACATCCAGGTCTTAAACGTTCGTGGAAACGTACATTTACCTTAGTTCGCATCTCGCAAAGAGACTCCCGTGTGGAACATTTCACCGAACTTAGAATCTTGCCATTGCCGTCCCTATATATTCTTGTCCTGCTTTCTGACCTTATGAAATATTTAAATCAGGTTGAAAACCAGAGCGAAAGAGAAGGCAGACTCTCGTCTAGAAGAAAAGACATATATTAAATTCTAATTAATTAATTAATTCTCTATACTTGTGAATGTTTTATCGACATTGTATTTATTGTGCCTACTTTTGACATTGCTTAAAATCTTGACATGTGTAATTATGTATAACATATATTATGTAAATATTGTAAATATTAATTAAGCTTTTTTGTAATAATGTAAATGTAATACTTGCATGATATTGGTTCCTACTTAAATTTTTATGTCTTATTAGTTTAATTGTTATTATTCATATACAATGTAAATTGTGACTGAATAAATGAAATGAAATGAATTATGTAAAAAAAATAGTGGTGCTCCGTTTAAGAGCATAATTGGTATCATATGGGGACTAAGAAAAAGTAAGAGAAAACTGTTCTAACTTGGACAGTTTTTGTTTTCGATTTTTGGAAAAAGAATAAAAGCCTGCCTGAATTGTTTACAATCAGGCAGGCCGTATGCCTGTTTGCCAGTGTCGTTGTATAAAAATAATTTTAAACAAAAAAGAACCGACTTCACTTAGCATCCACCTTTCCAAAAGCAAATGCTCGAGATGCTGTAAAAAATACTCAAATCACTATAGGTGTGCCTATAATAGTTGAAGAGTTCCCTCGATTTCTCCAGGATCCCATCATCAGATCCTGACCTGGTTACAATGGGACCAACTATGAAGTATACTCTTTCAAACAAAAAAAGAATTTTCCTAATCGGTCCAGCCGTCTTCGAATAATCGGTGAACATTCATAAAAAAAATAAAAATATATAGCAATAACAAAGATCCCGACGAATTGATAACCTCCTCCTTCGAAATCTTGAAGTCGGTTGCAAAGGGTAAAAGTGGCATTAACAATATTTTAAAAGAACCAGTGGGTTTCGAGAAAAAGGCGACTGACCTAGGTAAAACTTTGTTCAAAGTAGAACAGGTTTCCTTATATTAAATTGTCATAACCATATGAATTTTTATACAAACAAAATTTAAAAAACCGGCCAAGTGCGTGTCGGACCACGCATAATGGAGGGTTCCGTACCTTCAATGGAATAAAAACCAAACTAATACCAAAAGGTCGTATCGTAAGTATATGATAAGGTGCATTTTCTCAATTTTTTTCATATTTTTTGGACTTACGGTTCAAAAGTTACAGGGGGGGGACACAATTTTTCTGATTTTCGGAGCGATTTTTTCAGAAAATATTTACTTAATCACAAAATGTCTACAGAAACCTCAATGTTATTTTTAAAGACCTATCGATTGGTATGTCACATGTTGATATTTGGTTAAAACATTTTTTTTTTAATATACTTAGTTACATGTGAACGCCCTCCCTAAAAATATTTTTTTCTGCAATTTAACTACATAACTAAGTAGGGGCATGCAAAATACACCTTATGTGTAAATTTTATTAAAATACGTTCTTTAATTTCCGAGTAGAATGGCTGTGACATACGGACGGACGGACAGACGGACATGACGAAGCTATAAGGTTTCTGTTCTTGCCATTTTGGCTACGGAATCATAAAAAAGAATGTTTTTGAACTAAATAATGCCGATTGTCTTTAAATAAAGTTCAAGTTCAAAATCCCACATCCCCTGAAATTAATAAGATAGGTGTACCACAAGGGTCAATACTGGGTCCAGTTCTATTTTTTATTTATGTCAACGACTTACCTTCCAATATACCAGAATGGGCCAGATCAGTCTTTTTGCAGATGACACACATATTGGAGTCAGACATAAGAATCAACCTTCAATGGAAAACAACTTAAGATGCTTCATAGACATACTGCAAGAATGGTTCGAATGTAATGGCATTGTTTTAAATGCGAACAAAAGTACATTTATAAACTACAAGACCAAATCAAGTTAACTTCTAAAAGTACCAGTATAGAGTTTACTAACAATACTTGTTTCTTAGGTTACGAAATCAATAGTAAATTAACACACAGCTAGCACATTGATAAAATATGTAATAAATTAGCATCAGCAAATTACGCGTTTTAAAAAATAAGGTCTTTAGTTAACCTAAAAACTTTAAAAACCGTATACTATGCCTTTGCTCAAAGCGTACTAAGTTATGCAGTCACCATCTGGGGAAACGCTGCGTAAGCCGAGCATTGATTCTACAAAAACGCTCGATTAGAATAATGTGTGGAGTCAACTGGCGAACGCCTGCGAAGCAATACTTTGAAAAGCTTAAGGTTATGACGGTCACTTCACTGTTTATATACTACTTTTCTTTTAGAAATTCATAAAAAACAAGTACTCTTCTCAAACACTCTTTCATAATTATAATACTAGGAACAAGAACAAACTCATCCTTTCCTTACAGCGATTAAAAAGTGTAAAAAGCCGGGAATTTAAAAAAAAATAAACAATTCAATAAATTACCGACAAATATAACGGATTTGCCCTTTCAGTCATTTAAAAAACTATAAAGAAATGCTTTCAAAATTATGCCTTCTATTCAATTACTGAATTCCTATCACTCAAAGATGTTATAATTGACGAAAATGATAAATAATTTATTTAGCAGGTAATTACCTTGTATAGTAAATATACATACTATTGTTAATTCTGACTTACCATGTAATGATCATGTTACGCTATGGTTAATAAATAAAATAACTAAAACTAAACAGATGAAAGACATCTTACCCCCACAAGGCACATCACCAAGAAACTCAATGCCAAAATACTCTTCATGGTGCTTCACGTTCACGATGCCGATGAAGTCTAGACTAATATGCCGATTTGATTTACCAACTTATTTTTTTAAACATGTTGGCAATGGAGATAATTATACTCAGTGTTGGGCGTAATAAATTACTTTTGGCAAATAATTAATTACCTTTCAAATTACATGGAATTCAATTATACATTATTTCAATTACAGATCATAGCAATTTTACCTAATTGAAGTTACATGTAATTTAGAATTGCGAATTACTTCTTTGGTCAATTACTTTTATATGTAACTTCGATATCTCTGTTATGATACATATTGGGAAAATGGTTTCTCCGACGTTTTACGAGTATCGTTCTTTTCAATCATTATTTTTGACAGAATTGAAAAATATCAAAAACCAATAAATGAAAATTATATCAAAGTCAAAAAGTTCTTAAATGGGTCCGCCCAAGTCCGATTCATCGTGGTTGACGTTAATCGTTGGAAAGAGCTATTTAGGGAAAAAGTTTTTTTTTACATTTTATGCTTCTTTTTTACAACAGAAGAAGCATAAAATGTATGCTTTTTCTTTCAACAATACCTATAAAAAAATCTAGGTTGACCCGCTATTGATTGTTACATAACATTTCAATTACTTAAAATGAAAATAGTTTTTATTTCTACCATGACGGTTGCATACAAGCATACGGCCCACCTGATGGTAAGCAGCTACCGTAGCCTATGGATGCCTGCAACTCCAGCGGTGTCACATGCGTGTTGACGACCCTTTCGTATAAAGGAGGATTCACAGTGTTGACGGCTAAAGGGACAAGAGCTCCCGTTGTCAACACAATGTAAATAAATATGCAATGTAAATAGTTTTAAGATTTAAAAAAAATAAGGGCCAAAATATTGTAAATCTTATTTGTTTCAATTACCTTAGGTATTTGCTTTTTTAAGCTAATTTGGTAAATTAAATTGTCAAAATATAATTTATTAGAAAAACAAAAGTAATTTGTAATTGAAAAAGTAATTTACACTAAACAATGTACTACGGCTACTACGCAGTTAAACATAGTTTTTTTTTCTGAGTATAGATAGTATTTAGATAAGCATACAGATAAAGGATAACAAACAAACCTTTGCAAAAAAAATAGGATAAAAGCGCAAAAGTATGGGTAGATGGCGTCACAATCGCAAAGATACAAACATCTCGTTGGTTATGATTTAAAAATGTAAAATCTATACAGTCTATGGTACAGAGTCTCTAGCCCTCAGAAAAAAGTCAGAAATGGTTTCACAATGGCGATGGCGGTTAACAAGCACCATTTATCTGTGGGTTTTTATCCTCATTACGATCGTACAGTGTGCGTCTTTTTCAACCGACTTCAAGATTTCAAATTCGGAGGTTCTCAATTCGTCGGGATCTTTGTTTTTGCTATTTTTAGGGTTCCGTAGCCAAAATGGCAAAAACGGAACGGAGTTTCGACATGTCCGTCTGTCCGTCCGTCCGTCCGTCCGTCCGTATGTCACAGCACAGAATAACTAATAGTACTACCGTAGTCACAGCCATTTCACTCGGAAACTATCAAACGTATCTTATTAAAATTTACACATAAGGTGTAATTTGTATGCCGCTACTTAGTTATAGAGTTAAATTGCAAAAAAATATATTTTTAGGGGGGCGATCCATACATGTAACTAAATTATTATTTTTTTAAACCAAATATCAACATGTGGCATATTAATCGATAGGTCTTTAAAAATAACATTGAGGTTTCTTTGAACATTTTGTGATTAAGTGAATACTTTCTGAAATAATGGCTTCGAAAGTCAGAAAAAATTTCCCCCTCCCCTGTAAATTTTGAACCGTAAAGCTATGCGTTAGAGGGAGCTAACGATATTGCGATCTCCTTCCGTCGTATAGCTGTGTCCCTTAGACTGGCCCATGATGGGCCATTGTGTATCGAGGTCTAATGGCAAAAAAATTGAGAAGATGCGCCTTATCACATACTTTCTACGAAATTTGTTCTAAACATTATCGATTCTGCCATTTTTGAGTTATCTTCAAAAAACTTCTTCCATAGGCATCAGATACGACCTTTTGGTATTAGTTTGGTTCTTATTCCATTGAAGGTATGGAACCCTCCATCATGCGTGGTTTTACACGCACTTGGCCGGGTTTTTTTTATGTATGTTCACCGATTATTCGAAGACGGCTGGACCGATTTGTTTTTATTTTGTTTGAAAGGGTATACTTGAGAGTTGGTCCCATTGCCACCAGGTCAGGATCTGATGATGGGATCCTGGAGAAATCGAGGGAACTCTTCAAATATTATAGGAATACCTATAGCGATTTAAGTATTTTTTACAGTAGCTAGGGCATTTGCTTTTGGAAATGTAGAGTCTAAGTGAAGTCGGTTCTTTTTTGTTTAAAAATATTAATGCGGCAGACTTCGCCCTGAGTGACTCTGACTTCCAAGCCCCCACTTTCACGTGATAAACTCTATCAAAACTCTTTTTGATTTTACCCTATATATTTAACCTAGCCTATCCAGGTACAAATAGTGATCATACAGTGTGTGTATTTTCAATGCGAGAGGCTTTGCCCCCGAGCTCTCCGTTTGTCTGTCTTTACTACTACCAATTTTACGTCACATGTTCTAGAGTGAGCTCTGCCAATAGTCTGGTCATTATATGGCCAAAAAAAACCAACACTAACACTGTCCCGTTATTTCGCCTTAATAGCTAAATCAATTAAGATATTTCTGGGATCGTATTTCATTGTAATGGACCTGAGGATGAAAAAAAGGTAGTTCTCATACCAAAACTCACATTTTAAGAAGATGACATAAGGAATGAAACTCTGTATGTGGAAGGCGCTTGTAATTTTTGCTAACGTAAGTCAAAGGTTAAATTAGGTAAGTGTAAAAAAGGTTAAAAGGGTACAATATGTATGGTGAAAAGGGTTAAATAAGAAAGAGGTTAAACGGATAATATGTGTAAAGTAGTAAGTACAAGGTGAAAATTTTTAAATATAAAATGAAGAAAATATGAAACAGCTAAAAAGTTGAAATGAGCAAAGGAGAAAAGTTTAATAAGGTGAAATAACGAAAGGGAGAAAAGGTAAGGATGAATGGTTGATAAATAAACAGAGTGGAAAGGGTAAAAGGGAGGAAAGGGTCAAAGGGGGTAAGAGCGAACAGTTGGATGGGTTTAAAAAGGGACTGGCAAGAAATTGTGGGCAGGAAAAAGTGAATTCTTAATGTTATTGTAACAGAGTAGTCATGCACAACTCCGTTTTCCGAATAAAATAAATATGGTTTAATATTTAAATATTCTTGACAAAAAATAACGTTACTTATATACAATCAAAACTTAAATGTGAATTAATGTTAAGTTAGTAAACAATTTTTCAAATAAAAAATTAAGTCTAACCGGTAGCTAACCAAGTTCTTTCAAAGCTCCTTCGATCAATGTTTCTATGATACAATAACGTTTTACAATTACTTACACTGAAAGACCTATATAACCTACTTGGTCAAATAAATTTAACAGCTACATAAAACTCTTAATAACAGACAACAAGGAATCATAATAAAATAGGTATATAAATCTATTATCTACCATACCTACTTTATTATATACCCTTTTTTAACCTTGTTATGCCACCAAGGGCGCCATATAAGTCAAGGCTTACTCATAACTTATACCTAAGCTAAGGCTATTGACATTCGTAATTGTAATCTTGATGTTAATGGGTATTATTGTAATGACCCGCATGCCCAGTCAAGGTCTGAAAATTCACAGGAAACTCGAAACCAGCTCTATCACAGATTCCTCATCATCATCATTTATTAATTGCATTATTTGTATTACCTACCTATTGAGTAGTAGTAAAACGTTTTATTGTACAAGAAAACACACCGAGAGACATATAACAACATATACCGACGTACAAAGGTGAACTTATCTCTTAATATTCAGAGCACTGACGCGTAGTCAGAGTGACCGCCAGGCAACCGGATGGCTCGCGGTATTTAAGCTCCTGAAGTGATGAGGAACCGCCCTGTGCAACCCGAACTGACCCAACTTGGATTGGGGCGGAAATAGAGGGGGGAGGGGTGTGAAAAAAATTGATCGCGAGGCAACCGATTGAAACAGCGATTGCCTGAAAGTGCGAACGCTGGTTTATACTAAAATTTTAATGCCATCCCTCCAGGTGCGACTGGCGCCCTGTACAAAGGCGAAGAAAAAATTAAACAAAAAGTTGTCAGGCAACCGCTTGAAAATTAGCATGATTGTTCTACACCACATACATACACTGAATACAAATTGCCATCCGGGTCGGACAGTTATCGAACTATCAGAGTTGGACGCCGGACAAATATTAATTTTTTCTATCGGTGGACGAGAACTTAGTAAACGGTGTCATTTAATCGATCTGCAGAATATTCCTATTTTGGTAAGCAAAAATATATATTTGGTCAGCAAAATGAAGCACTTGGTTAGCAACTTACGGTCAGCAAGTATTTCTAAACCAGTTCGCAATTAATGTCATACTGAGCTGCTCTAAAATGATTTGGCTGGCAATTTAATTATTTCAGCAGCAGCTACTCGTATCCGCCTTTAATCAGATTTCTTTAAGCAATCAGTGGGTAAGCGAATTATTTAATTTTGAATTACAATTGAACTGATTCGCAAAAATTGGTTCGCTAAAAAATCTGTTGATCAGCAAATGTCTTACCAACCTAACCAACCTTTTACTGACCAGCTGATTTTTTGAAACAAAAAAAATACTAGGCATCATTTAATTACTTTCCTTTCATTTTGACGTCAAGTAAAGTTACATAAACTTAACTATTTACGAACTAGAGCGGTTCTTCTACTTTCGCTCTATGGGGTAAAAGATAACTGACGAACCTCATCATCATCATCATCATCTCAGCCATAAGACGTCCACTGCTGAACATAGGCCTCCACCTTGGACCTCCACACGTACCGGTTGGAAGCGACCCGCATCTGACGCGCGACTGACGAACCTAACGAAGTAAAAATAGGGATCCAAATTTTTTTTCTCATGCGGGGGTCTACGCCCCCCCCCCCCCCCCCCCGACCCCCCATTTTCCTGTCTTTGTCTGATGGGTTGAGGGTCACAGTTCTAACCTAATCTAACCCACTTTATTTGTTGCCGTTCGGGTCGGTTGAGGGTCACAGTTCTAACCTAACCTAACCTACTTTATTTGTAGCCGTCCAGGTCCATTGAGGGTCACAGTTCTAATCTAACCTGATACACTTTATTTGTAGCCGTTCGGGTCGGTTGAGAGTCACAGTTCTAACCTAATCTAACCCACTTTATTAGTAGCCGTTCGGGTCGGTTTAGGGTCACAGTTCTTATTTGTAGCCGTTCGGGTCGGTTGTGGGTCACAGTTCAAACCTAACCTAACCCACTTTATTTGTAGCAAATTTAATTATATTATAATTTTGTAAAGTCCCTGGCTCCGTAGTAGTAATTCTATGACCGAATTCGCAACTTTGGACCAATTCAAGTTCATCATCATTCAAGGCAAGTTAATCCAAAAATAAAATTGTACTAATTTCACTCCGGTTACAACTCTGCTGATTTTTCAAATTAAACGCCACCAACTTTATTATATCAGATTAAAATTACTTTAATATGCATACCTTTCAAGTAAACTGCTTACAGCCATGTTTTTTCTACCCACCAATTTTTCAATCTTGCTGACCAAGTAATTATTTTGCAGCTCAACAATTTATTGAGCGGATAAATTATTACAAAAGCAGATCAATATTGGTTATAACGTTGTCCGTTTGTGAGTTTTTTGCTGAACAACAGTTGTAGCTCCATTTTTATTTATTGCCAGCAAAATGTTTGTATGCTGACCAAATGATTTAATGGCTATTTTTTTTGCGAATCAGTTATAAAAACGGCTGATCATTTAATTACTTCCCCTTAGTAAATATGCACTTACAATCATTGAAATCGGATGGCATTTGTTTTTTTAGTTTTGTATGAGGTGATATGCGATAAGTACAAGTGCCATCCCTCTCCTATGAAATTTCATCCCCCTGTGGCCATGGATTGCAAATCATTTTAGTGCGGGTATTCCAAATTAACGAATTTCTCGTTTCTAAGGGTGTCTTTTTAAAGTGGTAAAATGTTAGGTAAAATAATAATTGGGGGTCCATGACAACAATTCTTATTCTAACACTTCCGACGGTTATACTTTGATTTTTTTAGGCAGATTTGCACGTGACTGTTTTGATAGACTCTCAAGTGACAGAATTTATAAAGAGCTTTCCTATATTTTGTTTACATTTAAAGATAGTCAGCACTTGTGGTATGACCCTTTTTAGGGTTCCGTACCTCGAAAGGAAAAAACGGAACCCTTATAGGATCACTTTGTTGTCCGTCCGTCCGTCTGCCTGTCTGTCAAGACCCTTTTTCTCAGGAACGCGTGGAGGTTATCAAGCTGAAATTAATATCAAATACTCAGGTCTACTGTCCCTTGGAGTTGGAGCTGTGAAAAAATTAAAACTTCTAAGCCAACGCAATCAAAAGATACGGCCGTTTATGCCGCTTTCCGCAAATTTTCGAAACTCGCAAGGGAATCAAAACCTACAGGGTACTTCCCGTGAACTCAGAATCTTGAAATTTGGTACGAAGTAACGTCATATAGCACAGATAAAGAAACATATAATAAAAATATTTTTAAAGTTACTACCCCTATATACCTACAGGTTTGTAGGGAACCCTCGGTGCGCGAGCCCGACTCGCACTTGGCCGTTTTTTTTTATACCACGACGGTGGCAAACAAGCATACGGGCCACCTGATGATAAGCAGTTACCGTAGCCTATGGACGCCTGCAACCCCAGAGGATTCACATGCACATTTGCCTACCCTTTAAGAACCAATATACTCCTTTTTTGAAGAACCTCATACTGTAGCCCGCTGGGAAAACTTCGCCAGGGAGTTAATTCCACAGCCGCAGCGTTCGTGGGAGGAAATTCCTCTTAAACCGTACTGTGCGCGACCCACTAAGCTCCAGGGTGTGAGGATGAACACCCTGCCGGCGGCGAGCGGTGCGGTGATAAAAAGCTGCCGTGGGCATCATATCAAACAGTTCTTCAGAGCACAACCCATTGTACAAGCGATAAAACACACATACTCGTAAGGACCTAAGTTCACGGATATTAGATAGTTTGGTGTGTGGTTCTTAGTAAAAAAGGGTTCAGTTTTATGCAACTATCTGCGTGGTATCAAATGGTCCACTTGTATTTTTAGGGTTCCCATAATCAATTAGAAACTCTTCTAGTTTCGCCATGTCCGTCCGTCCGCATCCTATGTAGGTATTAATCACGCCGACAAAGTGGTACCTAAAATAAATAAAAACTGAAAAAATATTTTATTAAGTGAGGGCTGATTTTTTTTCGCTCTGAATTTCATTAATAATAGCTCCAAAACCTCTCCCCTTTAACTTTTGCCGTTAGTACCGTTTGGTAATGTAAATTTGGTAACCAAAATTTCGTAACCAGCTACAGAATGGGACTCAAGATTCCCAGTTTGAAGCCGGTTACGTATTGGGCCAGCGTGTTACAACAGGAATCCCGTTTCGAAGCCGGTTACCAAACGTGGTTACAAATCGATAATGGAAAAGTCCCAATTTAAAGCCAGTTACGAATTAATATTTATTTCCCGTCTCGAAGCTGGTTACCAATTTTTAGTTAACAAACGGTAAGTACTAATTATTGTACTAAATGATACCATGATTCAAAAAATTGTGAACCCAATTCATAATAGACTAATAATAATGAGAATAACAAAACCCGTCTGGTTAGATTGCTATATTATCTTTATTGCTCGATCCAGGCATCTGGCAGCTTTTAATGGGTGGAGGTCAGAGTGACAGACTAGCAAAATTGTTGAATGGGAAAATAGTAATACCAAATTAGGTAAAAACTGCCGAAGTTGTCTCGAGTATAAAACACAGGGCTTATATTTTAACATTAGAACAAAAAACATTACAAATCATTTCGAAAACACAAACAGTATGCGACAAGGTATTTGTGTTCTTAAAGTGGTTTGCATTCTTTGAACTCCACCACCTGCACCTTACAGCTGCCAGATGTCCGGATCTAGAATAAAGCATAGTATTACAAACTAGCGAGAGGGGTTTCGTCGCTCTCATTATTGTTTCATATCTAAATATCATAAATAAGTAATTTCAATGAAAACTACATTGAATGAAATCGGTTCTGCCGTTATTGAATTATCGCAAAAAGTTTTATTTTCTTACTTAAAGGACGTAAATAAGTGACGCAAAATATCCTGTATCCTGTCATGGCAATGGCCCGACATGCTCTTGGCCGGTTTTTTTTACAACTTTACTTACTTCAATCACACTTGGCAGTCTTGGCACTAAAACATTCCGTCACGTGGGTTTGTTTTGATATAAATAGGGTGACATCATTCGCATGGGTGATTGGCGTGATCGCATTTAATAATAAGTACCTACATTATAGCAGAGGCCGGAAAAACAGGGATTACCAAGGCTATGTCGGTATAGACTGACAAAATAAAACTCCTTGAGGTAACTTGAACCAAATTATAAATGAAAAAATAGGTGATATGCGATGTGATGATGATGCGCATCGGCAAAAACGGGTACAATGAAGAAAGACAGCGAAACCGTGATTAGGTTACCTTATTCGAACACATGACCTTCGCATTAAAAGTCGCACAGCTTAGGTATCGATAAGCCTTCAAATACACAGCTAAAGTTCAGCAGCAAAAGTAGCTAGCGGGTGAGGTGTTCAAAATGAGCTGGACACGACTTTATTGTTAAGAGGAAAAGAGCATGTGAAGGTTATTCTGAACACCTTACCCGCTTATTTACTTTTAATGCTGACTGTGTTTGTGGTATATTTAGATATACGAGTAAATAAGTAAAGTAATAATGATAAAACAAATTTACCATTAGAAGGCAGATTATTAAGAAAACCAATTCAATAATATTCTTCATGATGCTAAGAACACTTTGCTGATCAAGTTGAAACTAAAATGCGTGGTTTGTTTACTTGACTATATCATTTATTTTTGGCATTTACTTTTAAGCACTGACAAATTAAGGTCAAATCGCCTAGCGTGGTATGAGCATGTTATGAGGAGGGATGAAAGTCATATTACGAGAAAGGTATTAAGAATGAGTGTGGAGGGATGTAGAAGAAGAGGCAAATCTAGGAACTATGTGAGAGATTGATATGAAAAGAAAGGATGTGAGTGATGTGATGACGGCTGACAGAGATGTGTGGAAGAAAAAGACATGACATGCTGCGCCGAGTATACGGGAAAAGGGCAAGAGAATGATGATAACTTTTAAGCATTTATAGTACACATTTATTAACTACGTGGAAGTTAACTTAGTTTTACGTTGTAATCAGAGTCATTGTCAATTGAGCTTAGGTATAGCATTTTCAAATTCATCATCTGGCAACATTGGCCCCCGACACTATTACGTATATGCTGGGTTTTATTTTGTTTTACCGGCCTCTGCTGTAATGTACTTACTATTAAATGCGATCACGCCAATCACCCATGCGAATGATGATGTCAACCGTCAACTGCAGTAAAACACTTCTAGAATTGCATTAACACGTTTAATTTTGAAGATAAAGTAAATTATTTAAAATTAGCAACAATAATCAGATTATTTAAAATTAGCACTCCACGTAAAAATGACGATAACGGTATCTATATAAAGATATTTCACATTCAATAACTTCCTTAGTGGTTAGTATGTAATTAAATTACAATAATCAGAATATTTAAAATTAGCACTTCACATAAAAATGAAGATAACGGTATCTATATAAAGATATTTTACATTCAATAACTTCCTTAGTGGTTAGAATGTAATTAAATTACAATAATCAGAATATTTAAAATTAGCACTTCACATAAAAATGAAGATAACGGTATCTATATAAAGATATTTCACATTCAATAGTTACCTTAGTATCGTAAACGTCTACTTTCCGCACAAAAGGAAAATAAAAAAGAGGGAGTACTAGCAAAACTAGTAAGTACAAATAAAGACTCGGCTGGTAATTTGGCTGCGGGAAAATAATGGATTAATGAGGCGGGTGATATGGATGGTGACAGATGATTCGCTGGCTGAACGTAGCCTAAATTCAAGAGCCAGGTCTTTGTACGCCCGTCAAATGAGGCAATTAGAATTTTGGGAAGATTTTGGCAAAACAACAAAAAAAGCTATTATGGCACAAAAACACTGGATACAAGAAAAAGGAATCGGATTTATAACGTTTAAAAAAAATGTAAATAAAACGATATTCTCGAAAGTCAGGAAATGGTCAAGACTGTAACTGAATTTAAAATAAGTTCGTGGGCAGGCGCCCCCTTTGGTTTAGGCGGACCCAACAGCTCGCTGAACCCTCTGTCTCACTTGGAGAGCCACGCTGGATGCGGGCTCTAATCCTCCGACGACGATGAAGAACCACGCGGAACACGCGGCGGTTGCAGATCGTCTCGCAAGTCCGGCACCCACAAGCGCCTTCCGGAGTCCTCCCGGCTCAAAAGGTCCCACCGGCGACCTCGGCAGGCACTACCCGCACCCTCAGACACGGCCGAATGGGAGCACTGGGTATTGGAAAACCTACACCGACGGCCACCCTCTTCTAGAGAATTAAGCAACTGTGGTGAACACTTTCCGGGAACAAAAAAAGGACTCAAAAGGATTTGCACAGGACAATTTGCAGATAATTCCTGTGTTTTTCTTTAAAAATCTCTCCGTCGATCTGACACTTCCAATCAAAACCAACTTTCTCCTTTTTGACAATCTGGAATACCTCAAAAATTCATATTCAAAATTAGCGCGAATATTATTTCAATGAGGGTTTCCGCGATTGAGATTTTCACTAGATGGTAGCACCGTGACGACAGGTCTTTTTGGCAGTAGCTGTCAAAATCCACCAATCAAAAAATATATGGTTAAACATGATTGGTGGATTGTGACAGCTAGACCTGTCGCCACGGTGCTGCCATCTAGTGAAAAACTCGATCGCGGAAACCCTCATTTTATAACTGCCAGTCGTGTATTACAAAATGCGGACTGATATAAGCGCCATCTACCCGTAATGCCGTGAATCACAATGTACGCTTTTTTATATATCAACCGCGACCTAGCCTTAGACCTTCCTTAGACACGGAAGTTCTAAAGAAAGTCGACAGATGTCGTACGATAAACGTAGCGTCATGCTACACAACCTATATCAAAACAAACCCACGTGACGAAAACGCGACGGGAATTTGCGCAAAGTAAACAAATTGGGGAAACTGATCAAGTTATCAAGATCTTTTTCAGGGAGTAGGTATTTCATCATCGAGAAAGAAGTTTTGGCACTCTCGGCAACCTCTCTTTGGTAACCTCAATGTGAAACAGCGAAACGATAATTTATGTCTCGGTATTAAAGTCACGAGCTTTTCCAATCCACCCTCATGTACTTACATGTAACCAGTTTTTCAAACAGGGATGCATAATTAATTAATTAATTAAATATGTATGAATAAATTTGCGTTGTTAAATCATACATGTAGATCCGATTGCAACCTCTGGTCTGGTCTCTTTCATTAGGTAGATCAGCTCGGTGATCATAATATTGAAATTTTGCTGCGCTTAAAATCCTTACGGCCCAGAAGGTCAACTTTTATGAACAACACTAGCGACCCGCCCCGGCTTCGCACGGGACTTTTTTGTAGACCTGTTAATGTGTACAATACTGTAGTATATTATTTTGATCTATCTCGTAGGGTTCAGCCAGCGTTTGCAATGTAAGTGCAAAAAATGTGTTTATTTTCATCACATTTGGACCCGGGGTATGTCCTTAAACTACGTCCGGACCTGGGTATGTCCTTAAACTACGTCCGGACCTGGGTATGTCCTTAAACTACGCCAAAAAGAGAGGTATGGGCACTGCGAATGGCATCTCGCTAAGTGTGGTAGGGCACGTTCAGCGAATGTCATCGCTCAAATCTGGAGCAGAGCCCGACTTGGGAAGTACCTCCACCTTACAGAAAACCACAGCCAAATAGCACTAGACCCTACTCATAGTGTTGTGTTCCTGCTGGTGAGTAAGGTTGCCAAAGAGCTCAAAGAGGACCCAGTGTGTTAACGATGAGGGACCTTCTTGTTCCTTTAGTCGTCAACACAGTGAATCCTCCTTTTTGTAAAGGGTCGGCAACGCGCATGTGACTCCTTTGGAGTAGCAGGCGTCCATAGGTTACGGTAGCTGCTTACCATCAGGCGGGCCGTATGCTTGTTTGCCACCGTCGTGGTATATAAAAAAAAAAAAAAAAAAAAAAAAAAAAAAAAAAAAAAAAAAAAAAAAAAAAAAAAAAAAAAAAAAAAAAAAAAAAAAAAAAAAAAACATTAGAAACCTCAAAAATTATCAGTGTTTCATACTCATTATGCATATACCTTCTTGTCCCTTTAGCCATCAACACAGTGAATCCTCCTTTTTGTAAAGGGTCGGCAACGCGCATGTGACTCCTTTGGACTTGCAGGCGTCCATAGGTTACGGTAGCTGCTTACCATCAGGCGAGCCATATGCTTGTTTGCCACCGTCGTGGTATAAAAAACATTATTTTTTATATATAAACCATTAAAAAAAACCGCATCAAAATCCGTTGCGTAGTTTTAAAGATCCTAAGCATACATAGGGACAGACAGCGAAAAGTGACTTTGTTTTATACTATGCACTATGTAGTGAAATGAAGTGATGAAGTGACAGTGATGATGATGATAGTGAAGAGATAGACGTATACCATCGCGGACTTTTTTGTAAACCTTTTTAAGGTGCACAATACTGTAGTACATTATTTTGATCTATCGTAGGGTTCAGCCAGCGTTTGCAATGTAAGCGCAAAAAATGTGTTTATTTAGATTATTAGTGTATTTATTATACACATATACCTTCCTCTTGAATCACTCTATCTATTAAAAAAAAACCGCATCAAAATCCGTTGCATGGTTTTAAAGATCTAAGCATACATAGGGACAGACAGCGGAAAGTGACTTTGTTTTATACTATGTAGTGAGATAGTGATAGTGAAGACTATTCCAGAAGCTGAATATATAATGACCCATTTTAGGACACTGGGTCGTTATTTCACATGTCATAATTCACAAGCCAGATTGGAGGTTATGATCATCATCATCATCATCAGCCCTTTATCGCCCATTGCTGAGCATAGGCCTCTCTTCGTGTACGCCATTTGTCCCGGTCTTGTGCCAGTTTCATCCAGAAGTGACCCGCGACCTTCCGAATGTCGTCTACTCAACGAGCCAACGGACGCCAGAGGCTTCTTTCATCTGAAAGCGGCCACCACTCCGTCAACATTTAGTCCACTTGCCATCACTCTGCCTGGCAACGTGTTCTGCGCAACTCCATTTAAGAGGCCTTAGTCCCAAAATGCGCGTATTTTGCGAAATGCATCATTTTCTTCGGAGGTTATAGCGAAAATACTTTGTGTTTTTAAATTAACTTTTAATGCATATAATAGTCCGTTCTTTAATCTAGACGGCCATGGGAAAAAAAAATACATTTTTGAGAAAAAAACCTGAAAAACATGGCTTCTCTTGGCAGGCCTCTTCAGAGTTTGCAGTTAGATGTCTGGTTTTTTTTCAGATTACTCAAATAAAGGAAACCTTTCTTATAAAATTTGAATGCAATTCAATTCAGTATATCATGTTCAAGACGGCCATGGTAAGAAAAATTTAAGATTCATCTTGGATAATAGACAAAATACCTTCAGAATATTGCAGATTTTTTGATGAAAACGGGTTTACATTTAATATTTTTCACGGAAGTCCTATAAATATTCTGCCCTAAAAATATAAATATATCAAAGTTCAGCTATAGATCTACCACGAAAAAAAAAATCATTACTGTAACGCAAAATTTAAATAAAGTGTAATTTTTTGAAGATGACTCTAAATCGGTTCAAAACTTGACAAAACACATCGCGCCGTCGCCTCTGGCTCAGTATGGAACGAGAGCTCACAGACGACGGACCTGTGCTAAATCGTCCTACGCGCATTACGTAAGTTTGCCAGCTAGATACACTAAGAGGCCACTAAAACGGGTAACCTTGTATGAAATCCCCAACACGTAGTGACCTGATTCCATTGCCCTATAGTTGCGAGAAGTGCGATTGAATTATAAAGATCCTTGAAATAAAAATTGAAATATTTACTTTACTTATGGCCTGTTTCACAATCTCCAGTTAAAGCATATCTGTCAGATAAATGTTTGCTGTCCTTTTCTTTTATAGTACTGGAGATAAGGATAGCAATAATTTTAACTGGCAGATAAGTTTATCTGGAGATTGTGAAACAGGCCCTTAATATTATTAAATGATTCGTTATTTGAAAACTAGACAATTTTGTCAATATCGCCATGGTAGTCATTTCCGACTAATTCGGGTGTGCAGGTTTCGAAAATAATGTCTATTTAGAAATCCAAGATGGCGGTCAAACACGTTTTTGGTAAAAACCGTTATGGTAGTCATTTTCGATTAATTCAGGGGTGTAGATTTCGAAAATAGGGACCGTTTTAAAATCAAAGATGGCGGAAACGGAAAATTCTGTCAAAATCGTCATGGTAGTCATTGCCGACTAATTCGGGTGTGCAGATTTCGAAAATAATGTCTATTTAGAAATCCAAGATGGCGGTCAAACACTTTTTTGGTAAAAATCGTTATGGTAGTCATTTTATATTAATTCAGGGGTGTAGATTTCGAAAATAAAGACCGTTTTAAAATCAAAGATGGCGGAAACGGAAAATTCTGTCAAAATCGTCATGGTAGTCATTTCCGACTAATTCGGGTTTGCAGATTTCTAAAATAATGTCTCTTTAGCAATCCAAGATGGCGGTCAAACACTTTTTTGGTAAAAATCGTTATGGTAGTCATTTCGATTAATTCAGGGGTGTAGATTTCTAAAATAAGGACCGTTTTAAAATCAAAGATGGCGGAAACGGAAAATTCTGTCAAAATCGTCATGGTAGTCATTTCCGACTAATTCGGGTGTGCAGATTTCGAAAATAATGTCTATTTAGAAATCCAAGATGGCGGTCAAACACTTTATGGTAAAAATCGTTATGGTAGTGATATCCGATTAATTCAGGGGTGCAGATTTCGGAAAAAAGGACGATTTTAAAATCAAAGATGCCGGAAACGGAAAATTCTGTCAAAATCGTCATGGTAGTCATTTCGATTAATTCAGGGGTCTAGATTTCGAAAATAAGGCCCGTTTTAAAATCAAAGATGGCGGAAACGCAAAATTCTGTCAAAATCGTCATGGTAGTCATTTCCGACTAATTCGGGTGTGCAGATTTCGAAAATAATGTCTATTTAGAACTCCAAGATGGCGGTCAAACACTTTATGGTAAAAATCGTTATGGTAGTGATATCCGATTAATTCAGGGGTGCAGATTTCGGAAAAAAGGACGGTTTTAAAATCAAAGATGCCGGAAACGGAAAATTCTGTCAAAATCGTCATGGTAGTCATTGCCGACTAATTCGAGTGTGCAGATTTCGAAAATTTTGTCTATTTAGAAATCCAAGATGGCGGTCAAACACTTTATGGTAAAAATCGTTATGGTACTCATATCCGATTAATTCAGGGGTGCAGATTTCGGAAAAAAGGACGGTTTTAAAATCAAAGATGCCGGAAACGGAAAATTCTGTCAAAATCGTCATGGTAGTCATTGCCGACTAATTCGGGTGTGCAGATTTCGAAAATAATGTCTATTTAGAAATCCAAGATGGCGGTCAAACACTTTTTTGGTAAAAATCGTTATGGTAGTCATTTTATATTAATTCAGGGGTGTAGATTTCGAAAATAAGGACCGTTTTAAAATCAAAGATGCCGGAAATGGAAAATTCTGTCAAAATCGTCATGGTAGTCATTGCCGACTAATTCGGGTGTGCAGATTTCAAAAATAATGTCTATTTAGAAATCCAAGATGGCGGTCAAACACTTTTTTGGTAAAAATCGTTATGGTAGTCATTTTATATTAATTCAGGGGTGTAGATTTCGAAAATAAGGACCGTTTTAAAATCAAAGATGGCGGAAACGGAAAATTCTGTCAAAATCGTCATGGTAGTCATTTCCGACTAATTCGGGTGTGCAGATTTCTAAAATAATGTCTATTTAGCAATCCAAGATGGCGGTCAAACACTTTTTTGGTAAAAATCGTTATGGTAGTCATTTTCGATTCATTCAGGGGTGTAGATTTCGAAAATAAGGACCAATTTTAAAATCAAAGATGGCGTAAACGGAAAATTCTGTCAAAATCGTCATGGTAGTCATTTCCGACTAATTCGGGTGTGCAGAATTCGAAAATAATGTCTATTAAGAAATCCAAGATGGCGGTCAAACACTTTATGGTAAAAACCGTTATGGTAGTCATTTTAGATTAAATCAGGGGTGTAGATTTCGAAAATAGGAACCGTTTTAAAATCAAAGATGGCGGAAACGGAAAATTCTGTCAAAATCGTCATGGTATTCATTTCCGACTAATTCGGGTGTGCAGATTTCGAAAATAATGTCTATTTAGAAATACCAAGATGGCGGTCAAACACTTAATGGTAAAAATCGTTATGGTAGTCATATCCGATTAATTCAGGGGTGTAGATTTCGAAAATAATGTCTACTTAGAAATGACGATTTTGACAAAATTATCCATTTCCGCCATCTAGGATTTTAAAACGGTCTTTATTTTCGAAATCTAATTCCCTGAATTAATCGAAAATGACTACTATAACGATTTTTACCAAAAAGGTGTGTGACCGCAATCTTTGATTTCAAAATAGACATTATTTTCGATATCTGCTTACCCGAATTAGTCGGAAATGACTACCATGACGATTTTGACAGAATTTTCTGTTTCCGCCATCTTTGATTTTAAAACGGTCCTTATTTGCGAAATCTACACCCCTGAATTAATCGAAAACGATTGACATGATGATTTTTACCAAAAAAGTGTATGACCGCGGTCTTGGATTTCAAAATAGACATCATTTTCGAAATCTGCACACCCTAATTAGTCGAAAATGACTACCATGACGATTTTGACAAAATTATCCCTTTCCGCCATCTTGGATTTTAAAATTGTCTTTATTTTCGAAATCTACATCCCTGAATTAATGGAAAATGACTGCCATAACGATTTTTACTAAAAAGGTGTATGACCGCCATCTTGGATTTCAAAATAGACATTATTTTCGATATCTGCTTACCCGAATTAGTCGGAAATGACTACCATGACGATTTTGACAGAATTTTCCGTCTCCGCAATCTTTGATTTTAAAACGGTCCTTATTTTCGAAATCTACACCCCTGAATTAATCGAAAACGACTAACATGATGATTTTTACCAAAAAAGTATATGACCGCGGTCTTAGATTTCAAAATAGACACCATTTTCGAAATCTGCACACCCTAATTAGTCGAAAATGACTACCATGATGATTTTGACAAAATTATCCATTTCCGCCATCTTGGATTTTAAAATTGTTTTTATTTTCGAAATCTACATCCCCGAATTAATGGAAAATGACTACCATAACGATTTTTACTAAAAATGTGTATGATCGCCATCTTGGATTTAAAAATAGACATTATTTTCGAAATTTGCACCCCCGAATTAGTCGGATATGACTACCATGACGATTTTGACAAAATTTTCCGTTTCCGCCATCTTTAATTTAAAACGGTCCTTATTTTCGAAATCTACACACCCGAATTAGTCGAAAATGACTACCATGATGATTTTGATAAAATTGTCCATTTCCGCCATCTTGGATTTTAAAACAGACATAATTTTCGTAATTTACAGCCACTAATTAGCAGAAAATGACTACGGTGCCGATTTTTCAGATTAAAGTGTATAACGTCATCTTTTTTTTTTTTTAATTTATTTGGGACAAAAAACAGTAACACACGAGATTATGGCTAATAGTAACAATACAAAAATTACAAAGTGTGAGACCAACGACAATGTTCACAGATTTGGGATTGATCTTGGATTTTAAAACAGACATAATTTTCAAAATCGACATCCCGTAAGTAGCTGAAAATCACTCCCATGACGATTTTACAAAAAAGTATATTTCCGCCATCTTGGATTTTAAAACAGACATAATTTTCGACATCTACACCCTCTAAGTAGCCGAAAATGACTACCATGACGAATTTTCAGAATAAAGTGTATAACCGCCATCTTGGATTTTCAAACGGACATAATTTTCGAAATCTACACCCCTTAATTAGCCGAAAAGGACTACCATGACGATTTTTCTGAATAAAGTATATAACCGCCATCTTCGATTTAAAAACAGACATCATTTTCGAAATCTACACACCGAAGTAGTCGAAATTGGCTACCATGACCGTTTTAACAAAAAAAAATATTTCAGCCATATTGGAATTTAAAACAAACCTAATTTTCGAAATTCGAAATTTATTATACTTTTAATTCGAAAAGTATCTCCAACAGTCCCTACTGATTAAGTGATTACCCGTCTTTGGTGTTAGATGCGTATAAATTGAAACACTTTAATTCTGGAGCAGAGCCCGACTGGGGAAGTACCTCCACCATAAAGAAACCAACAGCCAAATAGCACTAGACCCTTCTCATAGTGTTGTGTTCCTGCTGGTGAGTAAGGTTGCCAAAGAGCTCAAAGAGGACCCAGTGTGTTGACGATGAGGGACCCTCTTGTTCCTTTAGCCGTCAACACAGTGAATCCTCCTTTTTGTAAAGGGTCGGCAACGCGCATGTGACTCCTGTGGAGTTACAGGCGTCCATAGGTTACGGTAGCTGCTTGCCATCAGGCAGGCCGCATGCTTGTTTGCCACCGTCGTAGAATAAATAGCCTGTGTGTAACTTATGCGTAAAAAGAATTTTACTTGTAATTGAAGTTGAAAACGATCAAGATCGTTCGATCGTCGATCATTGCCAGCGGTCGCGTACTGAGCGCTACCGCCATCTATCGAGTAAGATTTCGTGAAATTGAGGAACGTTCATGGGACTAAGGCCTCTTAAGTTTGGTAATGGTGAGGTTATGATGCGCCAATAAAAGGTTTATAGTTTTAATAATTAGATCTCTTCTTCTTAGTTGTATAACCTTGTCAGAGTAATATTGTCTTCGGTTGCCGCGATAGTTATTCATGAAATAAAACAATGAAAAACGGATTACCAGAGTAGTCGTGGACGTTGTTTGGCCTTTTTTATTGTACTTCTTTATTCAGTGCATTTCGTATTCGTACGCGCAGATTTAAGGGTGACCCGGTGAGAACCTTCACTTGGTCAGTCTATCGAATTGACGGGCGTAATCCATCTTGTACCATCCATTCAACCCTGAACAGCTAGCCTCTTCTTGGCTTCGTCTTCCCTGTGCGTAAGGTGGCCGATGAAACTCATAACCTAGATCTAGGATGTTTACAAACCGAAATTATGCTGATGGGGAAATTTATAAAGTTATAGTTATAAGAATTAAAAGGTGAAGAGATAAACTCTAGTTTCAGCTAATTTATCTTTATTTGTGCGCATTCGAGTTTTAACTCTGTGGCTAAAAACTTAAGAGTACTTGTTGGTAAGCAATGATAAGCACCAAATCTTACGCCAATATGCTTAAATAGATGTAAACAAAACACACATTATATTCTTAACTTCACTTGAACAGTCTCTGGAAAGTAGCATCATGAAGATCATTTTGGCATTGACTTTCTTAATGGTCTGCCTTGTAAGGGTAAGTGTTTTCGAAATAATTTAAATTTTTATAACAAATTTTGATTTTGTTTTTAATCGACTTCAATATTTCGGAGGAGGTTATCAATTCGTCGGGGTCTTTGTTTTTGCTATTTTTTTTATGTATGTTCACCGGTTATTCGAAGACGACTGGACCGATTTGGAAAATTCTTTTTTTGTTTGAAAGAATATACTTCACAGTTGGTCCCATTGTAACCAGGTCAGGATCTGATAATGGAATCCTGGAGAAATCGAGGGAAATCTTCAAGTATATAGTAATAGTGATTTGACTATTTTTTACAGCAGCTCGAGCATTTGCTTTTGGAAAGGTGGAGGCTAAGTGAAGTCGGTTCTTTTCTGTTTATAATTATTGTTAGGTTAGAATTCATAATTTAGTGGAGTAATTTGACAGCACTTTACATACGTTTGACAATCGCTTTGTATGCCAGGAGCTGTCAAATGACTCCACTGAATTATGAATTCTATATTATTTTTACGACTTTTTTCAAACATGGTCCTAAAAACACCTTTGTTAATATTAAAATGTAGTGCATGTGTGCTTATATATTTATGAAGTTAAGGTAAACATCATAGTGCTCGTAACCGTCCCAGTACATGTCATTTCAGTCATTTGCAACAAGAAATGGACTAAAGCGTGTGCCAGGCGGCATTTAACAAACCCCTCCGACAGAGCGACCTTGGTCTGGACGGACTGTGTAGACAGTTGTTGCCAGCAAAATTGTATGAACCACCAACCAAGGTCAGGGTGGTCTTAGACCGTTGGCAGCCTTGTTGGCGACCGTCTAACAGGCGCTAAGAGCTGGCCACGTCAGATATGACACAATAATAAGAGCAACAAAACCAGTCTTGTTAGATTGCTATACTATCCTTTCTTATTGCTAGATCCGGGCATCTGGCAGCTTTTAATGGGTGGAGGTCAGAGTGACAGGCTAGCAAAATTTTGTTATTTGGATATGAGACACGCGGCAGCGTGTCAAGCAAAGGAACTGGCTAGCCAGCGCCAAGTGTATATTTACACGAACCACTTGGTGCCACTTTTGACCCTTCTATAACTCAAAACCTCTTTAACGTAAACACATAAAACTACGTGTGTTTAATTATATCCATAAAGACATCTAGAAGCCCAAATTTCATGAAGCTAGCTCAAACGGTTATAAAGATATGAAGGTCAAAAAGTCGTAAATTTTAGCACTGACTGACTGACATATAGTACCTAAACCTAACCTACTTCCAGATGACCTAGAAGGATGAAATTTGGAATCCAGCTCGGTAATTGTGTGTAAGCGTAGGAAAAAATTTAAAAATAAAAAAAGTTAAAAAATAGGGGGGTCCCCATACAAAAAAAATTTTTTGTTAATTGTATCGTTGGAACCGTTACAAGCAGATATTTGAAACTATCCCAATATATGTATTATTATATTTGCTATATAACAGAAATATAAAAATAAAGTTGAGTCAAAAAATAAGTGGTGTCCCCATACAAAAAACTTGTAATACACGCTAAACGACCGGCCAACGGTGTGTCGTCGGCGGCGCGCTGCACCACATAATTATACACAGAACAGAAACAAAGAGAATGTAGACAATAGCATAAAAAAGAAAACCATGCAGCGGAAACGCAAGAAAAAACATTAAATCTCAATACCTGCCTAGTTTTCTTTACAAAAAGTAATGATATCCCACCAAAAACATAAATGTAAAAAAAGAGAGCCAAGTTCAATACAAAAATTATGCTTGGCTGTGGGCTTCGCCGCAAAAAGAATGGAGATCTAAATGAGTGCCAAGTTCTATGCCATATATATATATATATATATATATATATATTTAATTCTGATAAAAACTGGTCAAGTCAAATCTAACCTACTTTAAGATCTCACATTTTTAAATAACAGCAATTGTTATAGGTATCCAATAAAGCAAATAAATAGAGTTTAATACTTGTTCATAATGTTATTTTGTTCCTATAAATACATATTTGGATTTTGCATAGAACTTGGCACTCATTTAGATCTCCATTCTTTTTGCGGCGAAGCCCACAGCCAAGCATTATTTTTGTATTGAACTTGGCTCTCTTTTTTTACATTTATGTTTTTGGTGGGATTAGTACTACCAAAATAGGTAAAACTGCCGAAGTTGTCTCAGTTAAAAAGGACAGGGGCTAAATTTTAACATTAGAACAAAAAACATTGTGTATTATTACGGAAACAAAAGCGACAAACTACGAATTACATTATACGTCGTTTGACACTACTTTCCCTCAACAGAAACTTTTGGAAATGATATAATCTAATTATTTATATAATTTCTTATAATACTGCGTCAAACCCAGAACTCTAGAATTTATTTTCTAGAAGTGGTTTACATTATTTGACCTCCACCACTTTACAGGTGCCAGATGTCCAGATCTAGAAATAAGCATAGTATAGCAAACTGACTGGGGTTTCGTTGCTCTCATTATTGTATCATATCCGACGTGGCTAGCTCTCCGTCTAAAAAGGTGACAGCAGGGTTTACGCATTAGCATGACCAGCACTCTAGGCACGTTTACCTTATATTTTATTGTGTTTATCATATTTTGTTCGTTTTCTCTATTTTTTTTTTCTACTATAAGTATATACAACGTGTTACGACCCAGACTAAAAACCTGAAAAGTGTTTGTTCAGGATCGAGAGTGGAATCGATTGCAGTATATCTTATCATGGGCATACTTTTTCTTTAATTTTCAATTTTTTTTACTTGTCGAGTCTAAAAGTTTCGAATAATTAATAATAAGGTTGAATGTTTAATAATAGCTGGCAGCTATGACAAATTTGTTTTGCCAGTGTAAATAGTGTCATGTCAGTGTAGGTTGTCATTGTCAAAGTATGTCATCTTATGTTATGTTATGTCATACAAATTGACAAGGTAGGTTGATAGGTTGGCATAACATGACACATGTAGAGATGTGACAACAACGAGTGTAGAGTTAACGATTGAATAGAATTGCAAGGAAAACTAAACATACGAATAACTTTCGAAATAATTAACTGATTGAAAAATAAATACTCTAGATTAATTATCAATAGTAAAAATCGTTTGGGGTGTCTGAGGTTTATAGTGGCTCAAGTAACACGTTGTATATATATATATCCGTCATCACAGGATAAACAACAGTGTTTACAGGACATTTCTGCCGTCGTAGGTACCGAAAAAAGACGCATCTACATTTTTTTCGTAACTGAGTTTTGTTACTGATTCAGAATATATTACTCAGTTTAGAAAAAAATGTTAGATGACTCTTTTTTCAGTATTTGACTTCTTATCTTTACAGAGATCACTATCTACATCTTGTACCTGCACTTGCGAAGTACCGGCGTGTCCAGCGGTAATATATATTTTTTTTTTTCGCCGCGTATATGTAACTAATAATGAATTGAATTGAATAAGACGTACATATAAGGTACCAACTATATGTATGTATAGTTACAATAAGCGAACAAAATTCTATCAGTAGAAAATAAGTAACTCCAAAAAATATTTTCTTTTTGGTACGCATATTTATAGCTAACTGTACCTCCTGTTCTTTGCACGTTTATTAATTACTTCTCGAGACCTTTCTAATTAACCTTAACTCGGTATGGTTGCATTTCTTCTATGAGGCATTCCTTAGGTCACCCCTCGATCTCTACTAGTTTAGTATACCTACCTATTTATTGCATTGTCATTTAAATTACGGTAGTACACCAAATTTTAGCTTCAATCAGAATCATAATCATAATATGTTTATTTGGCACAGATACAGGAAAGTGATTGTATAACTTATAACATTTGAATCCATAACAACAACATATTATGTTGTTGTTATGGATTCAAATGTTATTATAAATGTTATGAAAATATTTTTTGGGAGTTACTTATTTTCTACTGATAGAATTTTGTTCGCTTATTGTAACTATACATATAGTTTGTACCTTATTCAATTCAATTCATTTATCATCTAATTTTTGTTATAGGCTTAACCAATTTAATTAATTTAGTTATAATAGGACAACATACGTGGTTAGCGTGGTTATTGTATTCAGTTCAGAGCACGACTACTTATTATACTACTATTTATTTACCTAAATCCTTTACAACATTAAAACCAACATATTTAATTCTCTCTCTAATATTATTGTGATAATGGCACTTTTTTTTTCTTCAATATTGGTACCTCATAAATTCCTAGCAATATAAGTTTAATTAAACTTTCAAATATTATTTAATTCGGCTTATATTATATTTACACCCCGTTATCTAATGCTCAGTTTGGGGGCAAGTGATGGGGCAGTTGCGATAATCAATATCGATAAAAAATTAAGTTGATTTACTCACTTAATAACATATAAATAGATCTGATTCATACTTAACAGAGCTCTGCTATAGTGTTTTTTAAAAATTGTTATGAAATAAAAAACTTTTATTCATTTTTTATTTATTATACGTTTCATAATAAATTAACAATATTTTTTCCATATTGCATGATGTCAAACTTCGTCGCCTGCTTGTGAAAATCCATTTCAAAAATGAAAATGATTTTTCACACCACCTGCTCGACAATGCCAAATTATATATCATGCAAACCTCACCGAAAGCAAATCATTATAGCCCTTGGCTTTAGCCGGGTTATAATGTTGTACTAAATCTCATTATAACCCGCTGGTTGATAATGTGATTTCACTTCCCATAGTTCTTATTGTTGTGTGCTTAAAGTCTAATTTAGTAAAGTCCACACGGTGCACAGCCCCGCGACGCCAGCCGGGGCCCGCGCCGCCGCGTCGAACTGATTTGAAAATCGAATTTATTCGGAAAATCGTGCTGGCCACCTCAATTTTAAATACCTAAAACAAATGCCGCGAGTGTCATAAGACCAGTAGCGTGCCCAGAGGTTTGGAGTAGGGCAAGCCTAAAGACATGATTTCGTACTAACTATTCAATCTTTATATACTCAAAATGTCATCATCTTTCGAAAAAAATATGATACAACAGCAATATAAGTTATTTAGAATGAAAACAACTAACAATCTAGCCTAGTGTATTTTGTAAGCAGCCCTACTAAATTTTCGCTTATGCAGTTATTGGTTTATCTGAGACATGCCTACAAATAACACAAGCCGGGTATTAGGTTTAACGACACATTGATTTTGAACAAACTTCAGAGATTTTACCTTGCCTTTGTTGATCATGATCAACACTTGGACGTACCTCAAACAGTCACAAAGAACGGCTTCATCCATTATTAATAAGTAATTTTAACACTTTTACAAGTTTTACAAAAGAATTAAGCACTTTTACTAACTCGTAACCTCCACCACAATACCATTCAATTCACATTTACTTGCTCAAACAATTAATTTGCATATCAAATTCGACTTTTGTAATATAATACACTTGAAGTTGTCCGTTAACGCTCACTTGCGTCGCGCGATCTTACGGCATGCGGCCAACTTCACACCAAAAAGCTGGTTTTAAATCGCCGTATTTTGCTATAGGTACACCGGGCAAAAATTGTTGCTCGTTGTACAGACACCAATAGGGCGATTTGTATAGGCGAAATGAATGCCCGCTTACATGCCGCTTGCAAGGCAGCGGCGGTGAGTGCGAGCGGGATAGCATGCGCTACGTTTAGTTTCGTTTGCCTCAGTCGTTTGCGCGGCAGTGGCGACACTTTGTTGCGTGTGGCAAAATTTATAAACAGCTCACTCGAAATAATTAATACGGGTTATTTAGCGCGACGATTAAAATACGTAATTTCGGCGAGGCAACTTAGGGCAAGCCCGGCTTTTGGGCTTGTATGGAAGTACCGCCACTGCATAAGACGCTGCAGTATACGGAGTAAAACTGCAGGTTCTATAAAAATAGAAGATAAAATTAGAATAAAATGGACTAATCAATTTTTAGGGTTCCGTAGCCAAAAAACGGAACCCTTATGGATTCTTCATGTCTGTCTGTATGTCTGTCCGTCCGTATGTCACAGCCATTTTACTCGGAAACTATACGACGTAACTATCTGAATAAAATTTACACATAAGGTGTATTTTGTATGCCGCTACTTAGTTACGTAGTTAAACTTGAAAAAAAAAATATTTTTAGGGGGGGGGGCGGTCCATACATGTAACAAAATTTTTATTTTTTATTATTTTTACTAAATATCAACATGTGACACATACATCGATAGGTCTTTAAAAATAACATTGAGGTTTTTTGACCATTTTGTGATTATTATTTATTATCGTATGGCTTTATTTGGGTCCATTAAAAAAATACAGAATAATGTTACAATAAAAGTAACAACAATGTAAAGAAAAGCATGCATCTATAATTTAATATCTAGGTTTGATAACCAATCCGTATCTGCGGTCAGTGCGTGTAGATCGCTCAGCCCGCCCTCAAAGTGTCTTCTGGAGCACTCCTCCACAATATGGGTGGTTGTTTGATCTGGGGCGCCACAGTCGCAGTTCGGTGACGACTTGTAGCCCCATTGATGAAGGTTGTGGTTGCACCGGCTGACACCTGTCCTAATTCTGTTAAGCCTAACCCAATTTTTTCTTGGTTCGTCAAGCCCAGGTGGTTCCTTTGTTGGATCAAGGTCTCGGATATGTGAGGGTGGCGCTTGCTCATTCCAAATATTCCTCCATTGCGAGTTAGTGCAGAACCGTTCTTGGCCTTGAATTTGGGAGTCGGACCAGATAGGCCTACGAGATCGGAGACGCTCGGCAGGAGGATGGTCCAGAATTTTCCTTATGGGAAGCATTGCCTTTTTGGATTTTTCCCACTCCCTTGAAGCAGCGTATGTTCTTCTGAGACCTGGCGGCGCAATATGAGACAAGACCGGGAGCCACTGTAAGGGTGTAGGTGTTAAGCAGCCAGATATGGTACGCATAGCTCGATTTAACTGGACGTCGATTTTTCCCGTATGTGCACTTTTGTACCACACCGCAGCACAGTACTCAGCAGCGGGGTAAACAAGAGCCAAGCTGGAGGTGCGCAGAACACGGGCTCGTGCTCCCCACGTCGTACCCGCAAGCCTGTTAATTAAGTTCACCCTGGTTTTAACTTTTTGGCCGAGATTCTCTAGGTGTGGTTTGTAGGTCAAAGACCGGTCCAGCGTCACCCCCAGGTACTTCGGGTTGAAATTGTGCTGCAGTTTCTTGCCACAGAAAGTAACATCTACCTCTCTGCGCGCCAGGCTATTAGAGAGGTGGAAGGCGGCTACCTCGGTTTTAGTCGGGTTTGGACAGAGTCTCCACTTGGTATAATACTCGTTGAGAGATTGCAGGTCTTGTGTGAGTAACAGTTCCCCGGTTTCAAAGTTCTTAGTTTAATGTTCTTAATTTTGTGATTAAGTGAATATTTTCTGAAATAATCGCTTCGAAAGTCAGAAAAATTATATTACAGGGGTAACTTTTGAACCGTAAGTCCAAAAAATATGAAAAAATTTGAGGAGATGCGCCTTATCATATATCATTTTTTGAACATTATCGGTTTAGCCATTTTTGAGTTACCTCCAAAAAACTTCTTCCATAGGCATCAGATACGACCTTTTGGTATTAGTTTGGTTCTTATTCCATTGAAGGTACGGAATCCTGCTATGTGTGGTCCGACACGCACTTGGCCGGTTTTTACTTTTGATATACTTTAATAAAAATCCGTTTCTAGTAGCCTTAACTATTTTATTTTCTCGCAAGAGGTGAGAAAAGTAGAGTATACTCCTCGGGGATAAAGCTGTTTTTGTCACGGGCGCGCTTGAACCCCTCACTGCACTCAGGACTCAGTCTTAATTCCCTCGCTTCGCTCGGAAATTAACTCATAACCCCCTCGCTGCGCTCGGGAGTAAAATCTGGAGTCCTTCGTTACGTTCAGGATTCAATATTGCGCCCGTGACATAAAACAGTGCTTTATCCCCTTGGTGTACAATCTACTATTACGACCTCGACAGATGTAACTGGCAAAAACTGTAGTTTTTTGTAATGCTCTATGCAACTTTTGTTAACAACGCTGTTATCAATTTGAACCTCCTTATTTTCTAACAAGTGATTTATAATATTTACAGATTTAAAGCCCGGATTTTTATTTAATATGTTTGTTAATTTTGCATGTATCAATTTCCCTTTATGGTGCTGCCTCACTAATGAAATTTTATCTTCAATATCATGTTACTAGGAAACGGGACTTAATCGTGTACCTGTAAATTATTTTTAACTAATATTCCCCTGAAAAAAGAAGTGATCCCTGTGAAGTGATGGAAGAGATCCCTTATAGGGATAAGCTCGCCTTTGTACATTGTTTCTGTATCAACTGTGTTGTAACTTGTTTTATGTACAATAAAGTGCTACTACTACACCTGCTACTAATATTTATCCCCGAACTTAAACGGTTTATACAACACTATAGGCACCTAGTACCTAATAAGTCGTCTCTATACAATTCTATTATTTGTCGCCGTCGTATCTGATGAAAAAGCTGGAATGAATGTCTAGAGCATTCACAAAATAAGAATTTTATTTTGACATACAACCCTTTATAGATAAATATGAATCGACTAATAATGTGAAGCAACATCACTATTTGCCCCCAAACTGAGCATTAGATAACGGGGTGTAAACAATGCAGTTTTTTTTAATTCTCTGATATCTTCTATTTTGCAGGGTCCTCCTGGCCCACCCGGCCCTCCCGGGTTTGCCGGCCCTCCAGGGCTACCGGGAGTAGACGCTATCGGCATGCCAGGTCAAAAGGTATTATAATTTTCAAACGACTGCAAGATTTCAAAGGAGAAAAGTGTCGTTGTTGTTTGTTGAATTTGCTATCATGTTCATCGATTATACGATGATGGCTGGACCGATTTGAGAAAATTATTTTTTGTTTGAAAGGGTATAACATGACAGTTGATCCCAATATCATCAGGCCAGGCTGATCATGCGATCCTGGAGAAATCGAAAGAGCCCTTGAAATATTATAGGCACACCTATATTGATTTGAGTACCTATGTTTTACAGTAGCTCAGGCATTTGCTCTTGGAAAGGAGGAGTAGCCTACGTGAAGTCGGTTCTTTTTTCTATAACATTATAATTTGTAATACGCTTTCGAGTCTTCCGATGAGCGCTAAAATGTTTTGTAAATATCGTCCCATCGGCAGAAACTTGGCATATACTTAGCATCGCTCCTCGACATTTTTGCAGTGGCAATCTAGTTATAATAAAGTCTAAGTCCTAGCAACGTATAATCACTACATGCGGGTGTACTCACTTGTGTTTAGTCACTACGCGCGACTATTTTCGGAGAGCTTGGGTCTCCATCCTCAAGCACTATTAAGAGCAACGTACTCGTTTATCTTATATACTCGAAGTTATTGATTAAAAATTAATCACGGATATACACACATACTGTGTTAACAATTTGGATGTAATTTAAAATGTTTTATATTTCTAAGATAGCTTTTAAAATACCTACTTATTAAAAAACTATTTACATTGATTTAAATTTCAACGTCCTTCCTTTGATAGTTCTGAATGTGCGTTGTGTGTATTATGTAATTAATAGAAACAAACGCATTTACCTTCATTGCTTCCCAATCACGCACTTTTAAAGAACAAGTTAGTTTTATTGTCAGGTAATACACAAAAACTTGTTATTTATATATTATAGTAATAATATCCGTTAGTTACTTATATTTCAGTAAAAAATATTTTTTTTTAAAATAATATTTTGAGTTTTTTTCCCTAGAAACGCAGCCATATTTCTTTACCTTGTTTCATATTTCTATTGACGCCGAATATAGTTATAATTAACGGCCTCCTAGCCCAGTCGGTAGTGACCCTGCCTACGAAGCAGGAGGTCCCGGGTTCGAATCCTGGTCAGGGCATTTGTTTGTGTGTTTATCACAGATATTTGTTCCTGAGTTATGGATGTTTTCTATGTATTTAAGTATTTATCTATTATATATATTTACAGAAGAGCTCTGTGTTTTGCCTATTGGCATACAAAATTATAGAGTCTTAACTAACTTAAACCTGATGCAGTTGGTCAGTTTTAATTAATAGGCCAAGCAAATAAGATCTATAAAAAGTGCTTTGAGGAATTAATTCCCAGCAGGTTGGAAATCGTTTTAATACCTTCATGTGGTCCTAAATGCATATAATCAGAGTTTGCCCAATCCCAAGAGGTGTGCATAACTTTTTAGCGAAATTTTTGCTCTTTGTCAGGTTTTTGCTTGTAGCTCTAAAACAGTACGTCCGACGGAAAATATCACGTATATCAATATTAAAGAGAGTTAAATTTTGCGTTGAATGAGTATCTTAACTCCTAATTCAGTTCAGGGGTACAGCCGAAATCTAAAGTTATATACCGGGAAAATGTCTCATTTAATTGAAAAACTCATATTTTCGTATCTTTGAAACAGATGACTCCTGGTGAAGACATATAGAATAAAAGTTGAAGACAATATAATTTCACGTTATATAGACATTTCAATTTTCAAATTCAGTCATTTTGAAAGACTAAATTTGGCATGAATTCAAAAGCGGTTTTTTACTAATTCCTTCTAAGTTGCATATTTTCCATAAATATGAGGTGTGAGGCGTACATTTAATGCATTGTTACAACTAAGAACATTTAGGTGCAAATTTCTAATACGTACCCAATCGCAAAACTATTTATACACCGTTTTTTTTTTCCGGTAATTACAAGGGTATATTCCTGAGCTTAACTTAGGTTTATTTCTCAAAGACGCCAGTGTCCTAATTAGCTCCAGTTCTGAGGTAATCGATAGTTCTTTTTCGTCTTTCTGATTGTGTAAATTTTTCTTTTAGTCTGAGAACCCGCTATAAAGTCATGGAACTGTATGTTAAGACAATACAATATTAATTTTGTACTTAGCAGAAATGTCTGCAATCAAAATTTCATTTAATTTATTTCGAAATTTGCACCCCCGAATTAGTCGGATATGACTACCATGACGATTTTGACAAAATTTTCCGTTTCCGCCATCTTTAATTTAAAACGGTCCTTATTTTCGAAATCTACACACCCGAATTAGTCGAAAATGACTACCATGATGATTTTGATAAAATTGTCCATTTCCGCCATCTTGGATTTTAAAACAGACATAATTTTCGTAATTTACAGCCACTAATTAGCAGAAAATGACTACGGTGCCGATTTTTCAGATTAAAGTGTATAACGTCATCTTTTTTTTTTTTTAATTTATTTGGGACAAAAAACAGTAACACACGAGATTATGGCTAATAGTAACAATACAAAAATTACAAAGTGTGAGACCAACGACAATGTTCACAGATTTGGGATTGATCTTGGATTTTAAAACAGACATAATTTTCAAAATCGACATCCCGTAAGTAGCTGAAAATCACTCCCATGACGATTTTACAAAAAAGTATATTTCCGCCATCTTGGATTTTAAAACAGACATAATTTTCGACATCTACACCCTCTAAGTAGCCGAAAATGACTACCATGACGAATTTTCAGAATAAAGTGTATAACCGCCATCTTGGATTTTCAAACGGACATAATTTTCGAAATCTACACCCCTTAATTAGCCGAAAAGGACTACCATGACGATTTTTCTGAATAAAGTATATAACCGCCATCTTCGATTTAAAAACAGACATCATTTTCGAAATCTACACACCGAAGTAGTCGAAATTGGCTACCATGACCGTTTTAACAAAAAAAAATATTTCAGCCATATTGGAATTTAAAACAAACCTAATTTTCGAAATTCGAAATTTATTATACTTTTAATTCGAAAAGTATCTCCAACAGTCCCTACTGATTAAGTGATTACCCGTCTTTGGTGTTAGATGCGTATAAATTGAAACACTTTAATTCTGGAGCAGAGCCCGACTGGGGAAGTACCTCCACCATAAAGAAACCAACAGCCAAATAGCACTAGACCCTTCTCATAGTGTTGTGTTCCTGCTGGTGAGTAAGGTTGCCAAAGAGCTCAAAGAGGACCCAGTGTGTTGACGATGAGGGACCCTCTTGTTCCTTTAGCCGTCAACACAGTGAATCCTCCTTTTTGTAAAGGGTCGGCAACGCGCATGTGACTCCTGTGGAGTTACAGGCGTCCATAGGTTACGGTAGCTGCTTGCCATCAGGCAGGCCGCATGCTTGTTTGCCACCGTCGTAGAATAAATAGCCTGTGTGTAACTTATGCGTAAAAAGAATTTTACTTGTAATTGAAGTTGAAAACGATCAAGATCGTTCGATCGTCGATCATTGCCAGCGGTCGCGTACTGAGCGCTACCGCCATCTATCGAGTAAGATTTCGTGAAATTGAGGAACGTTCATGGGACTAAGGCCTCTTAAGTTTGGTAATGGTGAGGTTATGATGCGCCAATAAAAGGTTTATAGTTTTAATAATTAGATCTCTTCTTCTTAGTTGTATAACCTTGTCAGAGTAATATTGTCTTCGGTTGCCGCGATAGTTATTCATGAAATAAAACAATGAAAAACGGATTACCAGAGTAGTCGTGGACGTTGTTTGGCCTTTTTTATTGTACTTCTTTATTCAGTGCATTTCGTATTCGTACGCGCAGATTTAAGGGTGACCCGGTGAGAACCTTCACTTGGTCAGTCTATCGAATTGACGGGCGTAATCCATCTTGTACCATCCATTCAACCCTGAACAGCTAGCCTCTTCTTGGCTTCGTCTTCCCTGTGCGTAAGGTGGCCGATGAAACTCATAACCTAGATCTAGGATGTTTACAAACCGAAATTATGCTGATGGGGAAATTTATAAAGTTATAGTTATAAGAATTAAAAGGTGAAGAGATAAACTCTAGTTTCAGCTAATTTATCTTTATTTGTGCGCATTCGAGTTTTAACTCTGTGGCTAAAAACTTAAGAGTACTTGTTGGTAAGCAATGATAAGCACCAAATCTTACGCCAATATGCTTAAATAGATGTAAACAAAACACACATTATATTCTTAACTTCACTTGAACAGTCTCTGGAAAGTAGCATCATGAAGATCATTTTGGCATTGACTTTCTTAATGGTCTGCCTTGTAAGGGTAAGTGTTTTCGAAATAATTTAAATTTTTATAACAAATTTTGATTTTGTTTTTAATCGACTTCAATATTTCGGAGGAGGTTATCAATTCGTCGGGGTCTTTGTTTTTGCTATTTTTTTTATGTATGTTCACCGGTTATTCGAAGACGACTGGACCGATTTGGAAAATTCTTTTTTTGTTTGAAAGAATATACTTCACAGTTGGTCCCATTGTAACCAGGTCAGGATCTGATAATGGAATCCTGGAGAAATCGAGGGAAATCTTCAAGTATATAGTAATAGTGATTTGACTATTTTTTACAGCAGCTCGAGCATTTGCTTTTGGAAAGGTGGAGGCTAAGTGAAGTCGGTTCTTTTCTGTTTATAATTATTGTTAGGTTAGAATTCATAATTTAGTGGAGTAATTTGACAGCACTTTACATACGTTTGACAATCGCTTTGTATGCCAGGAGCTGTCAAATGACTCCACTGAATTATGAATTCTATATTATTTTTACGACTTTTTTCAAACATGGTCCTAAAAACACCTTTGTTAATATTAAAATGTAGTGCATGTGTGCTTATATATTTATGAAGTTAAGGTAAACATCATAGTGCTCGTAACCGTCCCAGTACATGTCATTTCAGTCATTTGCAACAAGAAATGGACTAAAGCGTGTGCCAGGCGGCATTTAACAAACCCCTCCGACAGAGCGACCTTGGTCTGGACGGACTGTGTAGACAGTTGTTGCCAGCAAAATTGTATGAACCACCAACCAAGGTCAGGGTGGTCTTAGACCGTTGGCAGCCTTGTTGGCGACCGTCTAACAGGCGCTAAGAGCTGGCCACGTCAGATATGACACAATAATAAGAGCAACAAAACCAGTCTTGTTAGATTGCTATACTATCCTTTCTTATTGCTAGATCCGGGCATCTGGCAGCTTTTAATGGGTGGAGGTCAGAGTGACAGGCTAGCAAAATTTTGTTATTTGGATATGAGACACGCGGCAGCGTGTCAAGCAAAGGAACTGGCTAGCCAGCGCCAAGTGTATATTTACACGAACCACTTGGTGCCACTTTTGACCCTTCTATAACTCAAAACCTCTTTAACGTAAACACATAAAACTACGTGTGTTTAATTATATCCATAAAGACATCTAGAAGCCCAAATTTCATGAAGCTAGCTCAAACGGTTATAAAGATATGAAGGTCAAAAAGTCGTAAATTTTAGCACTGACTGACTGACATATAGTACCTAAACCTAACCTACTTCCAGATGACCTAGAAGGATGAAATTTGGAATCCAGCTCGGTAATTGTGTGTAAGCGTAGGAAAAAATTTAAAAATAAAAAAAGTTAAAAAATAGGGGGGTCCCCATACAAAAAAAATTTTTTGTTAATTGTATCGTTGGAACCGTTACAAGCAGATATTTGAAACTATCCCAATATATGTATTATTATATTTGCTATATAACAGAAATATAAAAATAAAGTTGAGTCAAAAAATAAGTGGTGTCCCCATACAAAAAACTTGTAATACACGCTAAACGACCGGCCAACGGTGTGTCGTCGGCGGCGCGCTGCACCACATAATTATACACAGAACAGAAACAAAGATAATGTAGACAATAGCATAAAAAAGAAAACCATGCAGCGGAAACGCAAGAAAAAACATTAAATCTCAATACCTGCCTAGTTTTCTTTACAAAAAGTAATGATATCCCACCAAAAACATAAATGTAAAAAAAGAGAGCCAAGTTCAATACAAAAATTATGCTTGGCTGTGGGCTTCGCCGCAAAAAGAATGGAGATCTAAATGAGTGCCAAGTTCTATGCCATATATATATATATATATATATATATATATTTAATTCTGATAAAAACTGGTCAAGTCAAATCTAACCTACTTTAAGATCTCACATTTTTAAATAACAGCAATTGTTATAGGTATCCAATAAAGCAAATAAATAGAGTTTAATACTTGTTCATAATGTTATTTTGTTCCTATAAATACATATTTGGATTTTGCATAGAACTTGGCACTCATTTAGATCTCCATTCTTTTTGCGGCGAAGCCCACAGCCAAGCATTATTTTTGTATTGAACTTGGCTCTCTTTTTTTACATTTATGTTTTTGGTGGGATTAGTACTACCAAAATAGGTAAAACTGCCGAAGTTGTCTCAGTTAAAAAGGACAGGGGCTAAATTTTAACATTAGAACAAAAAACATTGTGTATTATTACGGAAACAAAAGCGACAAACTACGAATTACATTATACGTCGTTTGACACTACTTTCCCTCAACAGAAACTTTTGGAAATGATATAATCTAATTATTTATATAATTTCTTATAATACTGCGTCAAACCCAGAACTCTAGAATTTATTTTCTAGAAGTGGTTTACATTATTTGACCTCCACCACTTTACAGGTGCCAGATGTCCAGATCTAGAAATAAGCATAGTATAGCAAACTGACTGGGGTTTCGTTGCTCTCATTATTGTATCATATCCGACGTGGCTAGCTCTCCGTCTAAAAAGGTGACAGCAGGGTTTACGCATTAGCATGACCAGCACTCTAGGCACGTTTACCTTATATTTTATTGTGTTTATCATATTTTGTTCGTTTTCTCTATTTTTTTTTCTACTATAAGTATATACAACGTGTTACGACCCAGACTAAAAACCTGAAAAGTGTTTGTTCAGGATCGAGAGTGGAATCGATTGCAGTATATCTTATCATGGGCATACTTTTTCTTTAATTTTCAATTTTTTTTACTTGTCGAGTCTAAAAGTTTCGAATAATTAATAATAAGGTTGAATGTTTAATAATAGCTGGCAGCTATGACAAATTTGTTTTGCCAGTGTAAATAGTGTCATGTCAGTGTAGGTTGTCATTGTCAAAGTATGTCATCTTATGTTATGTTATGTCATACAAATTGACAAGGTAGGTTGATAGGTTGGCATAACATGACACATGTAGAGATGTGACAACAACGAGTGTAGAGTTAACGATTGAATAGAATTGCAAGGAAAACTAAACATACGAATAACTTTCGAAATAATTAACTGATTGAAAAATAAATACTCTAGATTAATTATCAATAGTAAAAATCGTTTGGGGTGTCTGAGGTTTATAGTGGCTCAAGTAACACGTTGTATATATATATATCCGTCATCACAGGATAAACAACAGTGTTTACAGGACATTTCTGCCGTCGTAGGTACCGAAAAAAGACGCATCTACATTTTTTTCGTAACTGAGTTTTGTTACTGATTCAGAATATATTACTCAGTTTAGAAAAAAATGTTAGATGACTCTTTTTTCAGTATTTGACTTCTTATCTTTACAGAGATCACTATCTACATCTTGTACCTGCACTTGCGAAGTACCGGCGTGTCCAGCGGTAATATATATTTTTTTTTTTCGCCGCGTATATGTAACTAATAATGAATTGAATTGAATAAGACGTACATATAAGGTACCAACTATATGTATGTATAGTTACAATAAGCGAACAAAATTCTATCAGTAGAAAATAAGTAACTCCAAAAAATATTTTCTTTTTGGTACGCATATTTATAGCTAACTGTACCTCCTGTTCTTTGCACGTTTATTAATTACTTCTCGAGACCTTTCTAATTAACCTTAACTCGGTATGGTTGCATTTCTTCTATGAGGCATTCCTTAGGTCACCCCTCGATGTCTACTAGTTTAGTATACCTACCTATTTATTGCATTGTCATTTAAATTACGGTAGTACACCAAATTTTAGCTTCAATCAGAATCATAATCATAATATGTTTATTTGGCACAGATACAGGAAAGTGATTGTATAACTTATAACATTTGAATCCATAACAACAACATATTATGTTGTTGTTATGGATTCAAATGTTATTATAAATGTTATGAAAATATTTTTTGGGAGTTACTTATTTTCTACTGATAGAATTTTGTTCGCTTATTGTAACTATACATATAGTTTGTACCTTATTCAATTCAATTCATTTATCATCTAATTTTTGTTATAGGCTTAACCAATTTAATTAATTTAGTTATAATAGGACAACATACGTGGTTAGCGTGGTTATTGTATTCAGTTCAGAGCACGACTACTTATTATACTACTATTTATTTACCTAAATCCTTTACAACATTAAAACCAACATATTTAATTCTCTCTCTAATATTATTGTGATAATGGCACTTTTTTTTTCTTCAATATTGGTACCTCATAAATTCCTAGCAATATAAGTTTAATTAAACTTTCAAATATTATTTAATTCGGCTTATATTATATTTACACCCCGTTATCTAATGCTCAGTTTGGGGGCAAGTGATGGGGCAGTTGCGATAATCAATATCGATAAAAAATTAAGTTGATTTACTCACTTAATAACATATAAATAGATCTGATTCATACTTAACAGAGCTCTGCTATAGTGTTTTTTAAAAATTGTTATGAAATAAAAAACTTTTATTCATTTTTTATTTATTATACGTTTCATAATAAATTAACAATATTTTTTCCATATTGCATGATGTCAAACTTCGTCGCCTGCTTGTGAAAATCCATTTCAAAAATGAAAATGATTTTTCACACCACCTGCTCGACAATGCCAAATTATATATCATGCAAACCTCACCGAAAGCAAATCATTATAGCCCTTGGCTTTAGCCGGGTTATAATGTTGTACTAAATCTCATTATAACCCGCTGGTTGATAATGTGATTTCACTTCCCATAGTTCTTATTGTTGTGTGCTTAAAGTCTAATTTAGTAAAGTCCACACGGTGCACAGCCCCGCGACGCCAGCCGGGGCCCGCGCCGCCGCGTCGAACTGATTTGAAAATCGAATTTATTCGGAAAATCGTGCTGGCCACCTCAATTTTAAATACCTAAAACAAATGCCGCGAGTGTCATAAGACCAGTAGCGTGCCCAGAGGTTTGGAGTAGGGCAAGCCTAAAGACATGATTTCGTACTAACTATTCAATCTTTATATACTCAAAATGTCATCATCTTTCGAAAAAAATATGATACAACAGCAATATAAGTTATTTAGAATGAAAACAACTAACAATCTAGCCTAGTGTATTTTGTAAGCAGCCCTACTAAATTTTCGCTTATGCAGTTATTGGTTTATCTGAGACATGCCTACAAATAACACAAGCCGGGTATTAGGTTTAACGACACATTGATTTTGAACAAACTTCAGAGATTTTACCTTGCCTTTGTTGATCATGATCAACACTTGGACGTACCTCAAACAGTCACAAAGAACGGCTTCATCCATTATTAATAAGTAATTTTAACACTTTTACAAGTTTTACAAAAGAATTAAGCACTTTTACTAACTCGTAACCTCCACCACAATACCATTCAATTCACATTTACTTGCTCAAACAATTAATTTGCATATCAAATTCGACTTTTGTAATATAATACACTTGAAGTTGTCCGTTAACGCTCACTTGCGTCGCGCGATCTTACGGCATGCGGCCAACTTCACACCAAAAAGCTGGTTTTAAATCGCCGTATTTTGCTATAGGTACACCGGGCAAAAATTGTTGCTCGTTGTACAGACACCAATAGGGCGATTTGTATAGGCGAAATGAATGCCCGCTTACATGCCGCTTGCAAGGCAGCGGCGGTGAGTGCGAGCGGGATAGCATGCGCTACGTTTAGTTTCGTTTGCCTCAGTCGTTTGCGCGGCAGTGGCGACACTTTGTTGCGTGTGGCAAAATTTATAAACAGCTCACTCGAAATAATTAATACGGGTTATTTAGCGCGACGATTAAAATACGTAATTTCGGCGAGGCAACTTAGGGCAAGCCCGGCTTTTGGGCTTGTATGGAAGTACCGCCACTGCATAAGACGCTGCAGTATACGGAGTAAAACTGCAGGTTCTATAAAAATAGAAGATAAAATTAGAATAAAATGGACTAATCAATTTTTAGGGTTCCGTAGCCAAAAAACGGAACCCTTATGGATTCTTCATGTCTGTCTGTATGTCTGTCCGTCCGTATGTCACAGCCATTTTACTCGGAAACTATACGACGTAACTATCTGAATAAAATTTACACATAAGGTGTATTTTGTATGCCGCTACTTAGTTACGTAGTTAAACTTGAAAAAAAAAATATTTTTAGGGGGGGGGGCGGTCCATACATGTAACAAAATTTTTATTTTTTATTATTTTTACTAAATATCAACATGTGACACATACATCGATAGGTCTTTAAAAATAACATTGAGGTTTTTTGACCATTTTGTGATTATTATTTATTATCGTATGGCTTTATTTGGGTCCATTAAAAAAATACAGAATAATGTTACAATAAAAGTAACAACAATGTAAAGAAAAGCATGCATCTATAATTTAATATCTAGGTTTGATAACCAATCCGTATCTGCGGTCAGTGCGTGTAGATCGCTCAGCCCGCCCTCAAAGTGTCTTCTGGAGCACTCCTCCACAATATGGGTGGTTGTTTGATCTGGGGCGCCACAGTCGCAGTTCGGTGACGACTTGTAGCCCCATTGATGAAGGTTGTGGTTGCACCGGCTGACACCTGTCCTAATTCTGTTAAGCCTAACCCAATTTTTTCTTGGTTCGTCAAGCCCAGGTGGTTCCTTTGTTGGATCAAGGTCTCGGATATGTGAGGGTGGCGCTTGCTCATTCCAAATATTCCTCCATTGCGAGTTAGTGCAGAACCGTTCTTGGCCTTGAATTTGGGAGTCGGACCAGATAGGCCTACGAGATCGGAGACGCTCGGCAGGAGGATGGTCCAGAATTTTCCTTATGGGAAGCATTGCCTTTTTGGATTTTTCCCACTCCCTTGAAGCAGCGTATGTTCTTCTGAGACCTGGCGGCGCAATATGAGACAAGACCGGGAGCCACTGTAAGGGTGTAGGTGTTAAGCAGCCAGATATGGTACGCATAGCTCGATTTAACTGGACGTCGATTTTTCCCGTATGTGCACTTTTGTACCACACCGCAGCACAGTACTCAGCAGCGGGGTAAACAAGAGCCAAGCTGGAGGTGCGCAGAACACGGGCTCGTGCTCCCCACGTCGTACCCGCAAGCCTGTTAATTAAGTTCACCCTGGTTTTAACTTTTTGGCCGAGATTCTCTAGGTGTGGTTTGTAGGTCAAAGACCGGTCCAGCGTCACCCCCAGGTACTTCGGGTTGAAATTGTGCTGCAGTTTCTTGCCACAGAAAGTAACATCTACCTCTCTGCGCGCCAGGCTATTAGAGAGGTGGAAGGCGGCTACCTCGGTTTTAGTCGGGTTTGGACAGAGTCTCCACTTGGTATAATACTCGTTGAGAGATTGCAGGTCTTGTGTGAGTAACAGTTCCCCGGTTTCAAAGTTCTTAGTTTAATGTTCTTAATTTTGTGATTAAGTGAATATTTTCTGAAATAATCGCTTCGAAAGTCAGAAAAATTATATTACAGGGGTAACTTTTGAACCGTAAGTCCAAAAAATATGAAAAAATTTGAGGAGATGCGCCTTATCATATATCATTTTTTGAACATTATCGGTTTAGCCATTTTTGAGTTACCTCCAAAAAACTTCTTCCATAGGCATCAGATACGACCTTTTGGTATTAGTTTGGTTCTTATTCCATTGAAGGTACGGAATCCTGCTATGTGTGGTCCGACACGCACTTGGCCGGTTTTTACTTTTGATATACTTTAATAAAAATCCGTTTCTAGTAGCCTTAACTATTTTATTTTCTCGCAAGAGGTGAGAAAAGTAGAGTATACTCCTCGGGGATAAAGCTGTTTTTGTCACGGGCGCGCTTGAACCCCTCACTGCACTCAGGACTCAGTCTTAATTCCCTCGCTTCGCTCGGAAATTAACTCATAACCCCCTCGCTGCGCTCGGGAGTAAAATCTGGAGTCCTTCGTTACGTTCAGGATTCAATATTGCGCCCGTGACATAAAACAGTGCTTTATCCCCTTGGTGTACAATCTACTATTACGACCTCGACAGATGTAACTGGCAAAAACTGTAGTTTTTTGTAATGCTCTATGCAACTTTTGTTAACAACGCTGTTATCAATTTGAACCTCCTTATTTTCTAACAAGTGATTTATAATATTTACAGATTTAAAGCCCGGATTTTTATTTAATATGTTTGTTAATTTTGCATGTATCAATTTCCCTTTATGGTGCTGCCTCACTAATGAAATTTTATCTTCAATATCATGTTACTAGGAAACGGGACTTAATCGTGTACCTGTAAATTATTTTTAACTAATATTCCCCTGAAAAAAGAAGTGATCCCTGTGAAGTGATGGAAGAGATCCCTTATAGGGATAAGCTCGCCTTTGTACATTGTTTCTGTATCAACTGTGTTGTAACTTGTTTTATGTACAATAAAGTGCTACTACTACACCTGCTACTAATATTTATCCCCGAACTTAAACGGTTTATACAACACTATAGGCACCTAGTACCTAATAAGTCGTCTCTATACAATTCTATTATTTGTCGCCGTCGTATCTGATGAAAAAGCTGGAATGAATGTCTAGAGCATTCACAAAATAAGAATTTTATTTTGACATACAACCCTTTATAGATAAATATGAATCGACTAATAATGTGAAGCAACATCACTATTTGCCCCCAAACTGAGCATTAGATAACGGGGTGTAAACAATGCAGTTTTTTTTAATTCTCTGATATCTTCTATTTTGCAGGGTCCTCCTGGCCCACCCGGCCCTCCCGGGTTTGCCGGCCCTCCAGGGCTACCGGGAGTAGACGCTATCGGCATGCCAGGTCAAAAGGTATTCACATGGCTAATAAGGCTATTATAATTTTCAAACGACTGCAAGATTTCAAAGGAGAAAAGTGTCGTTGTTGTTTGTTGAATTTGCTATCATGTTCATCGATTATACGATGATGGCTGGACCGATTTGAGAAAATTATTTTTTGTTTGAAAGGGTATAACATGACAGTTGATCCCAATATCATCAGGCCAGGCTGATCATGCGATCCTGGAGAAATCGAAAGAGCCCTTGAAATATTATAGGCACACCTATATTGATTTGAGTACCTATGTTTTACAGTAGCTCAGGCATTTGCTCTTGGAAAGGAGGAGTAGCCTACGTGAAGTCGGTTCTTTTTTCTATAACATTATAATTTGTAATACGCTTTCGAGTCTTCCGATGAGCGCTAAAATGTTTTGTAAATATCGTCCCATCGGCAGAAACTTGGCATATACTTAGCATCGCTCCTCGACATTTTTGCAGTGGCAATCTAGTTATAATAAAGTCTAAGTCCTAGCAACGTATAATCACTACATGCGGGTGTACTCACTTGTGTTTAGTCACTACGCGCGACTATTTTCGGAGAGCTTGGGTCTCCATCCTCAAGCACTATTAAGAGCAACGTACTCGTTTATCTTATATACTCGAAGTTATTGATTAAAAATTAATCACGGATATACACACATACTGTGTTAACAATTTGGATGTAATTTAAAATGTTTTATATTTCTAAGATAGCTTTTAAAATACCTACTTATTAAAAAACTATTTACATTGATTTAAATTTCAACGTCCTTCCTTTGATAGTTCTGAATGTGCGTTGTGTGTATTATGTAATTAATAGAAACAAACGCATTTACCTTCATTGCTTCCCAATCACGCACTTTTAAAGAACAAGTTAGTTTTATTGTCAGGTAATACACAAAAACTTGTTATTTATATATTATAGTAATAATATCCGTTAGTTACTTATATTTCAGTAAAAAATATTTTTTTTTAAAATAATATTTTGAGTTTTTTTCCCTAGAAACGCAGCCATATTTCTTTACCTTGTTTCATATTTCTATTGACGCCGAATATAGTTATAATTAACGGCCTCCTAGCCCAGTCGGTAGTGACCCTGCCTACGAAGCAGGAGGTCCCGGGTTCGAATCCTGGTCAGGGCATTTGTTTGTGTGTTTATCACAGATATTTGTTCCTGAGTTATGGATGTTTTCTATGTATTTAAGTATTTATCTATTATATATATTTACAGAAGAGCTCTGTGTTTTGCCTATTGGCATACAAAATTATAGAGTCTTAACTAACTTAAACCTGATGCAGTTGGTCAGTTTTAATTAATAGGCCAAGCAAATAAGATCTATAAAAAGTGCTTTGAGGAATTAATTCCCAGCAGGTTGGAAATCGTTTTAATACCTTCATGTGGTCCTAAATGCATATAATCAGAGTTTGCCCAATCCCAAGAGGTGTGCATAACTTTTTAGCGAAATTTTTGCTCTTTGTCAGGTTTTTGCTTGTAGCTCTAAAACAGTACGTCCGACGGAAAATATCACGTATATCAATATTAAAGAGAGTTAAATTTTGCGTTGAATGAGTATCTTAACTCCTAATTCAGTTCAGGGGTACAGCCGAAATCTAAAGTTATATACCGGGAAAATGTCTCATTTAATTGAAAAACTCATATTTTCGTATCTTTGAAACAGATGACTCCTGGTGAAGACATATAGAATAAAAGTTGAAGACAATATAATTTCACGTTATATAGACATTTCAATTTTCAAATTCAGTCATTTTGAAAGACTAAATTTGGCATGAATTCAAAAGCGGTTTTTTACTAATTCCTTCTAAGTTGCATATTTTCCATAAATATGAGGTGTGAGGCGTACATTTAATGCATTGTTACAACTAAGAACATTTAGGTGCAAATTTCTAATACGTACCCAATCGCAAAACTATTTATACACCGTTTTTTTTTTCCGGTAATTACAAGGGTATATTCCTGAGCTTAACTTAGGTTTATTTCTCAAAGACGCCAGTGTCCTAATTAGCTCCAGTTCTGAGGTAATCGATAGTTCTTTTTCGTCTTTCTGATTGTGTAAATTTTTCTTTTAGTCTGAGAACCCGCTATAAAGTCATGGAACTGTATGTTAAGACAATACAATATTAATTTTGTACTTAGCAGAAATGTCTGCAATCAAAATTTCAATTTTATAATTGAAAGAAAAATGGAAAAATTCGGACCGGTGTTCCGAAAGGTCGCAAGTTCGAATCTTGCTCGTTGCGGTGAATTTTTTCAGTTTTCTTTCAATTATAAAATTTTCAATACAATATCTTCCCTTTGTACGATTGTTAATATTCGAAATTTCATTGACATGTCATAATGTTGAATTGTTTAGTTGAGTTAATATACCTACAGATTGGGGAATCAATCAACAACTAAAGAACCCATTTGACTTAACACACAGGTGCATCATTTTGTAGTGGGTTCTCAGAGTAAAATAAAATATTAAATGTAGGTTTACACAATTAGAAAGCATTAATAAAATATCGATTACCTCAGAACTGGAGCTAATTAGGACACTGGCGTCTTTGAGAAATAAAGCTAAGTTAAGTTCAGGAATATACACTTGTAATTACCGGAAAAAAAAAAACACGGTGTATAAATATTTTTCCGATTGGATACGTATTAGAAATTTGCACCTAAATGTTCTTACTTGTAACAATGCATTAAATGTACGCCTCACACCTCATATTTATGGAAAATATGCAACTTAGAAGGAATTAGTAAAAAATCGCTTTTGAATTCATGCCAAATTTAGTCTTTCAAAATGACTGAATTTGAAAATTGAAATATCTATATAACGTGAAATTATATTGTCTTCAACTTTTATTTTATAGGTCTTTCACCAGGAGTCATTTGTTTCAAAGATACGTGGTATGGAAGTCAAAATATGAGTTTTTCAATTAAATGAGATATTTTCCTTGTTTATAACTTTAGATTTCGGCTGTACCGCTGAACCGAATTACAAGTAAAGATACTCATTCCAGGCATAATTTAACCCTCTTTAATATTGATACACATGACAGTTTCCGTCGGACGTACCGTTTTCGAGCTACAAGCAAAAACCTGACAAAGAGCAAAATTTTCGCTAAAAAGTTATGCACACCTCTTGGGATTGGGCAAACTCGGATTACATGCATTTAGGACCACATGAAGGTATTAAAACGATGAAACTGCTGGGAATTAATTCTTCAAAAAAGTCTTATTTTCTTGGCCTATAAGACAATGGTTAAGAATTATTACATATAACCAGTTTGTTTTCTCTACATTGTACTTAGGGGGGCATGGGCCTACCTGGACCGCCTGGAAGACCTGAAAGATTTGGTATTGGTGGTGACGATTACTTTAAGGAGTACTAAACTCTACTCGCCTTCACATTGGGCGCCTTGTGTAGTCGACACCAGATACATAGGAGTAAATGAGCTGCTCAAACACATTCGAAGATCTAACGCTGTGAAAACGGATGTTCTAAATAATAGGTGTGCTATAAGAAGGAAGCAAGCGCCTGCGCAGCGCGCAAACGGTGTGTTCGGGTGGTCTAGACGCATCTTCAGTGAAGATGCTTCCATTCAAACCAAATTTATGTCGCTTTTCATTAAAAGACATAGGTGGATTTTTAAACTCTAATAAATTATTTTCTTTAATAAGTCAGTGCAGTTTTAGATCTTCCTTTTGTTGCAGCTGGTCAAAAGAGTTTGTTACCCAGGTTAAAAATATGAAACCCCACACATCAAGATTTGGCTAGCTAATCTAAGGGTGCCTTTCCACCAGAGCTATGCTATACAGCTATGCTGTGAGGATGTGTAAGCTACACGTTTCCATTGGTTGGTGTCATTGATTTATTATGTATTCTACTAGATGTGACATCTAGAACAAATTTTGTTCGCCATGTTTGGCGGTTGACAGCTATGACAGAATCAAAGAGTAGTATAGACTTTTAGTGATTTTCACTAAAACTTTTGGGACAAAAAAATCTTAGGGATGTCATCTCCTGTTACTCAATGGTTGGTGTTATTCAAACGCATCCACCAACCAATTGAAACGTGTAGCTTACACATCCTCGCAGCATAGCTGCATAGCAGCTCCGGTGGAAAGGCACCCTAACCCTTGTGGAGTAGCTACGGTATAAGATCATTAAGAAAATAAGATCTTTGCTTATAACATGTATTCTTTACTATTTATTTACAGCCTGACCAGAAATATATGATCATTATTTGTCAAGAGGTCACGAAGGCGCTATTATTCTCATTTATATTGCAACAGTTCAGTATAGTCAAAAAGTATACTATTCACTATGGTATAATTTCATCTTGATTTGTTTACCTGTCAGCTCTGATGTTCATTTGAAAATGTTTCGTAGCGAAATAGCTTGATTTTCCGAGCGTTTTATTTCCAGCAGCTTATTATATACCTACATTATTTACAATGTTTCGCTGTAGACTATGATTATTTTTAGGCATTTTTTGTCGTTTATTCTTTAATATTCAATACTTTACTATTATTCAAATAAACCCCTCAATTATACTAACAACAGTAACAACCTGTCATTTAAATTATTGCCAGTGTAAGAAATTAGTATCAATGAAATTCCGCAACATGGCGCATGATCATATATTACATTTTAAACAACTTTGTAAACATGTGAAGCTGCACGACGCCCAATTCGGTTTTAGGCCGGGGCTCTCAACCGAAACTGCAATTTTGTACCTTAAGCAAGCGGTCAAGTACTATAGGGACAGAAAGACGCGTGTTTTCTGGATCTATCGAAAGCGTTCGATCTGGTTGCGTAAGACATACCTACTTTGGAGCAAGCTAGAAAAAACGGGGGTACCGAAATAATATATTGAGCTATTGAAGTACTGGTACAGCAACCAAAACAATCGTGTGAGATGCGCTGGAGTTGACTCCGACGAGTATAAGCTCCAGTGCAGTGTAAGGCAGGGGGGACTTTCTTCCCCTGTCCTCTTTAAATTATATGTAAACGAGTTAATCGGGGAGCTCAGCAGAATGCGTGTAGGTTGTCATATTGGTAAGACATGTTTCAACAATATTAGTTACGCTGATGACATGGTGCTGCTGGGGCCCTCGGTTGGCTCGATTAGAAAACTTGTTGCAACGTGTGAGGGCTACGCGGAGCGGCATGGTCTTAGGTACAATGCAGGAAAAAGTGAGGTATTGGTACTGGTACGTGGCACTCAATGTTGTAGACACGTTCAAATACCTGGGTCATGTAATAAATAGCGAGTTAAGGGATGACTTAGATATGGAAAGGGAAATGAGGGCCATGTCAATAAGAGGAAACATGCTTGCCCGCAGATTGGCACGATGTAACACGGAAGTAAAGCTTACTCTATTAAAAGCGTACTGTCAGACGTTTTACACGTGCAGTCTGTGGGCAAATTTACACAAAGGGCCTACAATACATTGCAGGTCCAGTACAATAACTTCCTTAGGATGCTGTTAAGGCTGCCGAGGCATTGTAGTGCGTCAGCCATGTTGGCGGAGGCGCAAACGGACGACTTTTATGCCATCAGGCGAAAGCGAATGGCGTCATTGCTGAGACGTGTTCGCGGCAGCAGTAACAGCATGCTATAGACGGAGAGCTAGCCACGTCAGATATGATATGACACAATGATGAGAGCGATGAAACCCCTTTCGTTAGTTAGCTATACTATGCTTATTTCTAGATCCGGACATCTGATAGAAGAATACTAATCCTAGAGTTCTGGTTTTGATGCAGTATTATGAAAAATTATATAAATAATTAGATCATATCACTGCCAAAAGTTTCTGATGGGGAAAAGTAGTCCAAAACGACGTATAATGTAATTCATAGGTTATCGCCTTCTGTTTCTGTTTCCGAAATATTACGCAATGTTTTTTGTTCTAGTGTTAAAATATAGGCCCCGTCCTCTATAAATAACATATCCTCGGCCGATTTTACCTATTTTGGTATTACTTATTTCCATACCCCGGCCGGCGAGAGCAAAAATGCGTCTGCTCCTAGTGCTTAATTAAATATCGACTATTCTATCGACATATGGATGTCGATAGAATAGTCGACTTTTAATTAAGCATAATTATTATTATTATTTTTAAAACTGAGCCATTAGTATTTGTTATTTATTTCAACTTGATACCTCCACGCGTTTCTAAGAATAACCCTAAAACAATTTTCTATCAACATAAAATTATTATTTACACACACACACATTTCACATTATTATTTATAAGCTTATATACTATTTCAATCAACTGATTACAATTATAATCAATTTATCATACTCACGGGAATGTTCGTAATAGATAAGAGTGAGTGACAGTTGTAAATAGATACTTTTCACATACTCGTAACTAATAGACCTCTTTCATATCATATGTGTATTTCGCGATTATAAACAACTACTATTTGACATTGACTCAAATCAATCGGTGTCAATCGTAGAAATTACATTGAAACAAATTAATTTACCATCATTTAATTCATTTATATTACCGACCCGCCATGCCACGCAAGAAGAAACAGTGTACTTGGATAGCCGATTACGCGGAATATATAGAAGATCGAGGTGAACATTTATTTTGTAAAAAATGTGAAATCACAATGTTAAATTCCAAATCTTCCTTACAAAGGCACATCAGAAGCAAAAGGCACTGCGGCGTTTCAACAAAAACACAAAATTTATTCAATCTGGAACTGTTGAAGTTTATTTTGGCTTGCAACATCCCCTGGACCCAAATTAAGAACCCCATTTTCAATAATTTCATTAAAAATTGCATATCCGGAAAATTTTGTAAAGTTTGTATTCCCGATGAATCTTTTCTGAGAAGAACTACTTTGGACATTGCATATAAAGAGAAAATGCATCAAATCAGGACTGAACTTGCAAATGCTAGAATTTACGTAAGCGTAGACGAATCCTCAGATGCAAACGGACGTCAAATCGGTAATGTAATGGTTGGAGCTTTATTAAAAGAAAAGATAAGTACCCCAAACATCATATCGAGTTTTTGGTTAGACGAAGTTAATATCGTTACTATATCAACACTTATTAAAATTGCCTTGGAGAAACTATGGGGGAATGACCATAACAAACATGACAAAGTCTTGTTACTCCTTACGGATGGCGTAGCCTACATGTTACGAGAAAGAACTTGAAAACTCTTTTTCCTAATTTAGTTCATGTTACATGTCTAGCTCATGGCGTAAATAGGGTGGCTGAACAAGTTCGATTACTTTTTCCCGTTGTAAATAATTTAATCGCATACACAAAAAAGGTGTTCCGAAAATCGCCTAAAAGAATAAGAACGTTTCGTCAGATGTTACCAACTGTTCCCTTACCACCGCAGCCAACTATAATAAGATGGGGCACATGGATTAACGCGGCCTGCTACTATCATAAATATTTGCCTGAAATCAAGCGAGTCATACAGACATTCCCTAATAGGGATTCAATGTATATTTTGAAAGTCAAACGTGTAATGAACGATTTAAATATTTTGAATGACCTTAAATGGATAAATAATTATATTTCAATAATACCTAATACAATAAAACAATTACAAAATCAAAATTTAAGTCTGGAAGCCAGTTTAAATATAGTTCACAAGTTGAAAGTGCACTTGTCAAAATTACGGTTACATCCTCAAGGTAAAGTTATTCACAATATGTATCAGAATGTGTTGAAGAAAAACGTTGGCATTTTAACTTTAAACAATTTAAATAAATTGATATCTGGCAGAGAAGTGGAACTACCTAATACAGAACAAATTCATAATCACTATGAATTATTTCGTTTTGCTCCGATTACTACAGTAGATTTAGAACGGTCCTTTAGTTGGATGAAATGGATTTTATCGGCAAGGCGAAGGAGTTTAAAATCAGAAAATTTAGAAAAAATGCTAATTGTATATTACGAAAATTACATAAAATACTGAATAAATACAAACACTTGGTTTTAATTTTGTTTACAACAATAATTAATACTTCTGCATATCATAACCGGTGGTCCAGTACATCGTGTTGTTTTTATCGACATCGACCAAAGTGTGTGTCCTCGCACTATTAAGCTGTCAACGCATTTTTGCTCTCGCCGGCCGGGGTATGCTTATTTCCAATTCAAAAACTTTGCTGGTCTGTCACTCTGACATCCCATTAAAAGCTGCCAGATGCCCAGATCCAGCAATAAGGATAGTATTGCAATCTTACTAGATGAGTTTCATTGCTCTCATTATTGTGTAATCTGACGTGGCCAGCTCTTAGACCACTAAGGGTGTTAGACGAGCGCCTCGACTGCCCGCTCATCAAGTACTGGGTAGATGTAGTTGTAGGTAGGTCTAAGTAGGTATAAGTATTACTAACATAATCATTATTAAGGTGCAAATGTTAGTAACAAAATATGGATCGCAATCATGGTCTGAAATAAACATTTTTTGTTTGTTTTTATTATTACTGGTTACTTACTGGTCAGGCTTTACTTATGTTCGATCGGACGTAGAGTAGAGGGGAATATATTCCAACCAAACGAGGTGACAGTTCAAACGAATGGTCATAATGGACTTTAGTCCATTATGACCCGACCCGAAATCCTACCGCCCTATCGCTTTGGTACCGGTTCTCAGTAAGTGCTTTGAGGTAGGACTAAACAAAAGGCTGCTATCGTTTTGGTGTTCTAGAAACGTAATGTCAGAGGACCAATATGCGTACCGGCAAGGTCGTTCGACCACCGACCTGGTACGAGAGGTGGTACACACTGCGCTTCGCATGTAGCTATAATCTGCTGCGACCTCTCGCGCGCCTTCGACACCGCCGACCATGCGCTCGTAGCTGACAAACTTGAGCACTACGGGGTTCGTGGCCCAGCTCTAAAGCTTGTCCTGTCATTTATGACGGGTAGGGGCCAGGTGGTGGTCGGAGATCGAGGTAGCGTGACATCCTCGGAACGTCTCAACCTGATAGGAGTACCGCAGGGATCCTGCCTTTCCAATACGCTTTTCAGCATCCCCCTGAACGACCTACATATAGGCAGGCAATAAAGGGTCCGACTTGTTCATGTACGCCGACGAAGTGACGGCAGTAGTAAGTACGCCAACGAAAAACCAACTTGAACCGGCCTTAAACAGCGTGATCCAACAGCTCAACGCTTGGTTCAAGTCAAGCGGGCTAGCGCTTAACAAGAATAAGACCTGTGTTATGTTATGACGGTCAAACTAAACGGCCACCCCTGCGAGAGCCTGACAGTGTGTGCAGATAGTGCCCCTATACAGCACGTGTCCTGCACGCGCTTGCTTGGGTTCCACCTCGACAAGGCTTTGACGTGGAAGAGGCACATAGACGAGCTGTGCGGTCGGCTGGGAAGTGCGTGTTTCGCTCTTGGCCGGCTAGCTCTCACCGCAGGGAAGGCCGCGGTGCGGGATTGTTATTTCGCAACGGTCCACTCCGCACTTACATATGGAGTGGAACTGTGGGCCCGTGCCGCAGACTGGTACCGCATTTTCTCCCTGCAAAAGCGAGCCCTTCGTCGAATGACCAGAATGCCAACCGACGCCCCAGCCCGAGAGCTCTTCATAGAGCTCCAAATCCTGCCCCTTCCCTGCATTCTAATACAGCAGGTAGCTATTTTCGCTTTTGCAAATAGTAAGCTATTTAAGCGCAAGGGAATAAACGTAAATTACCCATTGAGAAGCAATAAACATGCAAACCAGATGGTGGCGGAGCAGCACAGTTTAGCGAAGTCAGAAAAGTCGGTATATAGCCTTGGTCCTTCCGTGTATAATCGTCTGCCTGATTTTATTAGAGATGCAACTTCCACCGCAGTTACATTACATTAGTTCAGAAATTATTTTGTAACTTTTTTTCAAAAACTATTCAACCTATCAAGTTCAAAATAATTTTCCTAGAAAGTTTTTATAAAATTCTACTTTTGAGATTTTTTTCATATTTTTAAAACTTATGGTTTAAAAGTTAGAGGGGGGGGGACACATTTTTTTTTACTTCTGGAGCGATTATTTCCGAAAATATTTACATTATCAAAAAATTATTTTAGTAAATCCCTATTCATTTTTAAATACCTATCCAACAATATATCACACGTTAGGGTTGAAATGAAAAAAAAAACACTCCCCACTTTACGTATAGGGGAGGTACCCTAATAAATAAATAAAACACTTTTTATTTTACCACTTTGTCGGCGTGATTGATATACATATTAGTACCAAATTTCAGCTTTCTAGTGATAACGGTCACTGAGATTATCCGCGGACGGACGGACGGACGGACGGACGGACGGGCAGACATGGCGAAACTATAAGGGTTCCTAGTTGACTACGGAACCCTAAAAAGTGGCTACTAAAAAATATGTACTACAGCTATAATGAATTTTTTGACTTACCTTTTACCATATAAAATACAAATGATTGTACTAAAATGTAATTAATTATATAGTATGATAATACCAATTAAATATTAGAAGGTATACATGACATAATGATGTACGATGTATTAGTTATAATTGTTATAAACAACCAATGTTATTTACAAAACGACCTGTAACAATACTGTTACCAATAAAAATTTCATTTCATTTCATTTCAGAGCTAGCCACGTCAGATATGACACAATAATGAGAGCAACAAAACCCGTCTGGTTAGACTGCTGTACTAAATTTATTGCTACATCCGGGCATCTGGCAGCTTTTAATGGGTGGAGGTCAGAGTGACAGACTAGCAAAAATGTTGAATTGGAAAATAGTAATACCAAAATAGGTGAAAAATGCCGAAGTTGTCTCAGTTATAAAGGACAGAGCCTCTATTTTTACATTATAACAAAAAACATTGGGTATTATTACGGGAACAAAAACAGCAGGCGACAAGCTATGAATTACATTATACGTTGCTTGGCTTTACTTTCCCCCAACAGAATATTAAATAAATAAATATTATTTCATCAAACCTATAACTCTAGGATTGGTTTTCTTGAAGTGGTTTTCATTATTTGAACTCCACCACTTTACAGCTGCCAGATGTCTAGAAATAAGCATAGTATAGCAAACTGACTAGAGGGGTTTGGTTGCTCTCATTATTATGTCATATCTGACGTGGCTAGCTCGCCGTCTATAAGCATAACTCACAATGACAACACCCTAGCTCAGACTTAAAGTGCTAATTTGATCATAAATATTAAACGCTTTTCTATTATTTAACACCGAATATCTGTGAAAATGTTGACTGTTCGAATTTCGGACCATAATTCATGAAACTAACTGTATTCCTGTACTCTGTACACTAAGAAAAATTTCAGCATTTACCAACTCAACTACTGGAGGTCTATTCGAAGAATATAATTTAGAATTAGTTTGATTATAATTTAATATTGAGCAGGATTTTATCAGTCTAAAGGTGTGACTTTATTCAGATCATTCTTTTTATTCATTAGTTATGGAGTTTGTCCAATAGATATCATATTTATTTCATTTAAAATAAATTTATAAAATAAATAAAGAAAGTTAACTTTTAGACCAGTAACCAACGACTAAATAAAAATTCACATTTGAAATTTAAATTTCGGACACAGGGCTGTGCTGTACCAAGCATGTTTCTCGAAACGGTAGCACTGCAGTAGGTCGCCCTTATTTCGTCATGTCTAATCATGTCTATTGCCTGACCAGAAATATATGATCATTGTCAAGAGGGCGCTATTATTCTCATTCATATGGCAACAGTTCAGTATAGTCAAAAAGTACATTATTCTCTATGGTATAATGTCATCTTGGTTTGTTTACCTTTCAGCTCTGATGTTAATTTGTAAATGTTTCGTAGCGAAATTGTTTCATTTCCCGAGCGTTTCATTTCCAGCAGTTTATCACATACTTTATTTACATTGATTTGCTCTTGACTATGAATAGTTTTTGGTATTTCTTGACGTTCATTATTTAATATTACGGCCTCCTAGCCCAGTCGGTAGTGACACTGCTTACGAAGCAGGAGGTCCCGGGTTCGAATCCTGGTCAGGGCATTTATTTGTGTGGTTATCACAGATATTTGTACCTGAGTTATGGATGTTTCCTATGTATTTAAGTATTTATCTATATCTATCTATTATATATATCGTCGTCTAGTACCCACAACACAAGCCTTATTGAGCTTACTGTGGTACTAGGTCGGTTTGTGTAAGATTGTCCTATAATATTTATTTATTTATTTAATATTCAACACTTTATACTATTATTCAAGTAAATCGCCGCAATGACACTGACAACAGAGGCAACCCACCATTAAAATTATTGCCAGTGTAAGAAATTAGTTCCAATGAAATTCCGCAACATGGCGTATGATCATATATTTCTTTTCTAGTCAGGCTGCTGTTTTTGGCCGCGGCCCGCTCAGTTTTTCTGTTCAGAGTTAAACTACTCGTTGTAAATGGGTGTATCCTGGTTTAAATCTCGTTTATCTTTTAAGTTTGTTATGTAGGTATTATGTTAAGCACAATTTGAGCTAGCAAGGGCACACCAAAAGATACAATTTTACTTATCAGCATAAAACTCTTCCTTCTAGCGTTTGTCCCGGCTTGGGGTCCGCTTGTCAACCTAATCCCATGAATTGGTGTAGGCACTAGTTTTTACGAAATGGACTGCCATCTCACCTTCCAACCCAGAGGGGAGAGTAGGCCTTATTGGGATTAGGTCCGGTTTTCTTCCGTGTTTTCCATCACCGAAAAGCGACTGGTAAATATCAAATGATATTCCGAAAAACTCAGTGGTACGAGTACGAGCCGGGGTTTGAACTCGAGACCTCCGGATTGTAAGTCGGACGTCTTACCACCAGGCTACCAGCCCTCTATTTATCAACATAAAACGAGAAAAATAAATGAGATTTATAATTTATTGCTGCCTAGTCAATCGTGGCCCGCGATTATATACGATTCGATTAAAACCCTCCAACCCACGACCCTAAAATAATTTGCTATGAAAGCGGATTCCCAGAAAAGATTGGACCGGGATGATTATGGTAACAATATCATTCCATCGTTGCTCAGGGCACTATGTTATGACCTGCTTTTATCCCCAATCCTTATTTCCAAAGCTGTTCATATTCCATTGCTGAGATTCCACACCCGGGAAAAACCAGATAGAGAAGAAATCGGGTAATGTATTGTATGCATTTACTTTTGCCCGCGCATTAGGAGAAATGGAACACAATTTGACGTAAGTGGTCACATCTGGTGGCTGGATTTTCATTAAGCTTAAGATAGCTTAAGTAAAAACTACCTATCAAAAACCATTACATGTACAAAAATGCCAGTCTCGCAATGCAGTTTTCCTACTGCAAAAAGTATTGATATCTAACGTAAAACCAGCCGGTGTCCATAGAACTCAACCCCCACTGGATTTAACTAACTTGTGATTGTGACCCTTTGAATATTAGTGGTCTATATTTTTATAATAAACTAAGCTCCGCCCGCGTGGAATTCGGTCTTTGTCAGTAAGCGGCTAATTCACCCCTAATTTCTCTCCCTCCCCCTGGAGGCGGAACTTGAAGGTCTTGAAGTAAAGTTAACAGATGGATACGCTAGACAGTAGTCCAGTTAAAATATTTTACACTTACCACTAAATAAAACTACACTCCAAAACCAATAGCTTTTTTCGTCCTTTTTAAAATTTTTGACATGATTTAAACGACATAGAATAGAACGTGTATATCGGACGATACAGTATCACTTTTGTATTTATACGTCCTTGACTGTACCTATTCATATCATGTCCATGGCAAATATCATCCAAATCGATCCTCCAGTCAAATCACTCTAAGAATGAAAAGGTAAGAACAGGCGCGGTTGTAGCCTAAAATGGGGGGGCGGGGGGTTACTATGAAATTGGGGGGGGGGGGGGGTCACTAATGCAGAAATGATTTTTTGAGGGGGTCAGTAATGAATTGTTCTATTTGACGTGTACGATTTGAGGGGGGGGGGGCGGTCATGTTCGATGTTACGCCCCCACCCCATCGGACCAATTGGACCGCGCCTGGGTAAGAAATCTATATATAAAAGGCAAAGTCCTGACTGACTCACTTAAATCAACGCCCAGCCCAAACCGTTGAATCTAGAAAGCTGAATTTTTCACAATAGGTAGTTTTTATAACGTTAGTATCCACTAAGAAGGGGTTTTTCAAAATTCATCCCTCAAGGGGATGAAATGAGGGTCCAAAATTTGTATGTGGAAAACTAGATCAGTTTCGACTATTTTATTCTAAACTTCACACGAGTATTTCTAACAATAAATGAGTAAATACCTGTTTCAGAATTTTTCATAATTCACCCCCTAAGGGGATGAAATGGGGGTACAAAGTTTGTATAGCGAAACAATATTAGTAAGACTGTTTTATTCGAAACTTCACACGAGTATTTCTTACAATAAATGGGTAAATACGTGTTTCAGGATTTTTCATAATTCACCCCCTAAGGGGATGAAATGCGGGTCCAAAGTTTGTATGGCAAAACAAGATTAGTCAGACTATTTTAATCGAAACTTCACAGGAGTATTCCTAACGATAAATGAGTAAACACGTGTTTCAGGTTTTTTGAAAATTCAACCCCTAAAGGGGGGAAATGTGGTCACAAAGTCTGAAAATCAACATGGGTATTGTTTCTACGGTTTATCGGGTTGTTGATTACGAAAACAATAACGATTTTTAAATCCAACGTGGTGGACGTGAAATACCATCTCCCCTGTTGGGTTGCGATGGGGTTGAAATGTCTAAATATCAATTGGTGTTGTTTTTGTGTTTTAAGGGACGTTAATTACGAAATAGGCATCGATTTTGAAATTTAATATTGTGGACAGGAAAATTCTTGAAAGTATTTGTACCAAATTACAATCTTCTTCTTATTAATATATAAAAGAACAAACTGACTGACTGACTGACATATCAACACACATCCCAAACCGCTGGTTCTAGATTCCAAATTTGGCACGTAGGTTCCTTATAAGGCCTAGGGGTGCACTAAGAAATCATTTTTCAAAATTCACCCCCTATGGGGGTGAAATTGGGATCCAAAGTTTGTACGGGGAAACAAGATTAGTTCGACTATTTTATTGGAAACTTTACAGGAGTATTCCTAACAATAAATGAGTAAACAAATGTTTCAGGTTTTTTGAGAATTCAAGCCTAAAAGGGGGAAATACGTGACAAAGTCTGAAAATCAACATGGGTATTGTTTCTATGGTTTATGGAGTCGCTGATTATAAAACCAACAATGATTTTAAAATCCAACGTGGTAGACGTGACTTACCATCTCCCCTGTTGGGGTGCGATGGGGTGGAAATGTCTAACTATAAATATGGGTGTCGTTTTTATGGTTTTATGGGACGTAAATTACGAAAATGGCATCGATTTGGAAGTTTAATATTGTGGACATGAAAGTGTTTGTGCCAAATTGCAATCTAATCTAAATATATAAAAGAAGAAACTGACTCACTAACTGACATATCATAATTATTTTTGCATGTTTTTAAAGTGGGGCATTCCACTCATACAATAGATTGTTATTAAATCAAATACAAATATTGAAAACATTGAAAAAATAATCAACCCAACAGGACTTGAACCTGTATCGATACGCCTTGCCGGGGCTCGATCGCTTTACCAATTAAGCAATGGGTCAAGTTACTGAGTTGACGAAATTTTCAATGCCTTCAATCATCTTTTTGCATTTATAATAATAATAATAATAAATAATAAATACTCTTTATTGCACACCTCATACAGTTACAAGCACAAATTTTACAATTAGATAAATTTAGGTAGAGGTAACAACAGGCGGTCTTATCGCTAATGAGCGATTTCTTCCAGACAACCTTTATTTTAATCTACTTCGGCTTTACAGCAGCCGTAAGCGACATCTAGGTACTAACTACTAGAGTTAGATACCCTTCCCGACGACACTATCGCAAGTGTCACAACGGAAATATAGAGGGCGCTGCTTATCAACTTACTTGCTTGTGTTGGGTTGATTATTTTTTCAATGTTTTCATAATAAATTGTATTTGATTTAATAACAATCTATTGACATATCATGACTGACAAATGGAGATAGTTTCAGTTCTGGGGAAGGATATATAATAGTTGTTATCCCAGAAGCCATTCCTTAAGCGGGTAAAAAGTAGGGTGGATTACTAAATCCACGCAGACGAAGTCGTTGGGAAAAGTTTATATTCAAGAGTAGAAATGTGCATTAATCATAAGTAAGTCGTTGCTGGCGTAACAATTCAACTATTATTGCAATCATTTCTTTAAAAAAATAAGGGAACCGCCTTCACCGAAACGTGGTATACGCATAGCCCAAAATGACATAGGGTAGTTTTCATCCAGAAAATCAACCCTTAAAGGGGTGAAATGACAGTTGGAGGTTTGTATGGAGAATTATTAACAGGGAACCGATTTAGATAAAATTTGGTATGGATATAGTTTGAGTCACGGGATACAATATAGGATAGTTATTATCCCGATAAACAATCCTAGAGTGGTATAAAAGTGAGTTGGAAGTTTGTGTGGGATTTTTTTACAGTTGAACCTATTTATATGAAACTTGGTATACAGACAGTTTGCGTCCCGGGACGGAACATAAAATACTTTATATCGCGAAAATCAACCCTTAAACCCTTAAACTGAAATCGCGGTTGGAGGTTTGTATGGAGAATTATTAACAGTGAAACGATTTAGATAAAATTTGGTATGGATATAGTTTGAGCCCCGGGAAACAATATAGTATAGTTTTTATCTCGATAAACAATCCTAGAGTGGTAGAAAAGGGGTTGGTAATTTGTATGGCGAAATATTAACCGTTGAACCGACAACGATGAAACTTCGTACATGAATTTAATATTTTAAATGCGAAAGTGTTTCTGTCTGTCTGTTAGATTTTCACGCTTAAGCTGCTGAACTGGTTTAGATAAATCTTGGTATAGAGATAGTTTGAATCCCGGGAAATGACATAGGGTAGTTTTAATCCTGAAAATCAACCGTAAAGGGGGTGAAAAGGGGGGTGGAAGTTGTATGGGAAAATTTTAACAGCTGAACCGCTTTAGTTGAAACTTGGTATACCTACAGATAGTTTGAGTATCGGAAAAGGATTAGGATAGTTTTGATTTCCTATAATCTTAAGAGGTTGAAATGAGGGTTGAAAGTTTATATGGGAAAATTTTAAACGTTAAACCGATTTAGATGAAACTTGGTATAGAGATAATTTGTGTCCCGGGAAGGAACATAAAATAGTTTTTAACCTTGGAAGAATAATAAGTAAGGAAGCGTAATCAACGCTCAAAATGTGCTCCACTTTCCTGGTGCCAAAGTGGGCGGAGCTTGTGACAGCGGTGCCCTAATGTCATGTCAAACATTTTGAAATTGTCATGTCGTCAACATATTAGTTTTTTTGGCCCATGAAATTTCGGTAATATATCGGTATTAAAATGCCGGCTTGTGCCGTGCATTGGTGCAGGAGCCACACAGGCGCCAAAGATGATGATATGTCTTATCATCTGTAAGTAAATCACGCATAGATATTCTCATACATTACGGACTTGGTCGATGTTATGCAATATAAGTTTTGGAAAAGTAAAAATAGGTAACTCACTTGAGGAAAAGTATAATGAATGTTCATTTATTAGTATTACCGAGTAGTAATAGCAGTTAGGTTTCCGTTGTTAACAAAGAATCTTTTCAGTTTGTTTTTTTTCGATATACAGTATGGTTCCTTGGAATAAATCTTTATCAATATTATACTACTTTTGATAACATTGAAATGTCTCCCTTGTACTCATATATTGGGAATATGAGATACGTACTTAATAAACAATTCGAATATGCCACCTCAGTGGGTTTTACTTACCTACTAAATATAATTTAAATTCTGTTATAATGATGACTTCAACAGTATGTGTATGTTTAAAGTTTTTTTTTTCAAATCACTAATATTAAGTAAAGTCAACGAAATCGACAGAACAAAACCCTTCAAATTAGTACCTACCATACTTACTCTGGTAAGATCATACCATTCTGGCCGTGCCATTTCTAGTACAACTGACTAATAGGTATGACTCTTATTTTTCATTAATAATGAATGCTATAACTTCATAGCATAGTCTTTATTTATCAAATCTAGAGCAGAGCCCGACTGGGGAACTACCTCTACCTTACAGAAAACCACAGCCAATTAGCACTACACCCTACTCATAGTGTTATGTTCCCGCCGGTGAGTAAGATTGCCAGAGAGCTCAGAGGATGCAGTGTGTTGACGACTGGGGATCCTCTTGTCCCTTTAGCTGTCAACACAGTGAATCCTCTTTTATATGAAAGCGTCGGCAACGCACATGAGACACCTCTGGAGTTACAGGAGTCCATAGGCTACGGTAGCTGCTTACCATCAGGTGAGCCGTATGCCTGTTTGCTACCGTTGTAGTATAAAAAAATGAATACAAAATGTAAATTTAACTTTGTATTTCCCTAAGCCTGCTAAAATAAATAATACACATAACGAACTCATCCGTTATTTTTTTAGTTCTAAAAAACGAGGAAGCAAAAAGAATTTTAACTATTTATATTGAAGGTATGCTATTATTTTCTAGTCTGGTAATAAATAAAATTAAAAAATAATCCCTTTTATTATTTGCCATAATCAACCTTAATTGCTTAACAATATGTTGCTTGAGACCAAGAGGGTCTCCCTAATTTAACGGATTTTATGTTAATTTATGCTTATTCTGTAGTATGTAAGTCCCTATATTGTAATTAAGCACTTTTATTAAATAAATGAAAGTCGAATAGAAAGAAGGCTTTCATATTATTCCTTATTCCAAGAACGATAAAATTTACGTATATTACATAAGTCATGAAAAATGCAATAAAAAATTAATTGTTAATTGATTGCATTATTATTTATTACGTGAACCCATCCACGTTAAGCTTAGGCGTATTTATTATACGTTAACTTGACATTTCAGTTATTTCATTTGAGTATCTCCTGTCCAATTAAACTTCATTGTCAAATTGATTTTGACCACTCACAACACGGCAACTTTTCTTATTGGTGAAATGCCATGAAACCTTTGCGGAATTAAGGTTAACACAAAAAAATATGGTTAAAGAATGAGTACTTGATTGGTTAATAAGATATAAGACATTTTAGTTTTGTAAACGTGAAAATGGGTCGTGTTTTCACATGAACTTTGCTTGCCTTTACTCGTCTTGATATTATATGTCGATGTTTTTAACGTGAAAATCAACCCTTAAGGTTAAGGGTTAAAATGGGGGTTGGAGGTTTGAATGAGTACTTTTTTACCACTGAACCGATTTAGATAAAACTTAGTATAGAGATAGTTTGAGTATCGGGAAAGGATAAGGATAGGTCTTATTCCTAATATCAACACTTAAGTAGGTGAAATAGGGGTTGATAGTTTGTATGGGAAAAACGTGGTATAGAGATAGTTTGAGTCCCGGGAAACGACAAAGGACAGTTTTTATCCCGAAAATTAATCCTTATGGGGGTGAAGTGGGGATTGGAGGTCTGTATGGAGATTTTTTACCGCGAACTGATTTAGATAAAATTTGGTGTGGATATAGTTGAGTCCCGGGAAACACTAAAGCACTGTTTTTGTCCCGAAAATAAATCATAGAGGGGTAGAAAAGCGAGTTTTTGCATTGCATGGCGAATTATGAACCGCTGAACCTATTTAGATGATTTGGTATGGAGATAGTTTGAGTTCCTAGGAAGGATATATAATACCTAGTTGTTATGCCAGAATTTATTCCTTAAGCGGGTGGAGTCGCAGCTACTATTCAAGAGTGAAATCTGCATTAAATAAACATAATCTCTTAATAGTAGTAAGTCGTTGCTGGCGTAACAATTAAACAATGATTACAATCATTTCATTAATAAAATAAGGTTGCCTTCACCAAAACGTGGTATACTTCCAGAATGTAATAAACACTTTTCCGAAAACCGCATCTAAATTGGTTCAGCCAAACGCGAAATAAAAGCGGACAGACATACATACAAACATACGGGTCAAACTGAGTACCTTCTTTTTTAGTACTTTTAGTACGCGGGCGAAGCCGCGGGCAAAAGCTAGTATATCTAAAGATATAAAAGAAGAAGTCCTGATCTACCATCAACGCACAGCCGAAACTACTGGAACTAGAAACTTCAAATTTGGTCCAGCAGGCTTATGATGGACCATGTCGGCGGTTAACTTGATAAAATGATAAACTGACAAGTTATCAAGTTATCAGCGGATAGCCTGATAACATGACAATATGTCAAGTTGTCGGCTAGTTGCCGACATGATTCAGTAGTGTGTGTGTGTACCACAGTGTATACGATTGTCTACGACTAGTTTTTTAAAACCCATAAAATAAGTATTAACTTCTTTTAGATAGTCTAGTCCATGCGTAGTCATACTCTAAAAAGTAATGCTTTAATCTTTAATATGTATAAAAAACCGGCCAAGTGCGTGTCGGACCACGCATAATGGAGGGGAAGAAGTTTTTTGAAGATAACTCAAAAATGGCTAAACCGATAATGTACAAAATAATATGTTGTGACCACAAATCATTTGATATTTACAAGTCAGTGAAGAAATACATTTCCTTTGTATATCACATCTAAATAAGTTAATAAGAAATACATTGTAGGAATACCGAACCTAATCCCAACAAACCCTAGTTTCCCGTCAGGGTTGAAAGGTATCTGTATCTTTCGTAAAAACTGGCGTGTATGCCAAATCTTAGGATTAGGTTCTGTAGCAGACCCCGAGCTCCGAGAAAAACGTGCGGCCGAGTTAATACGATCAATGCACGGTTTAGCCATGAAGTTATCATTTTAAACTGCAGGTTTTGGTCACAAAGCGAGGCCGAAAGAGAGAGTTATGATGGGGACTGTGTCTCGTTTTGACTAAGGAGGTAATGACGTCATCAAAATGTCAATATGTGTCAAATGTGACAATTTTGTAACAAGTGTGAGTGAGACACCGCCCCCTACATTATGCTCTCTATCAGACCGTTTTTACTACTTATTACTAGTCACAGTAGTAGTGCTCGGTAAAAATGTTCAACTATGGTTAGGGAAATAGAGTAATGTCCGGTTTCTCTCTTGGTCCGTGGGTTTAGCACTTTGAGAATTCAACCAACCAACCAACAATAGCGACTCCTATTGACAGGCGTTCCCCTCTGCCGAAAACATATAACCAGTGGTCATACACATGTATGGACTGGCTTTTATCTGACGTAGCTATTTGTACGTTACGTACGAATAGCCATACATTTTACGTTCCCCTCTCCCGCAAAAATCGGCAAACTTTTTGTATCGGAAATGACAGACATGGCTACTCCATCCGGGTTGAATTCTCTAAGGTTTAGCACGATTGCTTTCGTATTTGTCAATAATGACAAAAGTAAAAAGATAATAATTAATGTCATATTTTTATCTAAAGTGCTTTTTATTCTTTAGAGATTTATATTTATAATTCGGTACCAAGCAAAATATCAGTAATACTTGTACCCAAAATAAATAAAATAGCAAGAAATAAAATAAAACTGATGGAAGTGTGGACGCCTGACAGAAATAATCAAGCAATGTGTCACGAGCACCTAAATGACAGTGACACTGTCTAGGATACCTTCCTTGTTCTTGCATACGTCATACACCTAAGTTAACCTCTGTAAAGTTTATCCTTTTAATATAGTTAAAAGTTAATATAAAGCCTTGGTATTATTCCTACAGGTTATGGGCCCAGCACGCTTCCACTGCATTTGGGCAAAAAACATGTCTAACAGTAATTCTATGATGTCTATTGAGAAGCTTACTGGCCGAGATAATTGGGCTACCTGGAGTTTTGCTGTAAAAGCGTACTTACAGCACGAGGATTTGTATAAGTACATTGAAACTACACCAGAAGCCACGGATTCAAAGGCAGTCAAACAAGACATCAAGGCGAAGTCAAAATTAATATTACTGGTAGATCCAATATTGTATGTACATATTCAAGATGCTACAAGCGCAAAACAGGTTTGGCAAAATTTAGCCAAGGCTTATGAGGATAGTGGATTAACTCGGAAGGTCGGTTTATTGAAGGAACTTATAAATACCAATTTAGAAAACAGTTCATCTGTGGAAGATTATGTGAACAAGATAATGACAGCGGCACACAAACTTCGGAATATAAAGTTTGATGTCGACGAAGAATGGCTAGGTACTCTGATGCTGGCAGGTCTGCCTGATAAGTATCAGCCAATGATCATGGGTTTAGAAAGTTCAGGTATGAAGATTAGTGCTGACTTAGTGAAAAATAAATTATTGCAGGAAGGTCAAATGTCAGACACTACCGCACTTTATACAAATACAAAAAAATTTCCGCCTAAAAATGAACAGCAAAAATTTAGAAAAGGGCCAAGATGTTTTTCATGCAATCGTTACGGCTATCTCAGCAAAAATTGTTGGTTTAAAAAGTCGAATAATGATAAAACGAATAAAAAAGCAAATGGATATATAGCGGGATTCTCAGCGTTTTCAGCATCCACAACAAATGATGCTGAACATTGGTATGTAGACAGCGGTGCTTCAGTTCATCTTACAATGCGCAGAGACTGGCTCACCAATATCACTGCACCACCTTCAAAAAGTATAACAATAGCAGATGACAAAGCATTGAAAGTTGAATGTTGTGGTGAAGTAAGTATTCAAGTAAATCTGAATGGTAGTGCTGAAACTATATTGGTAAAACATGTTCATTATGTACCTGGACTGAAAACAAATTTACTGTCAGTGAGTAAAATATTTAAAAGTGGTGGCAAAATAGATTTCCATATAAATGGCTGTCAGATTTATGACCAGAATAAGATGTTAGTTGCAAATGCAAAGTTAGTAAATGACACCTATCAACTAATCACTCACAATGATAAAGAAATGCACGTAATGGTGGCCAATGATGACCCTTTTTTTTGGCATTTAAGAATGGCACATTTAAATTTTTCAAGCATTAATAAAATACCTAACTGTACTGAAGGCGTAAAGTTGACACCGAGTAACGTCGATACGACTTGCATCACCTGTCTTGAAGGCAAGCAGACACGACGACCGTTTCCTAATGAGGGCTCCCGGGCAACCAGTTTGCTAGAGCTTGTGCACAGTGATGTCTGTGGACCGATGAAGCATGTTTCATTGGGAGGAACCAGGTACTTTGTCACCTTTATAGATGATTTTTCACGGAGAGTACATGTATATTTTATTAGAGCTAAAAGTGAAGTTTTTGATAAATTTGTCGAATTCAAGAATAGAGTAGAAAATGAGTTAAATGCTAAGATAAAAATTCTGAGAAGCGACTGTGGGACCGAATATAAGAATAACAATTTTAAAGCTTATTTAAAGAAACATGGTATATTACACCAAACCACTAATCCTTATACTCCAGAAAACAATGGTCTTAGTGAAAGAATGAACAGAACTTTGATAGAACGAGCCAAATGTATCATTTTAAATGCAAAATTACAGGATACATACTGGGCTGAAGCGGTCGCCACCTCTGCATACATAGTGAACCGCTCATCGTCCCGAGTTCTATCTGACAAGACCCCGCATGAAATATGGACTGGAAAGAAACCTAACTTAAGTCATATGAGGATTTTTGGATGTGATGCGATGGTGCATATACCGAAAGAGAAAAGAACAAAACTTGATCCGAAGTCACGTAAGTTAATTTTTGTTGGCTATAGCGACTCTACTAAGGGTTACCGTTTCATAGACTCTGTAAGCAAAAAAGCAATAATAAGTAGAGATGTTGTGTTTCTGGAGGCTTCAATTGAGAGAAACAAAGTTGATAATGTACCTGAAAACAAAAAAGAGGTTAGTGAAAATGAATTACTGAGAATAATAAAAAAATTAATGAGGAGAGAGAAAATAAGACTATGGACTTACCTTTATTTGGAGACAATGTGGAACCGGAGAAAACAAACACTGAAAATGAGGCAAGAGGGATACAGGATGATTCGCAAAGATTTTCTATTTCAGATGAATCCGATCAGTTTGAAGATGGTTGTGATGAATCATTCTTACCTGATGAAACACTTCATTCTTCACCGCAACCTAATATAAACTTGAGACCACTTCCACATCGAATAGAAAAGATAAGAAATGATGATGATGCTCAAGAGCCTACCTCTCTCATATGTATGAGTGGAGAGTCTACAATGAGTCTATTAACTAGTGATCCACTGAGTCTGGAAGAAGCTCTACGCAGTGACAAAGCTAATGAATGGAAAAAGGCGATGAATGAAGAATATCAGTCTTTGTTAAAAAATAATACATGGTCGTTAGTTAATTTACCTGAAGAAAAAACAGCCATTCCCAGCAAATGGGTATATAAAACTAAGTTGTCTGCCAATGGAACCGTGTCACGCTATAAGGCCAGACTTGTGATCAAAGGGTACAGACAAGTCAAGGGTGTTGATTACAATGAAGTATATGCTCCAGTGGTCAGATATTCTTCCATAAGATATTTAATGGGTTTAGCTGCAAAATATGGACTGTCAATACATCAGATGGATGCAGTCACCGCTTTCTTACAGGGAGAAATAGATGAAGAGATATATATGTCTTTACCTCCTGGCTATGAAGATCAAAACAAAGTGTGTAAATTAAATAAGTCCATATATGGATTGAAACAAGCCAGCAGGCAATGGAATAAAAAGTTGAACACAGCTCTTATAGAGATTGGAATGACACGCTCAAACATAGATCCATGTGTTTACTACCGGATCATAAATAAAAATGATATGCTTTTTATAGCAGTGTATGTGGACGACCTGCTTTATTTTTTCAATAATGAAAAGACTTCACAAGTGGTAAAAGAAAAATTAAAAGAAAAGTTTTGTATGAAGGACTTAGGAGTTGCAAAACAATGTATTGGTTTCCAAATATCTCAAGATGTTGAAAATGGAATATCTATAGACCAATCTCTCTATATAAAAATGATACTCACTCGGTTTGGGATGAACAACTGTAAGCCGGTATCAACACCAACCGATGCAAATGTGAAGTTTAAGAAAGCAGAGTGTCAACAGGAAATATTAACAAATGTTCCATACCAAGAAATCATAGGCTGTTTGTTGTACCTATCACAGGGAACTCGACCAGACATAACCTATATAGTGAATTCGTTGAGCCGATACAACAGTCAACCTACCACAGAACATTGGATGGCGCTGAAACTACAATTAACATGAAACTTACTTACAAGAAGAATATAAATAATACAATTTCTGGCTATTGTGATTCAGATTGGGCAAATGACATTGAAGATCGAAGATCCTGCACCGGCTACATATTTTTATTTCAGGGTGGCCCAATAAGCTGGAATTCAAAGAAACAACAAACCATAGCTTTATCTACGACTGAAGCTGAATATATGTCATTGGCTTCAGCAATTCAGGAAGCTCTTTGGTTGAAACAGCTAGAGGAAGAGTTTCAGCCTGAACATAAAGGTATACCTATTACCCTTTATTGCGATAATCAAAGTGCGATTAGTCTTTCAGGAAATGCTGTCTACCACGCTCGCAGTAAACATATTGATGTCCGTTACCACTTCGTACGGGAGAAAATTGCCAGCAGACAAGTGAACGTTGAATATAGAAATACTGGAGACATGGTTGCAGATATTTTAACGAAGGGTCTGCAACGTACTAAGCACGAACATTTTTCTGCGGCCATGGGCTTGGTACTAAAGCGTCTGCGTCCAGGAGGGGATGATGGAAGTGTGGACGCCTGACAGAAATAATCAAGCAATGTGTCACGAGCACCTAAATGACAGTGACACTGTCTAGGATACCTTCCTTATTCTTGCATACGTCATACACCTAAGTTAACCTCTGTAAAGTTTATCCTTTTAATATAGTTAAAAGTTAATATAAAGCCTTGGTATTATTCCTACAAAAACAATCCGAATATGAGGGTAAGTAAATGTATTTAAGCATTATAAGAAGACGCCTCCAAAGTCATCGGTTCCTAGAGCAATGTGTTTTTCCCATAGCAAGCACCTCTCTGAGCTCTCTGATATCGACAGCCATCAACAGGCTAGAATATATAAACCTACTTCTTATGCGTTTTTTATATTAGTTTTTTGGTTAAGTATCTTTCTTATTACGGTTTTGCTTGATACCGAGCCTTGATATTTTTCTCTCTCATCATCAACTTCTTTCCATTTTTAGACTACCGCACGAAAAACTATGAACTTCTTCAGGCTATGGTTACTAGAATGCAACTAAAGTGTCGTAAAAAAAAGGAAAAGTAAGCAATATGTTTATTAAAGTGAGTATTAAGACTATTAAGGGCGCACCCACATTAGTTATACGATTAGGTACTTTGCTGGTAAACAAGCCGGGGCCCGTTTCTCGAAAGCTTGTAACTTGTAATACAAGCGGAAGTCCCTTTCTAGCAAAATATGTCGAAAAGTGATATCCGCTTGTATTACAAGTTACAAGCTTTTGAGAAACGGGCCCCTGGTAGTAAATAGTGAAATGCAGACCTAACTAATTTAAAATTCTCTTGAAAATTACTATACACATCATGCGAGCAATCAAAACGTCTAGTGCATTTTAGTTTATGCTACTCTGCATCGTAGGAAATGCAATCCGTGATGTCAACCGAACTCTCCGGAAAATGATGACCGTTTCATGTAAACAGAATAGAAATAATAATGTTTGTTCCTTATTTAGAGTTCCATAATCAAAGAGCAATAAATGAAAAGTCACTTCAATTTACAATATTTTTAAGCTCTTGATGTCTGTCTGTCCGTCCGTCTGTCCTTGCATTCGACTTCTAGCGGGGTTTTCTTACCCATCTCAAGAACCGTAGGATTAGCATAATTATGCTAATCCTAATAGAAAATTTTCTATTCAGTTGTTTGTCCTTTTTATTTACTTTGATGTAAATAAAAATATTCCTACCTATGTAATATATTGTAATACATTATTTATTTTTTCACATGTAGCGACTAACCGAATTCTATGGGAATAGAAGTGAAAAATATAGGATAGTTTTGGTCGGTGATGTTTTCAATAATCAACGGTTTAGACTGTGTGTCTGTCCGACTCTATGTAACGTCTACGTAACGTTTTATAAGGAAATATCAAATATCAACAGTAGAACTATAATAAGATATGTAGGTACGCACGTTTATATACCGAATGAAGGCAAGATTTTCTGTATTCGGTAGTTTCAGACTTCAAAATTATAAAAGAAGGAGATTGGCTGTATGTTGTTTTAGGGTTCCGTATCTGAAAAAAAAAAAACCCTCATAAGATCATTTCTTGGATGTCTGTCTGTCTATCTATATGTCCGTGCCTGCGTCAGTATGTTCGTTCTTTTTAGGGTTCCGTATTTCAAAACGAAAAAACGGAACCCTTATAGAATCATGGCGTGGAGGGTTGTCTGTCTGTCTACCTGTCCGTCCATCCGTCCGTGCGTCTGTCCATCTACCCACCTGTCCGTCCGTCCATCCGTCTGCCCGTTCTTTTTTTATAGGATCATGTAGTGGATGTCTGTCTGCCCGTCCGTCAGTCCGTCCATCTGCCCGTCTGTCCGTCCGTCCCGTCCGTCTGCCTGTCTGTCCGTCTGTCCGTTCTTTTTTTATAGAATCATATAGTAGATGTCTAACTGTCCGTCCGTACGTCCGTCTGTCCGTTGTTTTTAAGGTTCCAAATCCATACCTCAAAAAGAAAAAAAAGTCATGTCGTGTAGGTCTGTCTATTCATCTGTCCGTCCCACCTTTTTATCCGACCGCCGAAGGAAGGTTATGATTTTCGTGAGTATTTATGTATGTATGTTTGTATTGTCGCAAAGTAACTAACTAATACGGCAACTTTTCTAGACGGACTGTGGTGCTCATTTTTTGATTTATTTAGTTCATATCCTACGACATAACGATTGGATTACCAAAATATTTTAGTAACATTTTTATTATATCAGTCGGTTCTTTACAAGTCATGAGAAAGCGGTGCTGCTAGCGTTTTATTTCCTTTATTTATTTGTTACCTACTATTCCATATTTGTGCGAATATTGCACTGTTTTTTCCTGAAAAAAAAAACCGTATCGATGCATGCTTAGATTGACTGGTAAATATTTTGTCAATTGCCACAAGTAAATGGAATAACAAATTATATTTTTTCAGGATTACCTAAGTACCCTAAAATTAAAAAGCAACTCTATCTATATGTAAGAGTTAAAGATTCATGACGCAAATTCGTGTCTTCGTGTGCAAAACGCTAAAAACCACAGTTCCGTGTCAAGAAAATACGCCAAGCCGAGAGCCTTCATAGACACTAAACACGGCATTTAATATTATTAAATAATTTTACTTTCTCTCTAAAACGTGGTATCTGCTATTAAAAAATACTTGAGGATATCTGCAGCACCCACGTATTAGGAGGATCATTAGGTTCTAATCAATAAATGTTATTTCTGAAAGATGATGTGAATAATTGAATATGTACCTACCTCAAGTTTTGGGCGAGCTGTGCCAAACATGCGCGTTATTTTCTCTTGTCTTTTATTTTTATATAAATCCACTGTTAAAACGTACAATTTGGGCACACTTAGCACAATTTGCACAAAACATCCACGTCACATCGTCTTTATTAAAATAATAGACTAAGAGTGTGAAAATTGTGACAAAATAACGAGAACGGTGAAACTCCTTTTATTAGTTTGCTATACTATCCTTATGACTAGATCCAGGCAACTGGTAGCTAATCATCGGTGGAGGTTAGAGTTACACGACAGTAAATCTGTTGGGAAAAAGGAACATCAAAGTAGTTAACAAGGTGTCTCTTTCATAGCGGACAGGGCCTATATATTTATTTTAACATAAGTACAAAAAATAATGCGAAAGAGAGAGATTAATAAGCTTAGTTACTTATTTATCAATGCCTCCACCTATGAATAACTGACAGAAGCCAGGATCTAAAAATAAGGATAGAGTCATTCAGGGTAACTATGCGCACTCTTGTCTTTGACTTCATAGCTCACAAAAAAAATAGCATTAGAAGAACAATTGGAGTATTTATGAAAATAATAATCAAAACAGTGGCTTTTTTTTGAAGCAGAATAAAAATATTGAGGATAAACATGAATGCGCATACTTGACCCTTAATGCGGGTAAATGTGGGCACCATTACGGGGTAAGTACCTAGGCGTATTCAGGATAAGTGTTTGCATTTGTTTCGTTACCATAAATAATCATTTTATGAATAGTATCAGTTAAGTAATTAAAATTAACTAATAAGTCTGAAAATCTGTTGAAATTGTCATGAAATTGAGTCATTTGCACACATAAAATGCGCACACTTACCCGTGCACGCTTTACAAGAATTTTTTATTACCGCCACTACGTTTGCGCAACGATTTTAACTTTAAATTTAAACACTTAAATATACACTCAATTGATATTTAATAGACTCACTGTTTTGAGCTAGCAACTTTTCACATAACAAGGCTTTCCAAAATGTTAAAAAATTTTGAAATGAGGCAACTAATATTGTATTTTTGCAAAAATATTCTTAATGAAACGTTGTGCAGCGCAGTGAGTTATCGCAACCGATTCGCCCCTCTTGCGCCTCCAATCAGATCATATACGGCCACCTCCCTCATTTGGCTTCTAAGATATTCGAATTGCGCCCACTTACCCACTGCGCTCGGTTACCGCGAATGACTAGCATTTTCTTAACTCTCGTTATTGTGTCCCATTTTCCGTGTCATGGATCCTGGCCCGACCACAACAAGATATTGGAATATAATGATTGTACAAATTCATCATATTTAGGTGCTATTTAGTGCTTATAGTCAGATGAATTTGTGCCACATAGTTTTCAAGTTATAGCAGTACCGTTGTGGTCGGGCGGAGGCACAGGATCCTGGCCCGATCACACCATTCAAACGAGATAAGGTGAAGGCACAATTTCATAATTTTTAAGTGCTTTTTAGTGCCGCCAATGTCATGAATTTGTACCGCATAGTTTTCAACTTATCGCGGAAACGTTGTGGTCGGGTGGGGGTACAGGTACCGTGATTACTATGTGGAACACATTCATGGATTTGAAGATACTAGAGACACCTAAATATCAGTTAATTTGTGCATTCACCAAATCTTCTTTGAATGGGGTGGTCGGGCCAGGATCCTGTACCTACCCCAGCCCGACCACAACGGTACCACGATAACTTGAAAACTATGCTGCACAAATTCCCATACCATAGTCTCATGACTAGGAGCACTAAATAGCACCTAAAATGATGAATTTGAGCAATCATTTAATTCTAATATCTTGTCGTATTTAGTCGGGCCAGGATCCATGACACCATTTTCCTAATTAAGGGATGAAGCATGGGCGGGTAACAATATTCTTCAATCATGTAGAATTGTAGATGAAATTCGTTTTCCATTTGGTATAGTTTTTGTTATCCAGTCTGCCTCGACGAGATATGTTGGTGCTGCCATATTGTGCACCAATCCCCAAACTACCACCGCTCAACTTGTAGTCAGTTCGAGTGTCTCTATTAATAGTATACGAGACCGACGGCAGAAACTGAAACGCTGACTGTGTTTTCAGCTTAAATGTAAATAAACTTGGCATTAAAAATGAAAAATTAATTAGGTGTCTATGTTATTTACTGCCTATTTAATATACCTAAATATTGAATTCATAAACTTAGAAGTTAATAATCGTTCATGGTGAATCTTTCGCTTATTAAGCTAAAAACGTAAAATTGCCTGTGAAAATGGCCATCATATCTACTTCCGATCCTAACCTTTTTAATTAAGAGTTGCCTGCTTATAAACTAAAAATACTTCCTTGCTAGAGTTTGTGGTACAGGTACGTGGTTTATATGGGAACTCATACATTCTACGACACTTCTATTTCCAGACAGGCTCTAGTCCAAACTGTAAAGAGTTCCACAGTACGCACAGTAGGTATCTAGATACGGTTGTACTTAACAAAATTCGACATGACAAAAACTGCGAATGTATACAGTTAACAATCGAATAAAATTGCAAGGAGAACTAACCATACGAATATTTTCGCAATCATTAACTGTTTAAAGAATCACTACTGATTAATTATTTGGGGTATCTGAAGTTTTCAGTCACTCTCATTGTATAATTATGTGCCAAACTGAAGCGCTGGTAGCCGGGCGGTAAGACGTCCGACTTTCAATCCGGAGGTCTCGGGTTCAAACCACCGAGTTCTTCGGAACTTACGTACGATATATCATTTGATATTTACCAGTCGCTTTTCGGTGAAGCAAAACATCGTAAGGAAACCGGACCTAATCCCAATAAGGCCTAGTTTCTCCTCTGATTCGCTTTCGTAAGAACGAATGCCTACGCAAATTCATGGGATTAGGTTACTAAGCGCACCCAAGGCTCAAACGAGCCGCGGCTAAAGCCGGGTTTAACGTATCAAGTTATCCAACCATATCAGCTGGCGCTATCAAAAGTGCAAAACCCGATATAACCATAGAGTAAACGATATTTTTTTAGATACACACATTCAAAAAAACATGCGTGCGTACAGTGGACAATATGTCAAGTTATCCCGCTATCAGATGTCAAATGAAAAACGGATAAAGTTATCATATTAATGACGGCAACTGTCATTTTATCAGATTTATATCAACTTATCCGCTGATAAAATCTGCCATCATAGGCGTGCTGGTAAAATTGTATTGAGACAAATCAACATACATGTATACTTCACCTCTTATGTACATACAATTTATGGCAATAAAGAAAATGAAATGAAATGAAAGAAGCCGGTGCCTGGCTGCAGGCTTTTCCGTCCGTGCACACTGGCACTTTTTAGGATCCCCACTCTGCGCGTTGCGGCCTATCTGCGGCTCGGCGTCCGGGTTTGCGCACCACATAGGTGCCCCTGCAGCACAGGCTGTCTTGCCAAAGAAGCAAGCGCAGGACGCTTCTCCAGGCATGCCGCGCTTAATGATATCCTACGCCGGTCTCTTGCCAGCGTTAATGTTTCAGCTCTTTTGGAGCCCGCCGGCATTTTCAGGGACGATGGCAAGAGGCCGGATGGGATGTCGTTGGTTCCGTGGAGGATGGGTCGGGTGCTGGTGTGGGACGCCACATGTGTAGACACGCTAGCCCCCTCTCATCTCCACGGAACTTCCGCCAGAGCCGGCGCGGCTGCAGAGGCGGCGGAAAAATTAAAAACACAAATATAGGGGCCTCGACGTCGAATATAACTTCGGTTCTCAGAAGGCGTATGGCGCTCAGTCAGATCCATACAGACGACATTTGTATTTAATATAAAGGGAAGAGAGTGTTTGTATGGTCTGCATTACTTTTTTGGGAAAATTTGGGAAATAATTGTATAACTTTGTTGACTTCGGAAAAACACGAAGAAAGAATAAAACTAATGTGATGTAGTAAATCTGTGTTATATAATTATATTTATCTACACTCATATTGTAAGTTCTCTAAAACGTGTTCATAAACGGTAGGCAATGGCTAGCATTACCACGACCGATTTTACTATGATAAGCTTTTTATCCGTGGCAGTAACGTAATTTTAACTTTTCATGCTCAATTATTGATGTGCTATGAGTTTTGATAACATAATGTACACCTGCACCCTCCCGCGCATCTGCCGACAGCCCGACACGCGCCCGCGCGACCGCCGGCACAATCGAGTTGGCCATGGCGTTGCAATGGCGGCCATTCTATGGTTTCCGAATAAGGCATTTAGAATAAATAATATGAGTGTAGATAAAGCAGTGTATGCAACTGTACGTAATTAGGCCTTAAAACACTCGTGTCATCTTATTATTATAAAAAAATCGAAGCCAAATGAATGCTTTCAAAATTATATAATTCAAAATCATCTCTTTAAAGTCCATCCTGCCAGATAACGTGAAAAAACAAGTGAAAACTTATACCAAATTACTTTCCCCACATAAAATGCGTTTTCCTCCATCCGTTTTGAAGGGATAAAGAGCGCGTTTCCGAGGTGGAGTGGTGAAAAGCAACTTTTACTGTTTGTTGCGTAATTTTGTATCATTGTGTGCACGTATTTATAGGAAGGCTCACTACACTGAATACACGTACGACCACTTACCTCATCGAGTGCCCCCTTAAATGTTTTTAAAAATAATTATTATGCTTCAATATATGGCGAGTTATAAAAGCCACTCACACACCAAATTTTATTAAAATAGGGCCGTAAATTTTGGCTACAGACAGAAAAAGCACCCAAAAAATTGCACTACTAAAAGTGTCCGAAAACAGAACGGACCAGGCTGAGGGATGTCTGACCAAAAATATTGAAAGAGCATCACGTTAGCTATCAAATGAGGTTGGTTTCATCCTGCTACTCAATGAGGTAAAAACACCCCAAAAATTGCACCACTAAAAGTGTCCGAAAACGGAACGGACCAGGCTGAGGGCTGTCCGACCAAAAAATATTTAAATAGCATCACTTTAGCTATCAAATGAGGTTAGTTTCATCCTGCTACTCGATGAGGTAAAAACACCCCAAAAATTGCACCACTAAAAGTATCCGAAAACGGAACGGACCAGGCTGAGGGCTGTCCGACCAAGTGATTTGTGACCTATTAAACTTTTGTTTTTCGATGAATAAGGTTTCTAACTGCTCCTCGATGAGATAAGTGATCATACTGTGGCCGCCCGGTCCATAACTACGACGTAAAGGGGCGCAGAAAAGGTTTAGATGTGTACATATATGTATTCGAAAAAAAAAATTGGCTTAACACAGAAAAGGCAACGCTAGACCGGTCGTTGTGGCGTTCTTTCCGTTAATATCAATGACTAATACACTCGCGATCAAAAAAATCGACTCAAACTAATTTTTAATTTCATCGTTTAATATCTCAGGAACCAATCATGAGATCAAAAAAGCAACGGTACCATTTTAGAGCTAACAGTGTCAGCTTTCAATACGAGCATGTTTTTCAGGCGAAAAATTTCAGTTCATGAAAAACAAGCTAGCATACCAAGGAGGTGTAAAATTTGGGTGCAAAAATGACCTTAACAACGAAAGAAAAAACATTTTCATGAACGAATAACAATTTATTTTTATCTTTAATACCTGGTGTTACCACCAAAAACCTTTTTCACACATGCCATGCGTCTCTTCATTGACCTTATCAGCTTCCTGATGGTATCCTGGGGGCATGCTTCCCACTCTTCGACCAAAGCTTCTTTCAGGGCCAAAATTGTCTCCGGAGCAGGATTGCGAGCTCGAACCTTGCGTTTCAGGTAATCCCATAAGTGCTCGATAGGATTTAAATCAGGACTCAGAGGTGGCCACTTCAGAGTCGGGATGCCAACTGCGTCAAGGTACTCCTTTGTGACGCGGGCGGTATGACAAGGGGCGTTGTCTTGCATGAAATGGAACCCCTCGTCAAAGAACCCGGCGTAGGGGACGACATGGTCTTGCAGGATGTCGGTGATGTACCTGTCTGCATTCAAACCACCGCCTCGACCCCCGCCATCAACAAAAACCAGCTCGGTCCGCCCCTCCATGGAAATCCCCGCCCACATCATGACGGAACCTCCACCGTAGGCGACTGTTTCAGCGAAGCAACACTGGGCGAACCTCTCTCCAGGTCTTCGGTACACCCGTCCTCTTCTGTCGCTGCCATGGAGACACACTCTGCACTCGTCGCTGAAGAGTACGCGGCTCCATTGGTCGTAGGTCCAATTTTCGTAGGTCGCCACGAATTCCTTCCGAGCGTCCCGATGCCTCTGAGTCAGTTTGGGCCCAGTAGCAGGTCTTCTTGGGGTAAGGTTGGCTTCCTTGAGTCTCCGCCGAACTGTTGAGGTGCTAACAGGCACAACCCGGTTCCGCATCAGGTCTTGCTGGATGGCAACAGCGGTACGGTGGCGATTACGAAGACTGGAGGTGGCGATGAAGCGGTCATCCCTCTCCGATGTGCACCGCTGACGGCCAGATCCTTGTTTCCGTTTCAAGGTTCCAAACCGACAAAACCGACGATAAACTCTGGAGACAGCAGACTGGCTTAAATTCAGCTGCTCAGCAACAGAACGCTGCGAGAATCCTCGATTCACCAAGGTGACGACTTCGGTGGCTTCAGCTTCGGTGGTATCCATTTTTCGAAGGTGATTCCGGTGTAAGATTGCGAGGAGATGTGCACTGGTCAACTTCTGATAAGCGAATGATAAGAAATAACCGGTTACACCGATTTTTATTGGTCTCAAGAGGGCACAACTCGTGCATATCATAACCATGTAAAATGCCATTTTGTACAAAAACTGCGATAACCTAAAAATTACGCAACTGAGATCGATGTCTTTTACTGTTTTTTGTAGCTGAATAAATTCGTAATAAAATTGCATTCAAAGTTTTATTAAAATATTTCCCGCTTTCCGGAAATACGACCAAAAGTAAAAAATGTTGCTTGAGTCGATTTTTTTGATCGCGAGTGTAGAAGGGGTCTGGTAGTCGAAATTATATGATAGAGAAGACATATGATAGAGAATAATTAAGGCAAAAATAGGATACATATCAAATATATGCAGGGGTGGGGGGCGGCATTTTTCAGATTTTGCCCTGCCTCGAAAAAGTTCTAGATCCGGCGCTGAAATATGATCCTTCTTGTAGGTATGCAGTTGTATAGTCTATAAAAAACGCTTGAAGATGCTTATTATGACATTTAAATAAGAATATTTAATTTATTCATTTAATCAAAATTCTTAGCTAAGTTAATAATACGTTTGATAACCTAAGTCATATTATAAATGTGATTTGATTTGATAATAGATGTTTTTAGGGTTCCGTAAGTCAAAAGCAAAAAACGGAACCCCTATAGGATAACTCGCTTGTCCGTCTGTCCGTCTGTCACAGCCAATTTACTCCGAGAAAGTTCACTGTAATCTGCCGTGATTTTTTCCAAACTGCATTAGTTGCAAAAAGTTGATAAGCTCTCCAAAACATGTCGCGCGTGGTAACTAAAGAGACGCGAGTAACCGTTATATCTTATAGAGTGAAGTTGATAACATGGTGCGTAGCCAACGTGCCAATCGTTAACGCTCCGTAGCATATCGTAGTCTACTCTCTCTATCACTCTTCCATATTAGTGCGACAGTGACAGTTGCGTTTCGTTCGGTACGGAGCGTTAACGCTTGACGCGGCGTTGGCCACGCACCAGTTACAATAAAGCCTCTCTTGTATGTAGTAGTAGTGCTGGAGCCCGCCTAACTGGAAATTTATCAAAATCCTAACCAATTTTCTTCCATATAGCGTAATAGAGCCCATCTCGGAGATCATGAAAACATAAGTCTTAAAGGTCTTAAATGGCCACAAGTATGTCCATACATACTCAACATATATTTTCAACTTGACGCCATCGTCAAGTTGAAAATACAATTTTTGGCCTAAATTTATCAACAAGCCTACCGCTCAAAATTTTGACACATGATTTAGCCCACGTCAAATAACCTACTTACCAATTTTAAGACCATTCTGGTGGGCGCATAAAATTTTAAGACCAGTTGAAGTTGCAATTTTTTGGCCTAAATTTATCAACGAACCTACCGCTCCAAATTTTGACAGTAGTTAAAGGACCCGTTCTCCAAACCAAATCCCAATTTTAAGACCATTCTGGTGGGCGCATAAGATTTTAAGACCATTTTAAGTAATAGTCGATTTCATAGAAAATAATGCAAATTACTATAAATTCGTTAAAAGCAATATTTTGCTGGCACAACCATAACTGCATATTCATATTTAAGTGTCTAGTAATTAAAATTGCCGTAAAAGTATTTCGCAATAAGTCGAAAATTTTGAGAAATTCGTCATAGCCGTACTTTAGTCACGGGGGGCTTAAAACACTAAAATTATTATTCATTTTAAACGTTATGGTACAAAATATGTTTTAAAAAGCCAGACGTAATGCCTATAGGCATTTTCTACCAGTCGCTCATAACTCTAAACTGATAAGCGTCAAGTTAGGTGCACTGAGAGTATATAACTGACTGAGAAAATTACCTAAATTTATTTTAAATCCTACCGTCCAAAATATTGACCAACGGCTAACCTCTAAATTATTTAATTGATACAAACACGACTGCATATTCATATTTGAGTTTCTCATAATTAAAACTGCCTCAAACGATGTCAAACGTATACCGCAATAACTCGAAAAATTTAAAAATTCGTCATAGCAGTACCTTAGTCACAGGGATCCTAAATCACTAAAATTTCTGTTATGTTTAATGTTAATGGCACACGATATGATTTAAAAAGCCGCACGTAAACCCTAAACTAACAAGCGTCAAATTAGGCGCACTGACAACATTTAACTGACTTAAAAAATGACGTAAGTTTATTTTTATTCCTACAGCACAAATTTTTCAACACGGCGTCACTACATTTCAAGTTTAAGTCGTCTCTAATTGACATCTTATTTCATTCGCGTTTTCAACCAACCACAACACAATACCTAGTTGATATGATATACATGACACAACTGATTTTATTTACTGAACCTATTTAGACACGCGGCAGCGTGTCAAGCCAAGTTCAAGCAAAGGAACTAGCTAGCCAGCGCCGAGTGTATATTACACGAACCACTTGGTGCCACTTTTGACCCTTCTATAACTCAAAACCTCTTTGACGTAAACACATAAAACTACGTGTGGATTTTGGATATAAATCCATAAGGACATCCAGAAGCCCAAATTTCATGAAGCTAGCTCAAACGGTTATAAGGATATGAAGGTCCAAAAAGTCGTAAATTTTAGCACTGACTGACATATAGTACCTAAATCTAACCTACTTCCAGATGACCTAGAAGGATGAAATTTGGAATCCAGCTCGGTAATTATGTGTAAGCGTAGGAAAAAATCTAAAAATAAAAAAAAGTAACGAAATAGGGGGGGTCCCCATACATTTTTTTTATTTATTTATTGTATCGTTGGAACCGTTACAACCAGATATTTGAAACTATCCCAATATATGTATTATTATATTTGCTATATAACAAAAATATAAAAAATAAGTTAAATCAAAAAATAAGTGGTGTCCCCATACAAAAAACTTGTAATACGCGCTAAACGAGCGGCCAACGGTGTGTCGTCGGCGGCGCGCGGCACCACATAATTATACACAGAACAGAAGTAAAGAGAATGTAGACAATAGCATAAAAAAGAAAACCATGCATCGGAAACGCAAGAAAAAACATTAAATCTCAATACCTGCCTAGTTTTCATTACAAAAAGTAATGATATCCCACCAAAAACATAAATTTAAAAAGGGAGAGCCACATTCAATACAAAAATTATGCTTAGCCAACAGCGCTTCGCCGCAAAAAGAATGGAGATCTAAATGAGTGCCAAGTTCTATGCAAAATCCAAATATGTGTTTATTTATAGGAACAAAATAACATTAAGAAACAAGTATTAAACTCTATTTTGTTGCTTTACTGGATACCTGTAACAATTGCTGTTATTTAAAAATGTGAGATCTTAAAGTAGGTTAGATTTGACTTGGCCAGTTTTTATCAGAATTAAAATATATAAATATAAATAAATAAATAAATATTATAGGAGAATCTTACACAAATCGACCTAGGCCCACAGTAAGCTCAATAAGGCTTGTGTTGTGGGTACTAGACGCCGATATATATAGTAAATAAATACTTAAATACATAGAAAACATCCATAACTCAGAAACAAATATTTGTGATAAACACACAAATAAATGCCCTGACCAGGATTCGAACCCGGGACCTCCTGCTTCGTAGGCAGGGTCACTACCGACTGGGCTAGGAGGCCGTTAATATATATATATATGTTGAATAACTTTATAAAATGACTGATGTAATGAAAACTGAGATCTCCATTCTTTTGACGGCGAAGCCCACAGCCAAGCATAATTTTTGTATTGAACTTGGCTCTCCTTTTTTACATTTATTTTTTTGGTGGGATTATAAATATATCAAAAAATACAGATATACATTATATATTGGTTATGCAATTAATTGTATTCGTCTTACGAAAATGCTTGGTTTGAGAATTTTTGTCTTATTTGAGTATATTTTGTTCGAATATGCAAGTGCGATAGAGACAAATTAAAATCAAAATTTAAATTTTCGACTTCGCGGTAGAGCCTAACAACATTTGATACGCAAATAATTTAAAAACACGTTTGTAAATGGCTGACAGTTGAGCATAACCGGTTTACATAATTTAGTCTGGCTATCATTGCCCGTCATTCCTGCCAACACTTCGGCCAAAAAAAAACCATTTTATTTAGGACCTTTCAGTAGTAGGCAACAATCTCAAATCAATGACAACCGACATTAGCTCTTACACTTTTTGAGAGTTTAATAAGACCATCCCATTTAAGTCTTGGTAAAATTTCAGGTCATCAACGAGCCTACTCTCGTAGGCTTGTTGATAAATTAAAATCAAAAAATTGCAACTTGAACTGGTCTAGTCTTAAAATCTTATGCGCCCACCGGATTGGTCTTAAATTGGGTATGGAGGTTATTTGAAGTGGGCTAAACCGTTTGTCAATAGTTGAAACGGTAGGATTTAAAATAAATTTACGTAATTTTTCAGTCAATAATATATTCTCTGTGCACCTAACTTGACGCTTATCAGTTTAGAGTTATGAGAGACTGGTATAAAATGCCTATAGGCATTACGTCTGGCTTTTCAAATCATATTTTGTGACATTACGTTTAAAATAAATAATAATTTTTGTGTTTTAAGACCCCCGTGACTAAAGTACTGCTATGACGAATTTCTCCAATTTTCGACTTATTGCGAAATACTTTTACGGCAATTTTAATTACTAGACACTTAAATATGAATATGCAGTTGTGGTTTTGCCAGCAAAATATTGCTTTTAACGAATTTATAGTAATATGCATTATTTTTTATGAAATCGACTATTACTTAAAATGGTCTTAAAATCTTATGCGCCCACCAGAATGGTCTTAAAATTGGGATTTGGTTTGGAGAATGGGTCCTTTAACTACTGTCAAAATTTGGAGCGCTAGGCTCGTTGATAAATTTAGGCCAAAAAATTGCAACTTCAACTGGTCTTAAAATCTTATGCGCCCACCAGAATGGTCTTAAAATTGGTATATAGGTTATTTGATGTAGGCTAAATCATGTGTCAAAATTTGGAGCGGTAGGCTTGTTGATAAATTTAGGCCAAAAAATGTATTTTCAACTTGACGCCATACATACTTGTGGCCATTTAAGACCTTTAAGACTTATGTTTTATGATCTCCGAGATGGGCTCTACAACGCTATATGGAAGAAAATTGGTTAGGATTTTGATAAATTTCCAGTTAGGCGGGCTCCAGCACTATAGTGTAATGTAATGTCCGAATGGACATTCCATAGGTACTTGATATTTGTGATAATCCCAATCTTAAGGGCCCAACTAATCCATTATCGGTTTGTGCGGTCCCGAACTGTACATGTAAGTACAGGTTACAGACTGTAATTGTTGAGGCGTGGCTTACTTTACATTGGACATTTCATGGGGCCGTATTCTAACTTTAAAACACGTTCAGACACGATCCAACTTCAATACAACTCCAATGCATTAACAACGCAATACAGCTAGTGCTTAATCGTCTGAATCAGAAATATCAGAATTTGCTTGAAAATTATTCCCATGCAACTCCAATACAACTTCAATATTGGTTGATTATTTGTTCTGTGTTCGAGTTATGTTTGAGATAGATTGTGTTTTTAGTGTATTGTTTATGTATTTTAAAATTAGAACACGGCACCTAGTGTAAGTATTAATCAAAGGAAAACAGCTTGAACCGTAAATGGTTCAGCACATAACGTCCGTGGCTGCTCTAAGCGTAGGTGACCAATATGATTATTTTTTACAATTGAAGGGATGTTTACAAAAAACAACAACTTCAATTGCAACCAGAGTTGGGCATAATCAATTACTTTTGGAATTAATTACACGATTACATTACAGTAATCGTGATTCCTCGGTAATCGATTACTTGGGTAATCAAAATTACTGTAATACTGTACTATGATTACATTTGTAATCCATTACTTAGGAATCAGTATTGTAAACCACTACTGTAATCTTGATTCCTCAGTAATCAAGTACTTCAGTAATCTGAATTACTAAATTCCAGACTGGATTACACCGTGAGTGTCATTGGCATGGTTGTCAGGGGTGATTTATAAACAATGATGGATATAATTAAAGATTGCCTGCGAATGGATTATAGAAAAGCCATGTGCGAGTCGGACTTTCACACGGAGGGTTCCGTACCCAAACACGAAAAATAACACGTTTCTTGTATAAGGATCCCTTGAATTTATATCGCATTTTTTTGCATTCTTTGCTTGATCCTCGTGGCCGAGGGACGTGACGATGTGGACACTTTTCCTCTGTGCTCTTCTAGCCGGTCGATCTTGGGTTCGATGCATGCTTGCCTGTAGTGTGGCTTTAGTGGCGGACCGATTTTGTGGCTGACTGTACTGTTCTTTAGACAATCATCTAAATACATATTATAGTTATTATTTATTCTAATATCGGTTAGGAGGAATTGGTTCTAAATCAGTTTACAAGTTTTTGATATTATACGATTTTATGGCAGACTGTACTTTTCTTCAGACAATCATCTGATACTTAGGGTATCGAGACGATTCTAATATCGGTTAGGAGGAAGAGGTTCTAAATCAGCTTGCAAGTTTTTGACAGTTTATGATTTTGTGGCTGACTGTACTTTTATTTAGACAATCATCTAAATACATATTATAGTTATGGGAAATGGATATTTATTCACAGAAACAGATAACATTACAATAAACAATAAAACTAGACCAAAAATAAAAATTAAATGCTAAAAATTAAAAAATAAACTTAAAGATAAACTATAAATAGAAAATTTGCCCCAAATCGCTGTCTATTGGCAGCGTGCCCAGAAGGCTGGCAGCATTGCCCCTTTGGATCGCAATGCTGATCCGCTGTGCAAGATATGACCCAGCCCTCCGGTCACGCGTTAACTCGACTAACCTGCGGCTACATTCTTTAAAGACCCTGTGGGCACTATCCCCCCAGGGTCCTAGGGTCTCAACCCCAAACGGCTCAAATATGCAACCGCTATTTATGGTTGCATACTTGCGCCGCTTAAGGAGCTCGGCCGAATTGGCAGCCGAGCCAGCCTTTACTGCCGTGCCATGAATATGAGACAGCGCCAGAGTATCGGCACACGTCGCATCCCAAACCAGCGGCCGTCCCATCGTCCATGGCACGAGGGTTATACCGTCAGGCCTCTTACCGTCATCGCGGACGAGGCCGGTCGGTTCCAAAATGGCCGGCACTCCCGCGCTGGCTAAGGCCCGACGGATGATATCGTTCAGGCTGGCATGGCGAGGGGCCCGCCCTGCACTTCTGCCGCAGGATAGTCCATGATGACCCAATTGGTCAACTGAATCACCACAGCAACAGCGATGTGGGGCAACACAGGTCACTCCCAGGCGGAGAGCAACGGAAAGGCGGAATGTGGAGTTGTCCAAAAGCGTTCCTATCGATATGGACGGCAGAGCTTGGAGCCACTGCCCGGATTCCCATTCACAAGTGGCAAGGAGGCGAGCGCGCTCCGGTAGGCTGGTTGCCGTTTGATACAGATTATTCCGTACCAGCCTACAGAGCGGCTCGTCCCAAAGACGCTGCGAGTTAGGGTTTGCGGGCAGATCAGTGCTTGGACAGGCATCACTCCATGTTTATAGTTATTATTTATTCTAATATCGGCTAGGAGGAATTGGTTCTAAATCAGTTTACAAGTTTTTGATATTATACGATTTTATGGCAGACTGTACTTTTCTTCAGACAATCATCTGATACTTAGGGTATCGAGACGATTCTAATATCGGTTAGGAGGAAGAGGTTCTAAATCAGCTTGCAAGTTTTTGACAGTTTATGATTTTGTGGCTGACTGTACTTTTATTTAGACAATCATCTGAATACTTATTATTTATTCTTATATTAGTTAGGAGGAATTGGTTCTAAATCAGTTTACAAGTTTTTGACAGTTTGTGATTTTGTGGCTGACTGTACTTTTCTTTAGACAATCATCTGATACTTAGGGTATTGAGACCATTATAATATCTGTTAGGAGGAATAGGTTCTAAATCAATTTACAAGTTTTTGACAGTTTATGATTTTCTGGCAGACTGTACTTTTCTTCAGACAATCATCTGATACTTAGGGTATCGAGACGATTCTAATATCTGTTAGGAGGAATAGGTTCTAAATCAGTTTACAAGTTTTTGAGAGTTTATGATTTTCTGGCTGACTGTACTTTTCTTTAGACAATCATCTGATACTTAGGGTATTGAGACCATTATAATATCTGTTAGGAGGAATAGGTTCTAAATCAATTTACAAGTTTTTGACAGTTTATGATTTTCTGGCTGACTGTACTTTTTTTTAGACAATCATCTGATACTTAGGGTATTGAGACCATTATAATATCTGTTAGGAGGAATAGGTTCTAAATCAATTTACAAGTTTTTGACAGTTTATGATTTTCTGGCAGACTGTACTTTTCTTCAGACAATCATCTGATACTTAGGGTATCGAGACGATTCTAATATCGGTTAGGAGGAAGAGGTTCTAAATCAGCTTGCAAGTTTTTGACAGTTTATGATTTTGTGGCTGACTGTACTTTTCTTTAGACAATCATCTGATACTGGTATTAAGACGATTCTAATATCTGTTAGGAGGAGAATAGGTTCTAAATCAGCTTGCAAGTTTTTGACAGTTTATGATTTTGTGGCTGACTGTACTTTTATTTAGACAATCATCTGAATACTTATTATTTATTCTTATATTAGTTAGGAGGAATTGGTTCTAAATCAGTTTACAAGTTTTTGACAGTTTGTGATTTTGTGGCTGACTGTACTTTTCTTTAGACAATCATCTGATACTTAGGGTATTGAGACCATTATAATATCTGTTAGGAGGAATAGGTTCTAAATCAGCTTGCAAGTTTTTGACAGTTCATGATTTTGTGGCTGACTGTACTTTTATTTAGACAATCATCTAAATACTTATTATTTGTTCTTATATTAGTTAGGAGGAATTGGTTCTAAATCAGTTTACAAGTTTTTGACAGTTTATGATTTTGTGGCTGACTGTACTTTTCTTTAGACAATCATCTAAATACTTATTATTTATTCTTATATTAGTTAGGAGGAATTGGTTCTAAATCAATTTACAAGTTTTTGACAGTTTATGATTTTGTGGCTGACTGTACTTTTTTTTAGACAATCATCTGATACTTAGGGTATTGAGACCATTATAATATCTGTTAGGAGGAATAGGTTCTAAATCAATTTACAAGTTTTTGACAGTTTATGATTTTCTGGCAGACTGTACTTTTCTTCAGACAATCATCTGATACTTAGGGTATCGAGACGATTCTAATATCGGTTAGGAGGAAGAGGTTCTAAATCAGCTTGCAAGTTTTTGACAGTTTATGATTTTGTGGCTGACTGTACTTTTCTTTAGACAATCATCTGATACTGGTATTAAGACGATTCTAATATCTGTTAGGAGGAGAATAGGTTCTAAATCAGCTTGCAAGTTTTTGACAGTTTATGATTTTGTGGCTGACTGTACTTTTATTTAGACAATCATCTGAATACTTATTATTTATTCTTATATTAGTTAGGAGGAATTGGTTCTAAATCAGTTTACAAGTTTTTGACAGTTTGTGATTTTGTGGCTGACTGTACTTTTCTTTAGACAATCATCTGATACTTAGGGTATTGAGACCATTATAATATCTGTTAGGAGGAATAGGTTCTAAATCAGCTTGCAAGTTTTTGACAGTTCATGATTTTGTGGCTGACTGTACTTTTATTTAGACAATCATCTAAATACTTATTATTTATTCTTATATTAGTTAGGAGGAATTGGTTCTAAATCAGTTTACAAGTTTTTGACAGTTTATGATTTTGTGGCTGACTGTACTTTTCTTTAGACAATCATCTAAATACTTATTATTTATTCTTATATTAGTTAGGAGGAATTGGTTCTAAATCAATTTACAAGTTTTTGACAGTTTATGATTTTGTGGCTGACTGTACTTTTTTTTAGACAATCATCTGATACTTAGGGTATTGAGACCATTATAATATCTGTTAGGAGGAATAGGTTCTAAATCAATTTACAAGTTTTTGACAGTTTATGATTTTCTGGCAGACTGTACTTTTCTTCAGACAATCATCTGATACTTAGGGTATCGAGACGATTCTACTATCGGTTAGGAGGAAGAGGTTCTAAATCAGCTTGCAAGTTTTTGACAGTTTATGATTTTGTGGCTGACTGTACTTTTCTTTAGACAATCATCTGATACTGGTATTAAGACGATTCTAATATCTGTTAGGAGGAGAATAGGTTCTAAATCAGCTTGCAAGTTTTTGACAGTTTATGATTTTGTGGCTGACTGTACTTTTATTTAGACAATCATCTGAATACTTATTATTTATTCTTATATTAGTTAGGAGGAATTGGTTCTAAATCAGTTTACAAGTTTTTGACAGTTTGTGATTTTGTGGCTGACTGTACTTTTATTTAGACAATCATCTAAATACTTATTATTTATTCTTATATTAGTTAGGAGGAATTGGTTCTAAATCAATTTACAAGTTTTTGACAGTTTATGATTTTGTGGCTGACTGTACTTTTTTTTAGACAATCATCTGATACTTAGGGTATTGAGACCATTATAATATCTGTTAGGAGGAATAGGTTCTAAATCAATTTACAAGTTTTTGACAGTTTATGATTTTCTGGCAGACTGTACTTTTCTTCAGACAATCATCTGATACTTAGGGTATCGAGACGATTCTAATATCGGTTAGGAGGAAGAGGTTCTAAATCAGCTTGCAAGTTTTTGACAGTTTATGATTTTGTGGCTGACTGTACTTTTCTTTAGACAATCATCTGATACTGGTATTAAGACGATTCTAATATCTGTTAGGAGGAGAATAGGTTCTAAATCAGCTTGCAAGTTTTTGACAGTTTATGATTTTGTGGCTGACTGTACTTTTATTTAGACAATCATCTGAATACTTATTATTTATTCTTATATTAGTTAGGAGGAATTGGTTCTAAATCAGTTTACAAGTTTTTGACAGTTCATGATTTTGTGGCTGACTGTACTTTTATTTAGACAATCATCTAAATACTTATTATTTATTCTTATATTAGTTAGGAGGAATTGGTTCTAAATCAGTTTACAAGTTTTTGACAGTTTATGATTTTGTGGCTGACTGTACTTTTCTTTAGACAATCATCTAAATACTTATTATTTATTCTTATATTAGTTAGGAGGAATTGGTTCTAAATCAGTTTACAAGTTTTTGACAGTTTATGATTTTGTGGCTGACTGTACTTTTATTTAGACAATCATCTAAATACTTATTATTTATTCTTATATTAGTTAGGAGGAATTGGTTCTAAATCAGTTTACAAGTTTTTGACAGTTTATGATTTTGTGGCTGACTGTACTTTTCTTTAGACAATCATCTAAATACTTATTATTTATTCTTATATTAGTTAGGAGGAATTGGTTCTAAATCAGTTTACAAGTTTTTGACAGTTTATGATTTTGTGGCTGACTGTACTTTTATTTAGACAATCATCTAAATACTTATTATTTATTCTTATATTAGTTAGGAGGAATTGGTTCTAAATCAGTTTACAAGTTTTTGACAGTTCATGATTTTGTGGCTGACTGTACTTTTCTTTAGACAATCATCTAAATACTTATTATTTATTCTTATATTAGTTAGGAGGAATTGGTTCTAAATCAGTTTACAAGTTTTTGACAGTTTATGATTTTGTGGCTGACTGTACTTTTATTTAGACAATCATCTAAATACTTATTATTTATTCTTATATTAGTTAGGAGGAATTGGTTCTAAATCAGTTTACAAGTTTTTGACAGTTTATGATTTTGTGGCTGACTGTACTTTTATTTAGACAATCATCTAAATACTTATTATTTATTCTTATATTAGTTAGGAGGAATTGGTTCTAAATCAATTTACAAGTTTTTGACAGTTTATGATTTTGTGGCTGACTGTACTTTTTTTTAGACAATCATCTGATACTTAGGGTATCGAGACGATTCTAATATCGGTTAGGAGGAAGAGGTTCTAAATCAGCTTGCAAGTTTTTGACAGTTTATGATTTTGTGGCTGACTGTACTTTTCTTTAGACAATCATCTGATACTGGTATTAAGACGATTCTAATATCTGTTAGGAGGAGAATAGGTTCTAAATCAGCTTGCAAGTTTTTGACAGTTTATGATTTTGTGGCTGACTGTACTTTTATTTAGACAATCATCTGAATACTTATTATTTATTCTTATATTAGTTAAGAGGAATTGGTTCTAAATCAGTTTACAAGTTTTTGACAGTTCATGATTTTGTGGCTGACTGTACTTTTTTTTAGACAATCATCTGATACTTAGGGTATTGAGACCATTATAATATCTGTTAGGAGGAATAGGTTCTAAATCAATTTACAAGTTTTTGACAGTTTATGATTTTCTGGCAGACTGTACTTTTCTTCAGACAATCATCTGATACTTAGGGTATCGAGACGATTCTAATATCGGTTAGGAGGAAGAGGTTCTAAATCAGCTTGCAAGTTTTTGACAGTTTATGATTTTGTGGCTGACTGTACTTTTCTTTAGACAATCATCTGATACTGGTATTAAGACGATTCTAATATCTGTTAGGAGGAGAATAGGTTCTAAATCAGCTTGCAAGTTTTTGACAGTTTATGATTTTGTGGCTGACTGTACTTTTATTTAGACAATCATCTGAATACTTATTATTTATTCTTATATTAGTTAGGAGGAATTGGTTCTAAATCAGTTTACAAGTTTTTGACAGTTCATGATTTTGTGGCTGACTGTACTTTTATTTAGACAATCATCTGATACTTAGGGTATTGAGACCATTATAATATCTGTTAGGAGGAATAGGTTCTAAATCAGCTTGCAAGTTTTTGACAGTTCATGATTTTGTGGCTGACTGTACTTTTATTTAGACAATCATCTAAATACTTATTATTTATTCTTATATTAGTTAGGAGGAATTGGTTCTAAATCAGTTTACAAGTTTTTGACAGTTTATGATTTTGTGGCTGACTGTACTTTTCTTTAGACAATCATCTAAATACTTATTATTTATTCTTATATTAGTTAGGAGGAATTGGTTCTAAATCAATTTACAAGTTTTTGACAGTTTATGATTTTGTGGCTGACTGTACTTTTTTTTAGACAATCATCTGATACTTAGGGTATTGAGACCATTATAATATCTGTTAGGAGGAATAGGTTCTAAATCAATTTACAAGTTTTTGACAGTTTATGATTTTCTGGCAGACTGTACTTTTCTTCAGACAATCATCTGATACTTAGGGTATCGAGACGATTCTACTATCGGTTAGGAGGAAGAGGTTCTAAATCAGCTTGCAAGTTTTTGACAGTTTATGATTTTGTGGCTGACTGTACTTTTCTTTAGACAATCATCTGATACTGGTATTAAGACGATTCTAATATCTGTTAGGAGGAGAATAGGTTCTAAATCAGCTTGCAAGTTTTTGACAGTTTATGATTTTGTGGCTGACTGTACTTTTATTTAGACAATCATCTGAATACTTATTATTTATTCTTATATTAGTTAGGAGGAATTGGTTCTAAATCAGTTTACAAGTTTTTGACAGTTTGTGATTTTGTGGCTGACTGTACTTTTCTTTAGACAATCATCTGATACTTAGGGTATTGAGACCATTATAATATCTGTTAGGAGGAATAGGTTCTAAATCAGCTTGCAAGTTTTTGACAGTTCATGATTTTGTGGCTGACTGTACTTTTATTTAGACAATCATCTAAATACTTATTATTTATTCTTATATTAGTTAGGAGGAATTGGTTCTAAATCAGTTTACAAGTTTTTGACAGTTTATGATTTTGTGGCTGACTGTACTTTTCTTTAGACAATCATCTAAATACTTATTATTTATTCTTATATTAGTTAGGAGGAATTGGTTCTAAATCAATTTACAAGTTTTTGACAGTTTATGATTTTGTGGCTGACTGTACTTTTTTTTAGACAATCATCTGATACTTAGGGTATTGAGACCATTATAATATCTGTTAGGAGGAATAGGTTCTAAATCAATTTACAAGTTTTTGACAGTTTATGATTTTCTGGCAGACTGTACTTTTCTTCAGACAATCATCTGATACTTAGGGTATCGAGACGATTCTAATATCGGTTAGGAGGAAGAGGTTCTAAATCAGCTTGCAAGTTTTTGACAGTTTATGATTTTGTGGCTGACTGTACTTTTCTTTAGACAATCATCTGATACTGGTATTAAGACGATTCTAATATCTGTTAGGAGGAGAATAGGTTCTAAATCAGCTTGCAAGTTTTTGACAGTTTATGATTTTGTGGCTGACTGTACTTTTATTTAGACAATCATCTGAATACTTATTATTTATTCTTATATTAGTTAGGAGGAATTGGTTCTAAATCAGTTTACAAGTTTTTGACAGTTTGTGATTTTGTGGCTGACTGTACTTTTATTTAGACAATCATCTAAATACTTATCATTTATTCTTATATTAGTTAGGAGGAATTGGTTCTAAATCAATTTACAAGTTTTTGACAGTTTATGATTTTGTGGCTGACTGTACTTTTTTTTAGACAATCATCTGATACTTAGGGTATTGAGACCATTATAATATCTGTTAGGAGGAATAGGTTCTAAATCAATTTACAAGTTTTTGACAGTTTATGATTTTCTGGCAGACTGTACTTTTCTTCAGACAATCATCTGATACTTAGGGTATCGAGACGATTCTAATATCGGTTAGGAGGAAGAGGTTCTAAATCAGCTTGCAAGTTTTTGACAGTTTATGATTTTGTGGCTGACTGTACTTTTCTTTAGACAATCATCTGATACTGGTATTAAGACGATTCTAATATCTGTTAGGAGGAGAATAGGTTCTAAATCAGCTTGCAAGTTTTTGACAGTTTATGATTTTGTGGCTGACTGTACTTTTATTTAGACAATCATCTGAATACTTATTATTTATTCTTATATTAGTTAGGAGGAATTGGTTCTAAATCAGTTTACAAGTTTTTGACAGTTCATGATTTTGTGGCTGACTGTACTTTTATTTAGACAATCATCTAAATACTTATTATTTATTCTTATATTAGTTAGGAGGAATTGGTTCTAAATCAGTTTACAAGTTTTTGACAGTTTATGATTTTGTGGCTGACTGTACTTTTATTTAGACAATCATCTAAATACTTATTATTTATTCTTATATTAGTTAGGAGGAATTGGTTCTAAATCAGTTTACAAGTTTTTGACAGTTTATGATTTTGTGGCTGACTGTACTTTTATTTAGACAATCATCTAAATACTTATTATTTATTCTTATATTAGTTAGGAGGAATTGGTTCTAAATCAATTTACAAGTTTTTGACAGTTTATGATTTTGTGGCTGACTGTACTTTTTTTTAGACAATCATCTGATACTTAGGGTATTGAGACCATTATAATATCTGTTAGGAGGAATAGGTTCTAAATCAATTTACAAGTTTTTGACAGTTTATGATTTTCTGGCAGACTGTACTTTTCTTCAGACAATCATCTGATACTTAGGGTATCGAGACGATTCTAATATCGGTTAGGAGGAAGAGGTTCTAAATCAGCTTGCAAGTTTTTGACAGTTTATGATTTTGTGGCTGACTGTACTTTTCTTTAGACAATCATCTGATACTGGTATTAAGACGATTCTAATATCTGTTAGGAGGAGAATAGGTTCTAAATCAGCTTGCAAGTTTTTGACAGTTTATGATTTTGTGGCTGACTGTACTTTTATTTAGACAATCATCTGAATACTTATTATTTATTCTTATATTAGTTAGGAGGAATTGGTTCTAAATCAGTTTACAAGTTTTTGACAGTTCATGATTTTGTGGCTGACTGTACTTTTTTTTAGACAATCATCTGATACTTAGGGTATTGAGACCATTATAATATCTGTTAGGAGGAATAGGTTCTAAATCAATTTACAAGTTTTTGACAGTTTATGATTTTCTGGCAGACTGTACTTTTCTTCAGACAATCATCTGATACTTAGGGTATCGAGACGATTCTAATATCGGTTAGGAGGAAGAGGTTCTAAATCAGCTTGCAAGTTTTTGACAGTTTATGATTTTGTGGCTGACTGTACTTTTCTTTAGACAATCATCTGATACTGGTATTAAGACGATTCTAATATCTGTTAGGAGGAGAATAGGTTCTAAATCAGCTTGCAAGTTTTTGACAGTTTATGATTTTGTGGCTGACTGTACTTTTATTTAGACAATCATCTGAATACTTATTATTTATTCTTATATTAGTTTGGAGGAATTGGTTCTAAATCAGTTTACAAGTTTTTGACAGTTCATGATTTTGTGGCTGACTGTACTTTTATTTAGACAATCATCTAAATACTTATTATTTATTCTTATATTAGTTAGGAGGAATTGGTTCTAAATCAGTTTACAAGTTTTTGACAGTTTATGATTTTGTGGCTGACTGTACTTTTCTTTAGACAATCATCTAAATACTTATTATTTATTCTTATATTAGTTAGGAGGAATTGGTTCTAAATCAGTTTACAAGTTTTTGACAGTTTATGATTTTGTGGCTGACTGTACTTTTATTTAGACAATCATCTAAATACTTATTATTTATTCTTATATTAGTTAGGAGGAATTGGTTCTAAATCAATTTACAAGTTTTTGACAGTTTATGATTTTGTGGCTGACTGTACTTTTTTTTAGACAATCATCTGATACTTAGGGTATTGAGACCATTATAATATCTGTTAGGAGGAATAGGTTCTAAATCAATTTACAAGTTTTTGACAGTTTATGATTTTCTGGCAGACTGTACTTTTCTTCAGACAATCATCTGATACTTAGGGTATCGAGACGATTCTAATATCGGTTAGGAGGAAGAGGTTCTAAATCAGCTTGCAAGTTTTTGACAGTTTATGATTTTGTGGCTGACTGTACTTTTCTTTAGACAATCATCTGATACTGGTATTAAGACGATTCTAATATCTGTTAGGAGGAGAATAGGTTCTAAATCAGCTTGCAAGTTTTTGACAGTTTATGATTTTGTGGCTGACTGTACTTTTATTTATACAATCATCTGAATACTTATTATTTATTCTTATATTAGTTAGGAGGAATTGGTTCTAAATCAGTTTACAAGTTTTTGACAGTTCATGATTTTGTGGCTGACTGTACTTTTATTTAGACAATCATCTAAATACTTATTATTTATTCTTATATTAGTTAGGAGGAATTGGTTCTAAATCAGTTTACAAGTTTTTGACAGTTTATGATTTTGTGGCTGACTGTACTTTTTTTTAGACAATCATCTGATACTTAGGGTATTGAGACCATTATAATATCTGTTAGGAGGAATAGGTTCTAAATCAATTTACAAGTTTTTGACAGTTTATGATTTTCTGGCAGACTGTACTTTTCTTCAGACAATCATCTGATACTTAGGGTATCGAGACGATTCTAATATCGGTTAGGAGGAAGAGGTTCTAAATCAGCTTGCAAGTTTTTGACAGTTTATGATTTTGTGGCTGACTGTACTTTTATTTAGACAATCATCTAAATACTTATTATTTATTCTTATATTAGTTAGGAGGAATTGGTTCTAAATCAATTTACAAGTTTTTGACAGTTTATGATTTTGTGGCTGACTGTACTTTTTTTTAGACAATCATCTGATACTTAGGGTATTGAGACCATTATAATATCTGTTAGGAGGAATAGGTTCTAAATCAATTTACAAGTTTTTGACAGTTTATGATTTTCTGGCAGACTGTACTTTTCTTCAGACAATCATCTGATACTTAGGGTATCGAGACGATTCTAATATCGGTTAGGAGGAAGAGGTTCTAAATCAGCTTGCAAGTTTTTGACAGTTTATGATTTTGTGGCTGACTGTACTTTTCTTTAGACAATCATCTGATACTGGTATTAAGACGATTCTAATATCTGTTAGGAGGAGAATAGGTTCTAAATCAGCTTGCAAGTTTTTGACAGTTTATGATTTTGTGGCTGACTGTACTTTTATTTATACAATCATCTGAATACTTATTATTTATTCTTATATTAGTTAGGAGGAATTGGTTCTAAATCAGTTTACAAGTTTTTGACAGTTCATGATTTTGTGGCTGACTGTACTTTTATTTAGACAATCATCTAAATACTTATTATTTATTCTTATATTAGTTAGGAGGAATTGGTTCTAAATCAGTTTACAAGTTTTTGACAGTTTATGATTTTGTGGCTGACTGTACTTTTCTTTAGACAATCATCTAAATACTTATTATTTATTCTTATATTAGTTAGGAGGAATTGGTTCTAAATCAGTTTACAAGTTTTTGACAGTTTATGATTTTGTGGCTGACTGTACTTTTATTTAGACAATCATCTAAATACTTATTATTTATTCTTATATTAGTTAGGAGGAATTGGTTCTAAATCAATTTACAAGTTTTTGACAGTTTATGATTTTGTGGCTGACTGTACTTTTATTTAGACAATCATCTAAATACTTATTATTTATTCTTATATTAGTTAGGAGGAATTGGTTCTAAATCAGTTTACAAGTTTTTGACAGTTTATGATTTTGTGGCTGACTGTACTTTTATTTAGACAATCATCTAAATACTTATTATTTATTCTTATATTAGTTAGGAGGAATTGGTTCTAAATCAGTTTACAAGTTTTTGACAGTTTATGATTTTGTGGCTGACTGTACTTTTATTTAGACAATCATCTAAATACTTATTATTTATTCTTATATTAGTTAGGAGGAATTGGTTCTAAATCAGTTTACAAGTTTTAGACAGTTTATGATTTTGTGGCTGACTGTACTTTTATTTAGACAATCATCTAAATACTTATTATTTATTCTTATATTAGTTAGGAGGAATTGGTTCTAAATCAATTTACAAGTTTTTGACAGTTTATGATTTTGTGGCTGACTGTACTTTTTTTTAGACAATCATCTGATACTTAGGGTATTGAGACCATTATAATATCTGTTAGGAGGAATAGGTTCTAAATCAATTTACAAGTTTTTGACAGTTTATGATTTTCTGGCAGACTGTACTTTTCTTCAGACAATCATCTGATACTTAGGGTATCGAGACGATTCTAATATCGGTTAGGAGGAAGAGGTTCTAAATCAGCTTGCAAGTTTTTGACAGTTTATGATTTTGTGGCTGACTGTACTTTTCTTTAGACAATCATCTGATACTGGTATTAAGACGATTCTAATATCTGTTAGGAGGAGAATAGGTTCTAAATCAGCTTGCAAGTTTTTGACAGTTTATGATTTTGTGGCTGACTGTACTTTTATTTAGACAATCATCTGAATACTTATTATTTATTCTTATATTAGTTAGGAGGAATTGGTTCTAAATCAGTTTACAAGTTTTTGACAGTTCATGATTTTGTGGCTGACTGTACTTTTTTTTAGACAATCATCTGATACTTAGGGTATTGAGACCATTATAATATCTGTTAGGAGGAATAGGTTCTAAATCAATTTACAAGTTTTTGACAGTTTATGATTTTCTGGCAGACTGTACTTTTCTTCAGACAATCATCTGATACTTAGGGTATCGAGACGATTCTAATATCGGTTAGGAGGAAGAGGTTCTAAATCAGCTTGCAAGTTTTTGACAGTTTATGATATTGTGGCTGACTGTACTTTTCTTTAGACAATCATCTGATAATGGTATTAAGACGATTCTAATATCTGTTAGGAGGAGAATAGGTTCTAAATCAGCTTGCAAGTTTTTGACAGTTTATGATTTTGTGGCTGACTGTACTTTTATTTAGACAATCATCTGAATACTTATTATTTATTCTTATATTAGTTAGGAGGAATTGGTTCTAAATCAGTTTACAAGTTTTTGACAGTTCATGATTTTGTGGCTGACTGTACTTTTATTTAGACAATCATCTGATACTTAGGGTATTGAGACCATTATAATATCTGTTAGGAGGAATAGGTTCTAAATCAGCTTGCAAGTTTTTGACAGTTCATGATTTTGTGGCTGACTGTACTTTTATTTAGACAATCATCTAAATACTTATTATTTATTCTTATATTAGTTAGGAGGAATTGGTTCTAAATCAGTTTACAAGTTTTTGACAGTTTATGATTTTGTGGCTGACTGTACTTTTCTTTAGACAATCATCTAAATACTTATTATTTATTCTTATATTAGTTAGGAGGAATTGGTTCTAAATCAATTTACAAGTTTTTGACAGTTTATGATTTTGTGGCTGACTGTACTTTTTTTTAGACAATCATCTGATACTTAGGGTATTGAGACCATTATAATATCTGTTAGGAGGAATAGGTTCTAAATCAATTTACAAGTTTTTGACAGTTTATGATTTTCTGGCAGACTGTACTTTTCTTCAGACAATCATCTGATACTTAGGGTATCGAGACGATTCTAATATCGGTTAGGAGGAAGAGGTTCTAAATCAGCTTGCAAGTTTTTGACAGTTTATGATTTTGTGGCTGACTGTACTTTTCTTTAGACAATCATCTGATACTGGTATTAAGACGATTCTAATATCTGTTAGGAGGAGAATAGGTTCTAAATCAGCTTGCAAGTTTTTGACAGTTTATGATTTTGTGGCTGACTGTACTTTTATTTAGACAATCATCTGAATACTTATTATTTATTCTAATATTAGTTAGGAGGAATTGGTTCTAAATCAGTTTACAAGTTTTTGACAGTTTGTGATTTTGTGGCTGACTGTACTTTTCTTTAGACAATCATCTGATACTTAGGGTATTGAGACCATTATAATATCTGTTAGGAGGAATAGGTTCTAAATCAGCTTGCAAGTTTTTGACAGTTCATGATTTTGTGGCTGACTGTACTTTTATTTAGACAATCATCTAAATACTTATTATTTATTCTTATATTAGTTAGGAGGAATTGGTTCTAAATCAGTTTACAAGTTTTTGACAGTTTATGATTTTGTGGCTGACTGTACTTTTCTTTAGACAATCATCTAAATACTTATTATTTATTCTTATATTAGTTAGGAGGAATTGGTTCTAAATCAATTTACAAGTTTTTGACAGTTTATGATTTTGTGGCTGACTGTACTTTTCTTTAGACAATCATCTGATACTGGTATTAAGACGATTCTAATATCTGTTAGGAGGAGAATAGGTTCTAAATCAGCTTGCAAGTTTTTGACAGTTTATGATTTTGTGGCTGACTGTACTTTTATTTATACAATCATCTGAATACTTATTATTTATTCTTATATTAGTTAGGAGGAATTGGTTCTAAATCAGTTTACAAGTTTTTGACAGTTCATGATTTTGTGGCTGACTGTACTTTTATTTAGACAATCATCTAAATACTTATTATTTATTCTTATATTAGTTAGGAGGAATTGGTTCTAAATCAGTTTACAAGTTTTTGACAGTTTATGATTTTGTGGCTGACTGTACTTTTTTTTAGACAATCATCTGATACTTAGGGTATTGAGACCATTATAATATCTGTTAGGAGGAATAGGTTCTAAATCAATTTACAAGTTTTTGACAGTTTATGATTTTCTGGCAGACTGTACTTTTCTTCAGACAATCATCTGATACTTAGGGTATCGAGACGATTCTAATATCGGTTAGGAGGAAGAGGTTCTAAATCAGCTTGCAAGTTTTTGACAGTTTATGATTTTGTGGCTGACTGTACTTTTCTTTAGACAATCATCTGATACTGGTATTAAGACGATTCTAATATCTGTTAGGAGGAGAATAGGTTCTAAATCAGCTTGCAAGTTTTTGACAGTTTATGATTTTGTGGCTGACTGTACTTTTATTTAGACAATCATCTGAATACTTATTATTTATTCTTATATTAGTTAGGAGGAATTGGTTCTAAATCAGTTTACAAGTTTTTGACAGTTCATGATTTTGTGGCTGACTGTACTTTTATTTAGACAATCATCTAAATACTTATTATTTATTCTTATATTAGTTAGGAGGAATTGGTTCTAAATCAGTTTACAAGTTTTTGACAGTTTATGATTTTGTGGCTGACTGTACTTTTCTTTAGACAATCATCTAAATACTTATTATTTATTCTTATATTAGTTAGGAGGAATTGGTTCTAAATCAGTTTACAAGTTTTTGACAGTTTATGATTTTGTGGCTGACTGTACTTTTATTTAGACAATCATCTAAATACTTATTATTTATTCTTATATTAGTTAGGAGGAATTGGTTCTAAATCAATTTACAAGTTTTTGACAGTTTATGATTTTGTGGCTGACTGTACTTTTATTTAGACAATCATCTAAATACTTATTATTTATTCTTATATTAGTTAGGAGGAATTGGTTCTAAATCAGTTTACAAGTTTTTGACAGTTTATGATTTTGTGGCTGACTGTACTTTTATTTAGACAATCATCTAAATACTTATTATTTATTCTTATATTAGTTAGGAGGAATTGGTTCTAAATCAGTTTACAAGTTTTTGACAGTTTATGATTTTGTGGCTGACTGTACTTTTATTTAGACAATCATCTAAATACTTATTATTTATTCTTATATTAGTTAGGAGGAATTGGTTCTAAATCAGTTTACAAGTTTTAGACAGTTTATGATTTTGTGGCTGACTGTACTTTTATTTAGACAATCATCTAAATACTTATTATTTATTCTTATATTAGTTAGGAGGAATTGGTTCTAAATCAATTTACAAGTTTTTGACAGTTTATGATTTTGTGGCTGACTGTACTTTTTTTTAGACAATCATCTGATACTTAGGGTATTGAGACCATTATAATATCTGTTAGGAGGAATAGGTTCTAAATCAATTTACAAGTTTTTGACAGTTTATGATTTTCTGGCAGACTGTACTTTTCTTCAGACAATCATCTGATACTTAGGGTATCGAGACGATTCTAATATCGGTTAGGAGGAAGAGGTTCTAAATCAGCTTGCAAGTTTTTGACAGTTTATGATTTTGTGGCTGACTGTACTTTTCTTTAGACAATCATCTGATACTGGTATTAAGACGATTCTAATATCTGTTAGGAGGAGAATAGGTTCTAAATCAGCTTGCAAGTTTTTGACAGTTTATGATTTTGTGGCTGACTGTACTTTTATTTAGACAATCATCTGAATACTTATTATTTATTCTTATATTAGTTAGGAGGAATTGGTTCTAAATCAGTTTACAAGTTTTTGACAGTTCATGATTTTGTGGCTGACTGTACTTTTTTTTAGACAATCATCTGATACTTAGGGTATTGAGACCATTATAATATCTGTTAGGAGGAATAGGTTCTAAATCAATTTACAAGTTTTTGACAGTTTATGATTTTCTGGCAGACTGTACTTTTCTTCAGACAATCATCTGATACTTAGGGTATCGAGACGATTCTAATATCGGTTAGGAGGAAGAGGTTCTAAATCAGCTTGCAAGTTTTTGACAGTTTATGATATTGTGGCTGACTGTACTTTTCTTTAGACAATCATCTGATAATGGTATTAAGACGATTCTAATATCTGTTAGGAGGAGAATAGGTTCTAAATCAGCTTGCAAGTTTTTGACAGTTTATGATTTTGTGGCTGACTGTACTTTTATTTAGACAATCATCTGAATACTTATTATTTATTCTTATATTAGTTAGGAGGAATTGGTTCTAAATCAGTTTACAAGTTTTTGACAGTTCATGATTTTGTGGCTGACTGTACTTTTATTTAGACAATCATCTGATACTTAGGGTATTGAGACCATTATAATATCTGTTAGGAGGAATAGGTTCTAAATCAGCTTGCAAGTTTTTGACAGTTCATGATTTTGTGGCTGACTGTACTTTTATTTAGACAATCATCTAAATACTTATTATTTATTCTTATATTAGTTAGGAGGAATTGGTTCTAAATCAGTTTACAAGTTTTTGACAGTTTATGATTTTGTGGCTGACTGTACTTTTCTTTAGACAATCATCTAAATACTTATTATTTATTCTTATATTAGTTAGGAGGAATTGGTTCTAAATCAATTTACAAGTTTTTGACAGTTTATGATTTTGTGGCTGACTGTACTTTTTTTTAGACAATCATCTGATACTTAGGGTATTGAGACCATTATAATATCTGTTAGGAGGAATAGGTTCTAAATCAATTTACAAGTTTTTGACAGTTTATGATTTTCTGGCAGACTGTACTTTTCTTCAGACAATCATCTGATACTTAGGGTATCGAGACGATTCTAATATCGGTTAGGAGGAAGAGGTTCTAAATCAGCTTGCAAGTTTTTGACAGTTTATGATTTTGTGGCTGACTGTACTTTTCTTTAGACAATCATCTGATACTGGTATTAAGACGATTCTAATATCTGTTAGGAGGAGAATAGGTTCTAAATCAGCTTGCAAGTTTTTGACAGTTTATGATTTTGTGGCTGACTGTACTTTTATTTAGACAATCATCTGAATACTTATTATTTATTCTAATATTAGTTAGGAGGAATTGGTTCTAAATCAGTTTACAAGTTTTTGACAGTTTGTGATTTTGTGGCTGACTGTACTTTTCTTTAGACAATCATCTGATACTTAGGGTATTGAGACCATTATAATATCTGTTAGGAGGAATAGGTTCTAAATCAGCTTGCAAGTTTTTGACAGTTCATGATTTTGTGGCTGACTGTACTTTTATTTAGACAATCATCTAAATACTTATTATTTATTCTTATATTAGTTAGGAGGAATTGGTTCTAAATCAGTTTACAAGTTTTTGACAGTTTATGATTTTGTGGCTGACTGTACTTTTCTTTAGACAATCATCTAAATACTTATTATTTATTCTTATATTAGTTAGGAGGAATTGGTTCTAAATCAATTTACAAGTTTTTGACAGTTTATGATTTTGTGGCTGACTGTACTTTTTTTTAGACAATCATCTGATACTTAGGGTATTGAGACCATTATAATATCTGTTAGGAGGAATAGGTTCTAAATCAATTTACAAGTTTTTGACAGTTTATGATTTTCTGGCAGACTGTACTTTTCTTCAGACAATCATCTGATACTTAGGGTATCGAGACGATTCTAATATCGGTTAGGAGGAAGAGGTTCTAAATCAGCTTGCAAGTTTTTGACAGTTTATGATTTTGTGGCTGACTGTACTTTTCTTTAGACAATCATCTGATACTGGTATTAAGACGATTCTAATATCTGTTAGGAGGAGAATAGGTTCTAAATCAGCTTGCAAGTTTTTGACAGTTTATGATTTTGTGGCTGACTGTACTTTTATTTAGACAATCATCTGAATACTTATTATTTATTCTTATATTAGTTAGGAGGAATTGGTTCTAAATCAGTTTACAAGTTTTTGACAGTTCATGATTTTGTGGCTGACTGTACTTTTATTTAGACAATCATCTAAATACTTATTATTTATTCTTATATTAGTTAGGAGGAATTGGTTCTAAATCAGTTTACAAGTTTTTGACAGTTTATGATTTTGTGGCTGACTGTACTTTTCTTTAGACAATCATCTAAATACTTATTATTTATTCTTATATTAGTTAGGAGGAATTGGTTCTAAATCAGTTTACAAGTTTTTGACAGTTTATGATTTTGTGGCTGACTGTACTTTTATTTAGACAATCATCTAAATACTTATTATTTATTCTTATATTAGTTAGGAGGAATTGGTTCTAAATCAGTTTACAAGTTTTTGACAGTTTATGATTTTGTGGCTGACTGTACTTTTATTTAGACAATCATCTAAATACTTATTATTTATTCTTATATTAGTTAGGAGGAATTGGTTCTAAATCAGTTTACAAGTTTTTGACAGTTCATGATTTTGTGGCTGACTGTACTTTTATTTAGACAATCATCTAAATACTTATTATTTATTCTTATATTAGTTAGGAGGAATTGGTTCTAAATCAGTTTACAAGTTTTTGACAGTTTATGATTTTGTGGCTGACTGTACTTTTATTTAGACAATCATCTAAATACTTATTATTTATTCTTATATTAGTTAGGAGGAATTGGTTCTAAATCAGTTTACAAGTTTTTGACAGTTTATGATTTTGTGGCTGACTGTACTTTTATTGAGACAATCATCTAAATACTTATTATTTATTCTTATATTAGTTAGGAGGAATTGGTTCTAAATCAATTTACAAGTTTTTGACAGTTTATGATTTTGTGGCTGACTGTACTTTTTTTTAGACAATCATCTGATACTTAGGGTATTGAGACCATTATAATATCTGTTAGGAGGAATAGGTTCTAAATCAATTTACAAGTTTTTGACAGTTTATGATTTTCTGGCAGACTGTACTTTTCTTCAGACAATCATCTGATACTTAGGGTATCGAGACGATTCTAATATCGGTTAGGAGGAAGAGGTTCTAAATCAGCTTGCAAGTTTTTGACAGTTTATGATTTTGTGGCTGACTGTACTTTTCTTTAGACAATCATCTGATACTGGTATTAAGACGATTCTAATATCTGTTAGGAGGAGAATAGGTTCTAAATCAGCTTGCAAGTTTTTGACAGTTTATGATTTTGTGGCTGACTGTACTTTTATTTAGACAATCATCTGAATACTTATTATTTATTCTTATATTAGTTAGGAGGAATTGGTTCTAAATCAGTTTACAAGTTTTTGACAGTTCATGATTTTGTGGCTGACTGTACTTTTATTTAGACAATCATCTAAATACTTATTATTTATTCTTATATTAGTTAGGAGGAATTGGTTCTAAATCAGTTTACAAGTTTTTGACAGTTTATGATTTTGTGGCTGACTGTACTTTTCTTTAGACAATCATCTAAATACTTATTATTTATTCTTATATTAGTTAGGAGGAATTGGTTCTAAATCAGTTTACAAGTTTTTGACAGTTTATGAATTTCTGGCAGACTGTACTTTTCTTCAGACAATCATCTGATACTTAGGGTATCGAGACGATTCTAATATCGGTTAGGAGGAAGAGGTTCTAAATCAGCTTGCAAGTTTTTGACAGTTTATGATTTTGTGGCTGACTGTACTTTTATTTAGACAATCATCTGATACTGGTATTAAGACGATTCTAATATCTGTTAGGAGGAGAATAGGTTCTAAATCAGCTTGCAAGTTTTTGACAGTTTATGATTTTGTGGCTGACTGTACTTTTATTTAGACAATCATCTGAATACTTATTATTTATTCTTATATTAGTTAGGAGGAATTGGTTCTAAATCAGTTTACAAGTTTTTGACAGTTCATGATTTTGTGGCTGACTGTACTTTTATTTAGACAATCATCTAAATACTTATTATTTATTCTTATATCTGTTAGGAGGAATTGGTTCTAAATCAATTTACAAGTTTTTGACAGTTTATGATTTTGTGGCTGACTGTACTTTTTTTTAGACAATCATCTGATACTTAGGGTATTGAGACCATTATAATATCTGTTAGGAGGAATAGGTTCTAAATCAATTTACAAGTTTTTGACAGTTTATGATTTTCTGGCAGACTGTACTTTTCTTCAGACAATCATCTGATACTTAGGGTATCGAGACGATTCTAATATCGGTTAGGAGGAAGAGGTTCTAAATCAGCTTGCAAGTTTTTGACAGTTTATGATTTTGTGGCTGACTGTACTTTTCTTTAGACAATCATCTGATACTGGTATTAAGACGATTCTAATATCTGTTAGGAGGAGAATAGGTTCTAAATCAGCTTGCAAGTTTTTGACAGTTTATGATTTTGTGGCTGACTGTACTTTTATTTAGACAATCATCTGAATACTTATTATTTATTCTTATATTAGTTAGGAGGAATTGGTTCTAAATCAGTTTACAAGTTTTTGACAGTTTGTGATTTTGTGGCTGACTGTACTTTTCTTTAGACAATCATCTGATACTTAGGGTATTGAGACCATTATAATATCTGTTAGGAGGAATAGGTTCTAAATCAGCTTGCAAGTTTTTGACAGTTCATGATTTTGTGGCTGACTGTACTTTTATTTAGACAATCATCTAAATACTTATTATTTATTCTTATATTAGTTAGGAGGAATTGGTTCTAAATCAGTTTACAAGTTTTTGACAGTTTATGATTTTGTGGCTGACTGTACTTTTCTTTAGACAATCATCTAAATACTTATTATTTATTCTTATATTAGTTAGGAGGAATTGGTTCTAAATCAATTTACAAGTTTTTGACAGTTTATGATTTTGTGGCTGACTGTACTTTTTTTTAGACAATCATCTGATACTTAGGGTATTGAGACCATTATAATATCTGTTAGGAGGAATAGGTTCTAAATCAATTTACAAGTTTTTGACAGTTTATGATTTTCTGGCAGACTGTACTTTTCTTCAGACAATCATCTGATACTTAGGGTATCGAGGCGATTCTAATATCGGTTAGGAGGAAGAGGTTCTAAATCAGCTTGCAAGTTTTTGACAGTTTATGATTTTGTGGCTGACTGTACTTTTCTTTAGACAATCATCTGATACTGGTATTAAGACGATTCCAATATCTGTTAGGAGGAGAATAGGTTCTAAATCAGCTTGCAAGTTTTTGACAGTTTATGATTTTGTGGCTGACTGTACTTTTATTTAGACAATCATCTGAATACTTATTATTTATTCTTATATTAGTTAGGAGGAATTGGTTCTAAATCAGTTTACAAGTTTTTGACAGTTTGTGATTTTGTGGCTGACTGTACTTTTATTTAGACAATCATCTAAATACTTATTATTTATTCTTATATTAGTTAGGAGGAATTGGTTCTAAATCAATTTACAAGTTTTTGACAGTTTATGATTTTGTGGCTGACTGTACTTTTTTTTAGACAATCATCTGATACTTAGGGTATTGAGACCATTATAATATCTGTTAGGAGGAATAGGTTCTAAATCAATTTACAAGTTTTTGACAGTTTATGATTTTCTGGCAGACTGTACTTTTCTTCAGACAATCATCTGATACTTAGGGTATCGAGACGATTCTAATATCGGTTAGGAGGAAGAGGTTCTAAATCAGCTTGCAAGTTTTTGACAGTTTATGATTTTGTGGCTGACTGTACTTTTCTTTAGACAATCATCTGATACTGGTATTAAGACGATTCTAATATCTGTTAGGAGGAGAATAGGTTCTAAATCAGCTTGCAAGTTTTTGACAGTTTATGATTTTGTGGCTGACTGTACTTTTATTTAGACAATCATCTGAATACTTATTATTTATTCTTATATTAGTTAGGAGGAATTGGTTCTAAATCAGTTTACAAGTTTTTGACAGTTCATGATTTTGTGGCTGACTGTACTTTTTTTTAGACAATCATCTGATACTTAGGGTATTGAGACCATTATAATATCTGTTAGGAGGAATAGGTTCTAAATCAATTTACAAGTTTTTGACAGTTTATGATTTTCTGGCAGACTGTACTTTTCTTCAGACAATCATCTGATACTTAGGGTATCGAGACGATTCTAATATCGGTTAGGAGGAAGAGGTTCTAAATCAGCTTGCAAGTTTTTGACAGTTTATGATTTTGTGGCTGACTGTACTTTTCTTTAGACAATCATCTGATACTGGTATTAAGACGATTCTAATATCTGTTAGGAGGAGAATAGGTTCTAAATCAGCTTGCAAGTTTTTGACAGTTTATGATTTTGTGGCTGACTGTACTTTTATTTAGACAATCATCTGAATACTTTTTATTTATTCTTATATTAGTTAGGAGGAATTGGTTCTAAATCAGTTTACAAGTTTTTGACAGTTCATGATTTTGTGGCTGACTGTAATTTTATTTAGACAATCATCTAAATACTTATTATTTATTCTTATATTAGTTAGGAGGAATTGGTTCTAAATCAGTTTACAAGTTTTTGACAGTTTATGATTTTGTGGCTGACTGTACTTTTCTTTAGACAATCATCTAAATACTTATTATTTATTCTTATATTAGTTAGGAGGAATTGGTTCTAAATCAATTTACAAGTTTTTGACAGTTTATGATTTTGTGGCTGACTGTACTTTTTTTTAGACAATCATCTGATACTTAGGGTATTGAGACCATTATAATATCTGTTAGGAGGAATAGGTTCTAAATCAATTTACAAGTTTTTGACAGTTTATGATTTTCTGGCAGACTGTACTTTTCTTCAGACAATCATCTGATACTTAGGGTATCGAGACGATTCTAATATCGGTTAGGAGGAAGAGGTTCTAAATCAGCTTGCAAGTTTTTGACAGTTTATGATTTTGTGGCTGACTGTACTTTTCTTGAGACAATCATCTGATACTGGTATTAAGACGATTCTAATATCTGTTAGGAGGAGAATAGGTTCTAAATCAGCTTGCAAGTTTTTGACAGTTTATGATTTTGTGGCTGACTGTACTTTTATTTAGACAATCATCTGAATACTTTTTATTTATTCTTATATTAGTTAGGAGGAATTGGTTCTAAATCAGTTTACAAGTTTTTGACAGTTCATGATTTTGTGGCTGACTGTACTTTTATTTAGACAATCATCTAAATACTTATTATTTATTCTTTTATTAGTTAGGAGGAATTGGTTCTAAATCAGTTTACAAGTTTTTGACAGTTTATGATTTTGTGGCTGACTGTACTTTTTTTTAGACAATCATCTGATACTTAGGGTATTGAGACCATTATAATATCTGTTAGGAGGAATAGGTTCTAAATCAATTTACAAGTTTTTGACAGTTTATGATTTTCTGGCAGACTGTACTTTTCTTCAGACAATCATCTGATACTTAGGGTATCGAGACGATTCTAATATCGGTTAGGAGGAAGAGGTTCTAAATCAGCTTGCAAGTTTTTGACAGTTTATGATTTTGTGGCTGACTGTACTTTTCTTTAGACAATCATCTGATACTGGTATTAAGACGATTCTAATATCTGTTAGGAGGAGAATAGGTTCTAAATCAGCTTGCAAGTTTTTGACAGTTTATGATTTTGTGGCTGACTGTACTTTTATTTAGACAATCATCTGAATACTTATTATTTATTCTTATATTAGTTAGGAGGAATTGGTTCTAAATCAGTTTACAAGTTTTTGACAGTTTGTGATTTTGTGGCTGACTGTACTTTTCTTTAGACAATCATCTAAATACTTATTATTTATTCTTATATTAGTTAGGAGGAATTGGTTCTAAATCAATTTACAAGTTTTTGACAGTTTATGATTTTGTGGCTGACTGTACTTTTATTTAGACAATCATCTGAATACTTATTATTTATTCTTATATTAGTTAGGAGGAATTGGTTCTAAATCAGTTTACAAGTTTTTGACAGTTTGTGATTTTGTGGCTGACTGTACTTTTCTTTAGACAATCATCTAAATACTTATTATTTATTCTTATATTAGTTAGGAGGAATTGGTTCTAAATCAGTTTACAAGTTTTTGACAGTTTATTATTTTGTGGCTGACTGTACTTTTCTTTAGACAATCATCTAAATACTTATTATTTATTCTTATATTAGTTAGGAGGAATTGGTTCTAAATCAATTTACAAGTTTTTGACAGTTTATGATTTTGTGGCTGACTGTACTTTTTTTTAGACAATCATCTGATACGTAGGGTATTGAGACCATTATAATATCTGTTAGGAGGAATAGGTTCTAAATCAATTTACAAGTTTTTGACAGTTTATGATTTTCTGGCAGACTGTACTTTTCTTCAGACAATCATCTGATACTTAGGGTATCGAGACGATTCTAATATCGGTTAGGAGGAAGAGGTTCTAAATCAGCTTGCAAGTTTTTGACAGTTTATGATTTTGTGGCTGACTGTACTTTTCTTTAGACAATCATCTGATACTGGTATTAAGACGATTCTAATATCTGTTAGGAGGAGAATAGGTTCTAAATCAGCTTGCAAGTTTTTGACAGTCTATGATTTTGTGGCTGACTGTACTTTTATTTAGACAATCATCTGAATACTTATTATTTATTCTTATATTAGTTAGGAGGAATTGGTTCTAAATCAGTTTACAAGTTTTTGACAGTTTGTGATTTTGTGGCTGACTGTACTTTTATTTAGACAATCATCTAAATACTTATTATTTATTCTTATATTAGTTAGGAGGAATTGGTTCTAAATCAGTTTACAAGTTTTTGACAGTTTATGATTTTGTGGCTGACTGTACTTTTCTTTAGACAATCATCTAAATACTTATTATTTATTCTTATATTAGTTAGGAGGAATTGGTTCTAAATCAATTTACAAGTTTTTGACAGTTTATGATTTTGTGGCTGACTGTACTTTTTTTTAGACAATCATCTGATACTTAGGGTATTGAGACCATTATAATATCTGTTAGGAGGAATAGGTTCTAAATCAATTTACAAGTTTTTGACAGTTTATGATTTTCTGGCAGACTGTACTTTTCTTCAGACAATCATCTGATACTTAGGGTATCGAGACGATTCTAATATCGGTTAGGAGGAAGAGGTTCTAAATCAGTTTGCAAGTTTTTGACAGTTTATGATTTTGTGGCTGACTGTACTTTTCTTTAGACAATCATCTGATACTGGTATTAAGACGATTCTAATATCTGTTAGGAGGAGAATAGGTTCTAAATCAGCTTGCAAGTTTTTGACAGTTTATGATTTTGTGGCTGACTGTACTTTTATTTAGACAATCATCTGAATACTTATTATTTATTCTTATATTAGTTAGGAGGAATTGGTTCTAAATCAGTTTACAAGTTTTTGACAGTTCATGATTTTGTGGCTGACTGTACTTTTATTTAGACAATCATCTAAATACTTATTATTTATTCTTATATTAGTTAGGAGGAATTGGTTCTAAATCAGTTTACAAGTTTTTGACAGTTTATGATTTTGTGGCTGACTGTACTTTTTTTTAGACAATCATCTGATACTTAGGGTATTGAGACCATTATAATATCTGTTAGGAGGAATAGGTTCTAAATCAATTTACAAGTTTTTGACAGTTTATGATTTTCTGGCAGACTGTACTTTTCTTCAGACAATCATCTGATACTTAGGGTATCGAGACGATTCTAATATCGGTTAGGAGGAAGAGGTTCTAAATCAGTTTGCAAGTTTTTGACAGTTTATGATTTTGTGGCTGACTGTACTTTTCTTTAGACAATCATCTGATACTGGTATTAAGACGATTCTAATATCTGTTAGGAGGAGAATAGGTTCTAAATCAGCTTGCAAGTTTTTGACAGTTTATGATTTTGTGGCTGACTGTACTTTTATTTTGACAATCATCTGAATACTTATTATTTATTCTTATATTAGTTAGGAGGAATTGGTTCTAAATCAGTTTACAAGTTTTTGGCAGTTTGTGATTTTGTGGCTGACTGTACTTTTATTTAGACAATCATCTAAATACTTATTATTTATTCTTATATTAGTTAGGAGGAATTGGTTCTAAATCAGTTTACAAGTTTTTGACAGTTTATGATTTTGTGGCTGACTGTACTTTTCTTTAGACAATCATCTAAATACTTATTATTTATTCTTATATTAGTTAGGAGGAATTGGTTCTAAATCAATTTACAAGTTTTTGACAATTTATGATTTTGTGGCTGACTGTACTTTTTTTTAGACAATCATCTGATACTTAGGGTATTGAGACCATTATAATATCTGTTAGGAGGAATAGGTTCTAAATCAATTTACAAGTTTTTGACAGTTTATGATTTTCTGGCAGACTGTACTTTTCTTCAGACAATCATCTGATACTTAGGGTATCGAGACGATTCTAATATCGGTTAGGAGGAAGAGGTTCTAAATCAGCTTGCAAGTTTTTGACAGTTTATGATTTTGTGGCTGACTGTACTTTTCTTTAGACAATCATCTGATACTGGTATTAAGACGATTCTAATATCTGTTAGGAGGAGAATAGGTTCTAAATCAGCTTGCAAGTTTTTGACAGTTTATGATTTTGTGGCTGACTGTACTTTTATTTAGACAATCATCTGAATACTTATTATTTATTCTTATATTAGTTAGGAGGAATTGGTTCTAAATCAGTTTACAAGTTTTTGACAGTTCATGATTTTGTGGCTGACTGTACTTTTATTTAGACAATCATCTAAATACTTATTATTTATTCTTATATTAGTTAGGAGGAATTGGTTCTAAATCAGTTTACAAGTTTTTGACAGTTTATGATTTTGTGGCTGACTGTACTTTTTTTTAGACAATCATCTGATACTTAGGGTATTGAGACCATTATAATATCTGTTAGGAGGAATAGGTTCTAAATCAATTTACAAGTTTTTGACAGTTTATGATTTTCTGGCAGACTGTACTTTTCTTCAGACAATCATCTGATACTTAGGGTATCGAGACGATTCTAATATCGGTTAGGAGGAAGAGGTTCTAAATCAGCTTGCAAGTTTTTGACAGTTAATGATTTTGTGGCTGACTGTACTTTTCTTTAGACAATCATCTGATACTGGTATTAAGACGATTCTAATATCTGTTAGGAGGAGAATAGGTTCTAAATCAGCTTGCAAGTTTTTGACAGTTTATGATTTTGTGGCTGACTGTACTTTTATTTAGACAATCATCTGAATACTTATTATTTATTCTTATATTAGTTAGGAGGAATTGGTTCTAAATCAGTTTACAAGTTTTTGACAGTTTGTGATTTTGTGGCTGACTGTACTTTTATTTAGACAATCATCTAAATACTTATTATTTATTCTTATATTAGTTAGGAGGAATTGGTTCTAAATCAGTTTACAAGTTTTTGACAGTTTATGATTTTGTGGCTGACTGTACTTTTCTTTAGACAATCATCTAAATACTTATTATTTATTCTTATATTAGTTAGGAGGAATTGGTTCTAAATCAATTTACAAGTTTTTGACAGTTTATGATTTTGTGGCTGACTGTACTTTTTTTTAGACAATCATCTGATACTTAGGGTATTGAGACCATTATAATATCTGTTAGGAGGAATAGGTTCTAAATCAATTTACAAGTTTTTGACAGTTTATGATTTTCTGGCAGACTGTACTTTTCTTCAGACAATCATCTGATACTTAGGGTATCGAGACGATTCTAATATCGGTTAGGAGGAAGAGGTTCTAAATCAGCTTGCAAGTTTTTGACAGTTTATGATTTTGTGGCTGACTGTACTTTTCTTTAGACAATCATCTGATACTGGTATTAAGACGATTCTAATATCTGTTAGGAGGAGAATAGGTTCTAAATCAGCTTGCAAGTTTTTGACAGTTTATGATTTTGTGGCTGACTGTACTTTTATTTAGACAATCATCTGAATACTTATTATTTATTCTTATATTAGTTAGGAGGAATTGGTTCTAAATCAGTTTACAAGTTTTTGACAGTTCATGATTTTGTGGCTGACTGTACTTTTATTTAGACAATCATCTAAATACTTATTATTTATTCTTATATTAGTTAGGAGGAATTGGTTCTAAATCAGTTTACAAGTTTTTGACAGTTTATGATTTTGTGGCTGACTGTACTTTTCTTTAGACAATCATCTAAATACTTATTATTTATTCTTATATTAGTTAGGAGGAATTGGTTCTAAATCAATTTACAAGTTTTTGACAGTTTATGATTTTGTGGCTGACTGTACTTTTTTTTAGACAATCATCTGATACTTAGGGTATTGAGACCATTATAATATCTGTTAGGAGGAATAGGTTCTAAATCAATTTACAAGTTTTTGACAGTTTATGATTTTCTGGCAGACTGTACTTTTCTTCAGACAATCATCTGATACTTAGGGTATCGAGACGATTCTAATATCGGTTAGGAGGAAGAGGTTCTAAATCAGCTTGCAAGTTTTTGACAGTTTATGATTTTGTGGCTGACTGTACTTTTCTTTAGACAATCATCTGATACTGGTATTAAGACGATTCTAATATCTGTTAGGAGGAGAATAGGTTCTAAATCAGCTTGCAAGTTTTTGACAGTTTATGATTTTGTGGCTGACTGTACTTTTATTTAGACAATCATCTGAATACTTATTATTTATTCTTATATTAGTTAGGAGGAATTGGTTCTAAATCAGTTTACAAGTTTTTGACAGTTCATGATTTTGTGGCTGACTGTACTTTTATTTAGACAATCATCTAAATACTTATTATTTATTCTTATATTAGTTAGGAGGAATTGGTTCTAAATCAGTTTACAAGTTTTTGACAGTTTGTGATTTTGTGGCTGACTGTACTTTTCTTTAGACAATCATCTGATACTTAGGGTATTGAGACCATTATAATATCTGTTAGGAGGAATAGGTTCTAAATCAGCTTGCAAGTTTTTGACAGTTCATGATTTTGTGGCTGACTGTACTTTTATTTAGACAATCATCTAAATACTTATTATTTATTCTTATATTAGTTAGGAGGAATTGGTTCTAAATCAGTTTACAAGTTTTTGACAGTTTATGATTTTGTGGCTGACTGTACTTTTCTTTAGACAATCATCTGATACTTAGGGTATTGAGACCATTATAATATCTGTTAGGAGGAATAGGTTCTAAATCAATTTACAAGTTTTTGACAGTTTATGATTTTGTGGCTGACTGTACTTTTCTTTAGACAATCATCTGATACTTAGGGTATCGAGACGATTCTAATATCTGTTAGGAGGAATTGGTTCTAAATCAGTTTACAAGTTTTTGACAGTTTATGATTTTGTGGTTGACTGTACTTTTCTTTAGACAATCATCTGATACTTAGGGTATTGAGACCATTATAATATCTGTTAGGAGGAATAGGTTCTAAATCAATTTACAAGTTTTTGACAGTTTATGATTTTGTGGCTGACTGTACTTTTCTTTAGACAATCATCTGATACTTAGGGTATCGAGACGATTCTAATATCTGTTAGGAGGAATTGGTTCTAAATCAGTTTACAAGTTTTTGACAGTTTATGATTTTGTGGTTGACTGTACTTTTCTTTAGACAATCATCTGATACTTAGGGTATTGAGACCATTATAATATCGGTTAGGAAGAAGAGGTTCTAAATCAGCTTGCAAGTTTTTGACAATTTATGATTTTGTGGTTGACTGTACTTTTCTTTAGACAATCATCTGATACTTAGGGTATTGAGACCATTCTAATATCGGCTAGGAGGAAGAGGTTCTAAATCAGCTTGCAAGTTTTTGACAGTTTATGATTTTGTGGCTGACTGTACTTTTCTTTAGACAATCATCTGATACTTAGGGTATTGAGACCATTATAATATCGGTTAGGAAGAAGAGGTTCTAAATCAGCTTGCAAGTTTTTGACAATTTATGATTTTGTGGTTGACTGTACTTTTCTTTAGACAATCATCTGATACTTAGGGTATTGAGACCATTCTAATATCGGCTAGGAGGAAGAGGTTCTAAATCAGCTTGCAAGTTTTTGACAGTTTATGATTTTGTAGCTGACTGTACTTTTCTTTAGACAATCATCTGATACTTAGGGTATTGAGACCATTCTAATATCTGTTAGGAGGAATAGGTTCTAAATCAGCTTGCAAGTTTTTGACAGTTTATGATTTTGTGGTTGACTGTACTTTTCTTTAGACAATCATCTGATACTTAGGGTATTGAGACCATTATAATATCGGTTAGGAAGAAGAGGTTCTAAATCAGCTTGCAAGTTTTTGACAATTTATGATTTTGTGGTTGACTGTACTTTTCTTTAGACAATCATCTGATACTTAGGGTATTGAGACCATTCTAATATCGGCTAGGAGGAAGAGGTTCTAAATCAGCTTGCAAGTTTTTGACAGTTTATGATTTTGTGGCTGACTGTACTTTTCTTTAGACAATCATCTGATACTTAGGGTATTGAGACCATTCTAATATCTGTTAGGAGGAATAGGTTCTAAATCAGCTTGCAAGTTTTTGACAGTTTATGATTTTGTGGTTGACTGTACTTTTCTTTAGACAATCATCTGATACTTAGGGTATTGAGACCATTATAATATCGGTTAGGAAGAAGAGGTTCTAAATCAGCTTGCAAGTTTTTGACAATTTATGATTTTGTGGTTGACTGTACTTTTCTTTAGACAATCATCTGATACTTAGGGTATTGAGACCATTCTAATATCGGCTAGGAGGAAGAGGTTCTAAATCAGCTTGCAAGTTTTTGACAGTTTATGATTTTGTGGCTGACTGTACTTTTCTTTAGACAATCATCTGATACTTAGGGTATTGAGACCATTATAATATCGGTTAGGAGGAATAGGTTCTAAATCAGTTTACAAGTTTCTGACAGTTTATGACTTTGTGGCTGACTGTACTTTTCTTTAGATAATCATCTAAATACTTATTATCTATTCTAATATCGTTTAGAAGGAATTGGTTCTAAATCAGTTTACAGGTTTTTGACAATATATACGATTTTGTGACTGACTGTACTTTACTTCAAAAGCAGAATTCAGTCGATCATAGAATAATCAGCCAGAAATCGGAAACAACCCAACTTCCGACAAATTTTTGTCTATGGTGACTGAGTTTTTGTATGGAGTCAGACAAAATTCAGCCGGAGGTTGGGTTTTTTCTTACTTACAGCTGATTTTTGTCTATGATCGACCGCTACGATTCCGCTCAAGTGTGTGATGCACCTAATCGATGCCCAAAGCATGAATCCGAACTGATACATGTAAAAAAAAACATCACAAGCATGGCAGCAGTGGGAATTTAATATATATATGTAGAAGTAATCTGGTGGTAATCAGTCAAGAATTCCAGTAATTTGGAATCAATTCTGATTCCCAATTAATAGTAATTGTAATATTTGTATAGATGATTCCTGATTCCTTAATACGTACTGGTAATCACCGTTTCACTTGATCAGAGCCGGATCTAGGGGGGGGCAGACCGGGGCCCATGCCCCGGGCGGCAAATTCAGGGGGCGGCAAACTCGACCTTCTTGGCAGACGAATACACGTCTCATCATCGCTCATCATGAACGCAACCTGGACCACTGAGACAGGTGTCCATTCGCGGGGCGCGTAGGCGCAGGTCAACAACCACGCTCGCCCGCGGGAAATGAAACACGCTTTCATTTGAGGGCGGTTAGGGCGCGTGTCAACGATGCCGCCCCTCCGCCGCCGCATGCCTGTGCTGTGTGTAAGTTGTACGAGTCGTGTAAAGCCCGCCACCGCGCCGCCGTACCTCTGCGCTGTGTATACGAGACGCGTAAAGCCCACCACCGCGCCGCCGCCCCTTTGCGCTGTGTATGCGAGAAACAAAAGCCCGAGGCGGCGGCGCATTAGCGGTCTTTGCGCATATCGTATACACAGCGCAGAGGTATGGCTGCGGCGCGATGACGGCGTGGCGTGTACATGATACCCGCAGTAGCATCGTGGCGGCGGCGTGGGGGCGGCATCGTCTACACGCGCCCTTAGCCTGCGTCTGAATAAGATGAAGGTATACTCGTATTTGGTGACTCCTTCATCGGTATCTCTTAGGGACGTGTGTTGTTACAAACATCTAAATCAAGTTTTGGGTAAAATCAATAGTTTCGTAAATAATAGCTCCGAAATTTTTAAAAAAGCGTACCGTCCTCTAACCCTGGGCCCAAAAAATATGGAAAATTCATGGATGTCTAATAAAAAGTTCAATAAAAACTGTATAGTATGTAATTGTAATTTCATGGCAAAATATCCTAAAAAACTACTTTACGAATAGGTGTAAATATTGTGACGGGCCCGCAGCTACGGAACCCTACATTAGTCATGGCCCGAGATCCTCTTGGCCGGTTTTTACTAAAATAATTTTAAGGGAAAGGGAAACTATAGTAGCCGAATAAAACATGTGAATAAAGCCTGTGCTCGAATTTGCACTGACACCATAGATAATAGTAATTTATTATACAAGGTTGCAAGAGGCAAAGTTGATGTTTTCCTCTCGTGCTTTACTGAGACCCGAGCTAGTGAAAGATTCCAAAATTGAGCCACGAGCGTAGCGAGTTGTTAAAAAAATGGTATAATACAAAACTTTTCACCACACCACCTCAGGAAAAATATAAACTATAAAAAAACAAAGCCAAATTAATGCTTTCAAAATTATAATTATAATTCAAAATCATCTCTTTTAAGTCCATCCTGCCAGATAACGTGAAAAAAGAAGTCACAACTTGTACCAAATTAATTTCCCCACATGTGGATAAAATGCGTTTTTCCCATCAGTTTCCTAGGGATAAAGAGCGCGTTTCCGAGGTAGAGTGGTAAAAAGCAGATTTTACTGTTTGTTGCGTACTTGTATCATTGTGTGCACGTATTTATAGGAAGGCCCACTACACTGAATCCGCGTAATGGATCGGGCGGCCACGGTATGATCACTTACTTCATCGAGTGCCCCCTTAAATAATGTTTATAAATTAATTCTTATGCTTCAATATATGGCGAGATATAAAAGCCACTCACACACCAAATTTTATTAATGTAGGACCGTAAAATTCGGCTACAGACAGAAAAAGCACCCCAAAAGTTGCACCACTAAAAGTGTCCGAAAACGGAACGGACCAGGCCGAGGGCTGTCCGACCAAAAAATATTGAAATAGCATCACTTTAGCTATCAAATCAGGTTGAATTCATCCTGCTACTCGATGAGGTAAAACCCGGCCAAGTGCGTGTCGGGCCACGCATAGGAGGGTTCCGTACCTTCAATGGAATAAGAACCAAACTAATACCAAAAGGTCGTATCCGATGCCTATGGAAGAAGTTTTTTGGAGATAACTCAAAAATGGCTGAACCCGTAATGTTTAAAACAAATTTCGTAGAAAGTATATGATAAGGCGCATCTCCTCAAATTTTTTCATATTGTTTGGACTTACGGTTCAAAAGTTACGGGGGGGACACAATTTTTTTGAATTCAAAGCGATTATTTCAGAAAATATTCACTTAAGAAGAAACACCACTTGAAACATTATTTATACATATGTTATGTACATATGCTTGTGAGACAGTTCTCGTACAGGGGCACTGCTTAGGCGAATAATTAAAAACGCAAATGGCAGTCGAAATGGTCGCTTTGGTGTGTTGAATTTCTGGGGTCAAGGGTTATCTTATACGTAAATGGCTCTATAATGATGCAATGTGTTGACGACGGGGGACTCTCTTGTCTCTTTACCCGTCAACACATTGAATCCTCTGTTCTTAGGCACTGGTCCCACCGCGAGCGAGTAAGCTATGAGCTATCGGCTATTTTCTAGCCCAAGAAACGAACAAAAGATACTCGCTTCCGTGTAAATAAAAGAGAGAGAGATACATATTTATAGTTCATAGCTGGCTGTTCACACTACGATGAACTATAAATATACATCTCTCTCTTTTATTTACACGGGAGCGATTATCTTTTGTTCGTTTCTTGGGCTAGAAAATAGCCGATAGCTCATAGTTACTCGCCCGCGGTGGGACCAGTGCCTTAAGGGGTCTACGCGCATTTAACACCTTTGGAGTTGCAGGCGTATATAGGCTAGCTAGGTATCAGGCGGGCCGTATGCTTTTTTGTCGCAGTAGTAGATAGTTTTTTTTGAGTAAACAATCTTATATACCAGTATTTCCCAATTTTTTCAAAAATAGTCGTGCAGACCATACAAAAACTGTTGTCTCTCTGTTTATGGATCTGACCGAGCGCCATACGCCTTTTGAGAACCCACTTTACCATTGGACAGCAATTCTTCTAAGACCCAGTTGTATTCTTATGAACCCTAAACATATGTTCAACCGTTTAATGTAACTGGGAAGCCTTGAAGATACCCAGGAGAAAACTTATTAATTGTAATATTTCTTGAATGAAGTAAAAAAAAAACATATTGGCGCTATAGAAATGTGTAGTATTTTGTATTGAAAATCCCATAGTGTAATTGCCTGACCGGGGCCCATTGGCAATCTGTAAACCCATGTACCCCCTGGTCTTAATTCTAAAATAGACCAGTCGCAATCCCTCCCTAAACATCTCTGTAAATGGAACAGATATATCACACTTGACAGTCCATTCCCGCAGAGTCACTTCAAACCACTCAATAAAACTCTCAGGCACTCGCGAAACTACTATATGATTAAAAAATTTAAAATACGCGTTTGTAAGTGTCAGAAAAACAATTCTGACTTTAACTAACGCTAATCAACCAATCAGTAATTGTCTGCTTAATTATGGGTAGGTAGTTAGCAGACCTACGCAATCCAACTATGAACGAGGGAATGCCCCAGTTGCTGACACTATTGAAGGTTAACGGTTATTTGTTTATCTTGAAGATTCCCTGTTCATGTGACATGTATACCGACCTATAATATAAAGACGGGTAAATTCAAGCAAAGCTCATGTTAAAACACGACCCATTTTCACGTTTACAAAACTTAAATGTCTTATGTCTTGTTAAGCAATAAAGTAAGTACCCATTATTTAAGCATATTTTTTTGTGTTAATCTTAATTCTGCAAAGGTATCATGCCATTTCACCAATAAGTAAAGCTGCCGTGTTGTGATTGGTCAAAATCAATTTGACAGTAAAGTATTATTGGACAGTAGATACTAAAATGAAAATAGCTGCAAGGTCAAGTTAACCTATAATAAAAACGCCCAAGTTTGACAAGTTCGTAATTTTATTTTATTTTATTTTACATACATGGAAAACCAACAGCATAATATATTACTATAAACTAGAGTAGAATTAGAAAGCCAATTACAGGTTCTCACTTATAAAGCCAATCTATTCGAAAAAACAAATTTAGCCCTCTTAAACACACAAATGTCTGCAGCAAAACGTGACCGCCAAAAAACAATTTACCAACTAAAATACTTAAGTAACATATAGGTATATAATAAATAATAAATTGAACCCAACCTGAACCAGCACGAGAGAGTCAATCACCCATACAAAATGTAATTAATTAATTTTTAATAATAGATATGCTATCATTACACATATCAAAGTCAACATTGACTAACATTTTATTTAGACTCATGCCTGCCCTGCCCAGAAAACAATTTTTCCTATATTTAGCAGACGCATAGTAAATACCAATTGGACGAAAGCGTTTGAATCTCCTCGTAGGAATACTAAAGGCAACTTTACCAAGTAAGTCAGGACAATCAACATTGCCTTTAATAATGTTCACTTGATGTATTATATCTGCTATTTTACGACGTTCAACAAGTGGGATCAAGTGATGTTTCTTACACAGGTTAAAATAATTATCAGATCTGTAAACAACACACATTTTAAAGCACAGAAATTTGATAAATTTTAATTGCAATCTTTCAATCCTATCTATGTAAATTTGGTATTGCGGATTCCAAATCTGAGGCGCATATTCAAGCTTGCTCCTCCTGTAATAGAAATATTGCTAGTTTTTGCGCCTATGTATGTAGTTCCTGAACCAATACACGACGCAAGCCGGCATTATAATAGCGATATATTATCGAAATTTCATTCCTAGATAAAACTGATATTTAACCAACATGACAATTTTCACAAAATTGAGTGTCGGAAGTGTCGTGTAGCACGCGGAATCGTCCTTAAAAATCCCGTGCAATTAATCGTAACGGACAAAAACCCCGGGTAAGTGCGAGTCGGACTCGCGCACAAAGGGTTCCGTACCATTATCTATAAACACGGCCAAAAATCATGTCTGTTGTATGGGAGCCCCCTTAAATATTTATTTTATTCTGTTTTTTAGTATTGGTTGTTATAGCGGCAACAGAAATACAATATCTGTGAAAATTTCAATTGTATAACTATCACGGTTCATGAGATTACAGCCTGGTGAGGGTGACAGATAAAAACGGCAAAAAAACCATGTCGGTAGTATGGGAGCCCCCTTAAATATTTATTTTATTCTGTCTTTTAGTATTTGTTATTATATAGCGGCAACAGAAATACATCATGTGTAAAAAAATTCAACTGTCATATGTCTGTTGACAGACGGACAGCGGAGTCTTAGTAATAGGGTACCATTTTTAGGGTTCCGTAGTCAACTAGGAACCCTTATAGTTTCGCCATGTCTGCCCGTCCGTCCGTCCGTCCGCGGATAATCTCAGTGACCGTTAGCACTAGAAAGCTGAAATTTGGTACTAATATGTATATCAATCACGCCGACAAAGTGGTAAAATAAAAAGTGAAAAAAATGTTTTATTAGGGTACCTCCCCTATACGTAAAGTGGGGAGTGATTTTTTTTTCATTTCAACCCTAACGTGTGATATAATGTTGGATAAGTATTTAAAAATGAATAGGGGTTTACTAAAATCATTTTTTGATAATGTAAATATTTTCGGAAATAATCGCTCCAGAAGTAAAAAAAAATGTGTCCCCCCTCTAACTTTTGAACCATAAGTTTTAAAAATATGAAAAAAATCTCAAAACTAGAACTTTATAAAAACTTTATAGGAAAATTATTTTGAACTTGATAGGTTGAATAGTTTTTGAAAAAAAAATTACAAAATAATTTCTGAACTAAGTTTGTAATTTAACCGTATAAGCAGGTGTTTTGTATTGTATTGTAGTACGGGCAGGTTTCCGCAACTCGACGTCTGGCGCCTATTTTGCGTAAAGCAGGTGTTTATTGTACCTGTAATTTCTACAAAATCACAATGAAATGACGTGCTTTCAAATAAAGTAAAAACGGTGAAAATCGGTTCACGCAATAAAGAATTATCCCATAAAAATCATCTTCCATACTTTAAGCTCGCGCGCAATAGTTTACTTAATTTGCCGATAGATGTCGCTGTACGTGGAACGCTCATATCATATCCTACATGGCGGTGTTATTTTAACTCTTAAGTGGGGACACTTACTGTGACGGACGGAAAACTACGGAACCCTACACTGAGCGTGGCCCGACACGCTCTTGGCCGGTTTTACCTTTACCTTTTGGGTGCGGAACACTGAAAATAACAAAAATTTAATGAAATGTCTGTTGCAAAAGGGCGCAACGTACACAAAGTTGGGAGTTACGCCAAAACGTGTCAGAATATTTTTTTGATTTGGTGGAGACGGCAAAACGTGTTGGAAAATTCAATTCAACTTCAAGCGCAAATGTTTCGTGGGTCATAACGGACATTTTTTTAAAGATATTGAGACGTTAAATATACTATTCTGTAGAGAATTTTTTTTGAGTATTCATAACTCATTTTCGCTTTTTTTTCCTTAAGGTACCCTTTGAGTCTACGGTAGTCGATATGTCTATGGCGAAGCATAGTGACACAAATGTATGTTTTAATACCTAACTGTTGTATCCACCTATATTTAACAAATTAATCATTTTGATATGATTTGATTTGAATGCATTGGAGTTGTATTGAAGTTGGATCGTGTCTTAACGTGTTTTAAAGTTAGAATAACCCTTGCCGGTTTAACTATCAAGGTACAGTCAAGTTCTAAAATATCGATTCGATTTATTGAATAAAAATATGTGGACACAACCTTAAACCCATATACATAAGGTTGCGTTCATATATTTTTGTCCAACAAATCGCATATATATTTTAGAACTCGAATGTATTATTAAACCACGGTATATGTCCATTTATTATGACTATAAGTGCGCAAATAAACACTAAGATAGTGCAGTGTTGCAATCAGAGATGGGCATTTCGTAATCGATTCCTGATTACACGATTACTTGATTTTACTTCTGTAATCCACTGCCGGTTGTCAGATTACTTGTAATGTAATCAAGTGCAGCGCCGGATCTAGAAATTTTTCGAGGCGGGGCAAAATCTGAAAAATGCCGCCCCCCGCCCCGGCATATATTTGATATGTATTTTAATTTTGCCTTATTTTTTTTTTTTTAAATACCACGACGGTGGCAAACAAGCATACGGTACGGACCGCCTGATGGCAAGCAGCTACCGTAGCCTACGGACACCTGCAACCCCAAAGGATTCACATCCGCATTGCCTACCCTATAGGAACCTGTACACTCCTTTTTTGAAGAACCTCATACTGTAGCCCACTGGGAAAACCTCGGCAGGGAGTTCATTCCACAGCCGCAGCGTTCGTGGGAGGAAATTCCTCTTAAACCGTACTGTGCGCGACCCATTGGGCTCCAGGGTGTGGGGATGAACACCCTGCCGGCGGCGAGCGGTGCGGTGATAAAAAGCTGCCGTGGGCATCATATCAAACAGTTCTTCAGAGCACAACCCATTGTACAAGCGATAGAACACGCATAAGTAGGCAAAGTCCCTCCTAAGACTCAAAGGTTCAATATCGCTCGTGAGTTTGGGATCGTCGACGATCCGCACAACGCGCCTTTGCACCGAGTCAAAGGGCCTAAGCTAGTATCCAGGTGCTCCCGCCCAAAGGTCCGTTACGATTAATTGCACGGGATTTTTAAGGACGATTCCGCGTGCTACACGACACTTCCGACACTCAATTTTGTGAAAATTGTCATGTTGGTTAAATATCAGTTTTATCTAGGAATGAAATTTCGATAATATATCGCTATTATAATGCCGGCTTGCGTCGTGTATTGGTTCAGGAACTACATACATAGGCGCAAAAACTAGCAATATTTCTATTACAGGAGGAGCAAGCTTGAATATGCGCCTCAGATTTGGAATCCGCAATACCAAATTTACATAGATAGGATTGAAAGATTGCAATTAAAATTTATCAAATTTCTGTGCTTTAAAATGTGTGTTGTTTACAGATCTGATAATTATTTTAACCTGTGTAAGAAACATCACTTGATCCCACTTGTTGAACGTCGTAAAATAGCAGATATAATACATTAAGTGAACATTATTAAAGGCAATGTTGATTGTCCTGACTTACTTGGTAAAGTTGCCTTTAGTATTCCTACGAGGAGATTCAAACGCTTTCGTCCAATTGGTATTTACTATGCGTCTGCTAAATATAGGAAAAATTGTTTTCTGGGCAGGGCAGGCATGAGTCTAAATAAAATGTTAGTCAATGTTGACTTTGATATGTGTAATGATAGCATATCTATTATTAAAAATTAATTAATTACATTTTGTATGGGTGATTGACTCTCTCGTGCTGGTTCAGGTTGGGTTCAATTTATTATTTATTATATACCTATATGTTACTTAAGTATTTTAGTTGGTAAATTGTTTTTTGGCGGTCACGTTTTGCTGCAGACATTTGTGTGTTTAAGAGGGCTAAATTTGTTTTTTCGAATAGATTGGCTTTATAAGTGAGAACCTGTAATTGGCTTTCTAATTCTACTCTAGTTTATAGTAATATATTATGCTGTTGGTTTTCCATGTATGTAAAATAAAATAAAATAAAATTACGAACTTGTCAAACTTGGGCGTTTTTATTATAGGTTAACTTGACCTTGCAGCTATTTTCATTTTAGTATCTACTGTCCAATAATACTTTACTGTCAAATTGATTTTGACCAATCACAACACGGCAGCTTTACTTATTGGTGAAATGGCATGATACCTTTGCAGAATTAAGATTAACACAAAAAAATATGCTTAAATAATGGGTACTTACTTTATTGCTTAACAAGACATAAGACATTTAAGTTTTGTAAACGTGAAAATGGGTCGTGTTTTAACATGAGCTTTGCTTGAATTTACCCGTCTTTATATTATAGGTCGGTATACATGTCACATGAACAGGGAATCTTCAAGATAAACAAATAACCGTTAACCTTCAATAGTGTCAGCAACTGGGGCATTCCCTCGTTCATAGTTGGATTGCGTAGGTCTGCTAACTACCTACCCATAATTAAGCAGACAATTACTGATTGGTTGATTAGCGTTAGTTAAAGTCAGAATTGTTTTTCTGACACTTACAAACGCGTATTTTAAATTTTTTAATCATATAGTAGTTTCGCGAGTGCCTGAGAGTTTTATTGAGTGGTTTGAAGTGACTCTGCGGGAATGGACTGTCAAGTGTGATATATCTGTTCCATTTACAGAGATGTTTAGGGAGGGATTGCGACTGGTCTATTTTAGAATTAAGACCAGGGGGTACATGGGTTTACAGATTGCCAATGGGCCCCGGTCAGGCAATTACACTATGGGATTTTCAATACAAAATACTACACATTTCTATAGCGCCAATATGTTTTTTTTTTTACTTCATTCAAGAAATATTACAATTAATAAGTTTTCTCCTGGGTATCTTCAAGGCTTCCCAGTTACATTAAACGGTTGAACATATGTTTAGGGTTCATAAGAATACAACTGGGTCTTAGAAGAATTGCTGTCCAATGGTAAAGTGGGTTCTCAAAAGGCGTATGGCGCTCGGTCAGATCCATAAACAGAGAGACAACAGTTTTTGTATGGTCTGCACGACTATTTTTGAAAAATTTGGGAAATACTGGTATATAAGATTGTTTACTCAAAAAAAACTATCTACTACTGCGACAAAAAAGCATACGGCCCGCCTGATACCTAGCTAGCCTATATACGCCTGCAACTCCAAAGGTGTTAAATGCGCGTAGACCCCTTAAGGCACTGGTCCCACCGCGGGCGAGTAACTATGAGCTATCGGCTATTTTCTAGCCCAAGAAACGAACAAAAGATAATCGCTCCCGTGTAAATAAAAGAGAGAGATGTATATTTATAGTTCATCGTAGTGTGAACAGCCAGCTATGAACTATAAATATATATCTCTCTCTTTTATTTACACGGAAGCGATTATCTTTTGTTCGTTTCTTGGGCTAGAAAATAGCCGATAGCTCATAGCTTACTCGCTCGCGGTGGGACCAGTGCCTAAGAACAGAGGATTCAATGTGTTGACGGGTAAAGAGACAAGAGAGTCCCCCGTCGTCAACACATTGCATCATTATAGAGCCATTTACGTATAAGATAACCCTTGACCCCAGAAATTCAACACACCAAAGCGACCATTTCGACTGCCATTTGCGTTTTTAATTATTCGCCTAAGCAGTGCCCCTGTACGAGAACTGTCTCACAAGCATATGTACATAACATATGTATAAATAATGTTTCAAGTGGTGTTGTAAATTTTATTTTCGAAAATGTTATACTTAAAGGGTTTTATAATTTTCGCCAGTGTTAGTTTAATTCATTGTATTTTAATCAAAAAAGCGACCGATTGGGGGGAAAGTGCTCAAAAATATGGACTTTCCATCCCAATTAAAATCGAAGGTAAGCAATACTTTTATGGTTCATATGGAAAACATTGGTTTTTTTTTATTCGTATGGCATTTTCAGTCAGTCGTTTACAAAGATATTTTGAGGTTTTGTATCCACTGGATCACGTCACGGTCGAGGGTGAACAGGTCTGCAGGGTTCCCGTCGTATTTGCTAAGTGGGCAGTGCTGGATGATGTGCTCGATGTCCTGCACCGCAGCTCCACAGTCGCATTTTGGAGACTCTATCCATCCACATCTGTGTAAGAATGCTCGTGAGCGTCCGCAGCCGGTTCTCAGTCTATTCAATTGACACCATTCTTTTCTAGGCAATGAGAAGCCAGGTGGTCTTACTTTAGGATTGATGGTAATTCCTATTCTTCCGGGAGGGTTATCATTCCATTCGCTATCCCACTTTTCCGAAATATTAAAATTTGCCTCTATAAGGTTTCTCGCAGTTCGATGGGGAGGATGTCGCGATTTTAAACGGTGTGCTGGTGGGTTCTCAAAATCAGCGTGGGCAGCCAGGTCGGGGCGAGCCAGAATCTTCTGCACCTCACGCACTAACGCTTGCTGTCTTCTTAAGTGAGGAGGCGGTATGTGGCTAAGAGTTGGAAGCCACTGCACCGGTGTGCTTTTGATAGTTCCCGTAATGCACCTCATGGTTTGGTTTAGGTGCACGTCTACTTGCTTTACGTGTGCACTGTTAAGCCAGATGGGTGCGCAGTATTCCGCTGTTGAGTAGACTAGGCTAAGAGCAGTGGTACGGAGTACGTCAGCTTTTGCTCCCCATGTAGTGCCGACCAGTTTGTGCAGAAGGTTGTTACGGGTTTGAAGCTTCTTTCCCACTTTATTTATGTGCGGGGCATAAGTAAGACTGCGGTCGAGGGTCACTCCGAGATACTTTGGTGTGGGATTGTATTTTAGTGCCGATCCTCCAAGATAGATGTTGGGCTCGTGTTTAGCCTCTTTATTGTGCAGGTGGAAGGTTGACACTTCAGTTTTACAAGTATTAGGGACCAAACGCCATTTTCTGAAGTAATCGTTGAAGTGTACCAGGTCTGCATTCAACATCTCTTATGAGCGCTTAAAGCGACTATGCTGTGATGTTATGGCAATGTCATCAGCGTACAAGAATTTCCTGCTTTGGGTTTTTGGTATGTCGTACGTGTACAGGTTAAATAAGAGAGGAGCCAAGACCGATCCCTGTGGAAGGCCATTGTTTAGTTTTCTGACAGTACTTTGATGATCACCGAGATGCACGACAAATTCACGGCTACTGAGCATACTGTTTATTAGACCAACAATTTTACTGCATGGTATGGCTGTCATCAGCTTATATATTAAGCCCTGCTTCCAAACCGTATCATATGCCGATGAAAGATCTATAAACACAGCGACGGTCTTTTCATTCCTTTCGAACCCTGACTCAATGTGATTTGTAAGTGATAGCACCTGGTCTGTGCAGTTGCGGCCACAACGGAAGCCAGCCTGCTCGATTGGGATTATTTTATTCACGTGAGGGGAGATGCGGTTGTAGATCAGTCTTTCCATGAGCTTATAAACACAGCTAAGGAGAGCAATTGGTCGATAGCTTTTGGGGTCATCGACGGCCTTTTCCGGTTTCAAGACTGCTATAATTTTCGCACGGTTGAAGTTACGCGGTAGTCTATTGCGGTCTAAAATATCTGAATAGAAGCGCTTGAGCCACTCTCTACACTTTGGGCCAAGGTGTTTGAGGAATTCGTTGTAAACAGCATCAAAGCCAGCTGCTTTGCCAAGTGGCAGTTGATTTATGGCGTGATCCGTTTCGTCTTGAGAAAATTCTTTTGACATGCTGCCAACAAAACATTGGTTTGTTAGAGAGTTGCTGGAAGACGGAAAAATGGGCTCGGAAACAGATGCGGGACTGCTGAATCATTTTTATACCAAAGCCATTTCTTACGCCATTGACGGTAATGTCTTTTTATATCTTACCAGTAATTCAACTGCTTGGGCTATCCACGAACTGCTACCTGGTGGGAAAATGGGCTCTATAAAGGATTATGGCAATTTAGTTTCAAAGCCTTCAGTCACATTTTCGTATGAAATCAACGGTAAACATTTTGTCTTTAGTCAGAGTGTCAATAAAGACTGGTCTATTCGTGAATTAAAATCGGGTGGGAAAATGGGCCCAGTGACAGAAAGCGGGACCTGGATATTTATAGTTCATCGCAGTGTGACCAGCCAGCTATGAACTATAAATATATATCTCTCTCTTTTATTTACACGGAAGCGATTATCTTTTGTTCGTTTCTTGGGCTAGAAAATAGCCGATAGCTCATAGCTTACTCGCTCGCGGTGGGACCAGTGCCTAAGAACAGAGGATTCAATGTGTTGACGGGTAAAGAGACAAGAGAGTCCCCCGTCGTCAACACATTGCATCATTATAGAGCCATTTACGTATAAGATAACCCTTGACCCCAGAAATTCAACACACCAAAGGGACCATTTCGACTGCCATTTGCGTTTTTAATTATTCGCCTAAGCAGTGCCCCTGTACGAGAACTGTCTCACAAGCATATGTACATAACATATGTATAAATAATGTTTCAAGTGGTGTTGTAAATTTTATTTTCGAAAATGTTATACTTAAAGGGTTTTATAATTTTCGCCAGTGTTAGTTTAATTCATTGTATTTTAATCAAAAAAGCGACCGATTGGGGGGAGAGTGCTCAAAAATATGAACTTTCCATCCCAATTAAAATCGAAGGTAAGCAATACTTTTATGGTTCATATGGAAAACATTGGTTTGTTAGAGAGTTGCTGGAAGAAGGAAAAATGGGCTCGGAAACAGATGCGGGACTGCTGAATCATTTTTATACCAAAGCCATTTCTTACGCCATTGACGGTAATGTCTTTTTATATCTTACCAGTAATTCAACTGCTTGGGCTATCCACGAACTGCTACCTGGTGGGAAAATGGGCTCTATAAAGGATTATGGCAATTTAGTTTCAAAGCCTTCAGTCACATTTTCGTATGAAATCAACGGTGAACATTTTGTCTTTAGTCAGAGTGTCAATAAAGACTGGTCTATTCGTGAATTAAAATCGGGTGGGAAAATGGGCCCAGTGACAGAAAGCGGGACCTGGATATATGTATATACAATTGGATTCCCATTTTGGATTGGGAATAGACAATATTTTTATTGTGTCTTTGAAGCACATTGGTTTATTCAAGAACTATTACCGAAGGGCAAAATGGGCGCAGAAACCGATGATGGTTATTGGAATTATTTTCATATACAAAATTTTCAATTCAACATAGGCAGCAAGTCTTATTTGTATGAGTTAATTAATGAATACGAATATTTCATACAAGAATTATTACCAGATGGAAAAATGGGTCCAGAGAAAGTAAAAGAGTACTGGCCAAATTATTCTGCGGTGGCATTTCCTTTCAAAATTAATGGAAGACAATTTATATATGGTCAAACCGAATATTATTGGAAAATTTGGGAAATTGCTGAATAAGATACATTTCGAAGAAACACGTAGCCGTTACTGACGAAGAAATAATGTAAGTATACTAAAGGACAATGAAAACTGATCACTTCGTATATAAATTTTCATCCTTTACATACTTAATAGAGGTTTAATAATTAAACTAAACTCTGCCACCGCACAAGATACTACTACTAATGCAGCCAATAATGAAGAACATCCATCGCAGTGGTACCTACGAGAATACGAGTATATATATATATATATATATAGGTACTAACAAAATTAAAGATTATACATGAGTTTACAATATCATTTTACTTACCTACTCAGAAGATAAAGAAATAGATAAACAGAGTGTGGACATATACCTACACTCAAACTGTTATAATGTGATAACACCATAGAAATGAGAACTTACTGTAGCAATACGACCAACTGCAGGCTTCTTGATATCAATGCATATGTAGTACCTACCTATTTTTTGAAGCCGCACCATGCACCACGCAATTGTTTTTTTTTTTATTCACCCTTAGTATTTACAAAGGATCCTTCTTGTAGGTATGCAGTTGTGTACAGTCTATAAAAAAACGCTTGAAGATGCTTATTATGACATTTAAATAAGAATATTCAATTTATTCATTTAATCAAAATTCGGAGTTAAGTTAATACGTTTAAAAACCGTAAGTTATATCATAAATGTGACCCATCAAAAACATTACATGTACAAAAATGCCAGTCTCGCAACAGAGTTCTCCTACCTACTGCAAAAAGTAGTGAGATCTAATGTAAAACCAAGCCCGTGTGCTGGAGTTTACTAACAACATGTCATTGTGATACTTTGAATATTGGAAGTCTACATTTTTATAATAAATAGAATGACCTGGCCATCGCACGGATAAACATACGTATAGCACAAGCCGGCCTATCAATGTGTAAAGATTCTATTACATAATCTAATATTAATAGATGTCCTCGATTGCCAACCAAGGTAACCTATCGATCTTCCGAAACTGACTTGTCCGATTTTCACTTGTCCGAAAACAGTTCCCCGAATTTTTAAAATCCATCTGCTTTGTTTACCATACTTACGAAACGCCGCTGGTTTGTTTCCCCGAATTAACGTTTTCCCGAAACTCAATAGCCCGAAGAACGTTTGCCAACTTTATTGTTTGACAACTGATTTGTTACCCCACTTTTCATAATTCCGATGCTACGTTACACCTAAATTTCATTTCCCCTAATATCATTACACCGAATGCCATAAAAAAAATTGCAACAGATTTTATTAATTATTCCCGGCATTTGGAAATTTGTTGCTTGTCGCTTTTTTGTGTTATGATTTGGTTTTTGCGACTCTCGTGCTAGAACAGTGGGTTAAGTAGGTTAATAATAATAATAATAATAATATATTCTTTATTGTGCACCATAAAGTAGAAATAGACAAACAGAAAATCAAAATTAAAAACTAGGTAACAACAGGCGGTCTTATCGCTTAAAAGCGATCTCTTCCAGACAACCTTTGGGTAGCTGGAGACTAAGTACATAAAACAATGAACGGGTAGTGCCTAAAAATAAATAAACACATATACACACTAATATAATAAATAGATACAAAAAAAAAATACATAAGTACATAAAATATATACCATAAATTATATAAATATATAAATAAATAAAGGCATGTTAAGTAAGCGACAGGTAATGCGATTTCAAAAGATTTTTAAAAATAAGAAGGGATTTAGCACGTCTTATATCCAACGGCAAAGCATTCCACAAGCGAACAGCCCGGAAAGTAAAAGAGCTGTTATAAAATTTTGATGAAGATGATGGTGTAGCAAGGAGATGCTTCTCTGAACACCGAATAGAAGAGAGATATTTGAAACGCTCTTTAAGATACAGAGGAGTAGTGGGATTGAAGAGAATGTTATAAAGGAGCGCGAGAATGTGTGAGTTTCGGCGATGACGAATAGGAAGCCAATTGAGCTGGGCACGAAATTCAGAGACATGGTCAAATTTGCGTAAGCCAAATATGAACCTTATGCAAGCATTTTGGAGGCGCTCTAGTTTATTTAGCTGGTCCTCTGTAAGATCCAGGTAGCAAATATCAGCATAGTCCAATATAGGAAGAAGAAGAGATTGAGCAAGCGCAATTTTGGTAGCGAGTGGCAAGAAGTTACGAAGCCTGCGAAGTGATCCTAGAGAAGCAAATATTTTTCTACTTATTTCACTAACCTGCGGTACCCATGAAAGTGTGCGATCTATTAAAATACCTAGGTTTTTTACTTGTCCCGAATAAGGAACCGGAACACCATCAAACACTATGACTGGTATGTTTGAAAAGTCAATCCGTGAAATTAGTTGAGAACTGCCTAAGACTATAGCTTGTGTTTTAGAAGGATTGACTTTCAGTCCATAGCGCCTACTCCAGGTGGAAATGCATTCAAGGTCCCGATTCGTGGAGTTGATGACCTGAGGTAGATCACTAGAAGGGCATTGGGAGTAAATTTGGAGGTCATCGGCATAAAGATGATAAGAAGAGGAAATATTATTGGTTATAGAGTTAATAAAAATAGAGAATAGAAGAGGAGACAGCACACCGCCCTGCGGGACGCCGGCTAGGGTACTGCACCATGGAGAGAACGAAGAATCTACTTTAACTCGCTGCCGACGACACTCCAAGTAACTGCGAAACCAGTCAATTGCCACGGGAGACAGGTTGAGAGAACGCATTATGCTTAGCAAAATGTCGAAATCAACTGTGTTGAATGCATTGCTGAAGTCGAGCAGTGTCAGTAAAGTGAGCTTACGGTTGTCCATGCCAGCACGAACGTCATCAGTAATTTTAACTAGAGCCGTGACCGTACTGTGACCAGTGCGAAAACCAGACTGATATGGGTTCATGAGCATATGCCTGTTTAAAAATGATGTTAGCTGCTGATGCACAAGGCGCTCAAGAACCTTAGAAAGAAACGGAAGAATAGAAATAGGTCTGAAGTCAGAATAAGAAGAAGGATTGGAATTTTTGGGTAAGGGGATAACATCCGCGTCTTTCCAGATAGAAGGAAATATACCAGAAGAGATAGAATAATTTAGAATATGAGTAATTATGGGAACAAGGAGATCTAAAAGAGGAAGAATCATTTTCCGACTGACACAGTCGACTCCAACGGCGTTGGACGAAATTGCTAGCACGCCCTTCTCAACACCACTCTCAGTCAATTGAGTAAGAAAGAAGGGAGGAAAATCAGGAGTTGGCAGCCTCGAAAGATGGATAAGAGTCTCGGTTTTAGCTGGTCCGGTAAAGGCAGTAGAAGTTGAAAAGTGCTGATTAAGCTGGTTTAAGTTGATATCTTTATTTATGACATTCTGCGGTGACTTCCCAACTCCCAGCGACTTAAGGAACTTCCAGACTTTGGCTGGCTCGCCGTTTTCTACCGAACTATGTATGTGACGCCTTTGAGCATCACGGCAAACTGTGCTACATCGATTGCGAAGGGTATGGTATCTCATTTTATTTTTTTCGGACGGAGCACCCTTATATTTTGATTTTGCCAAGTTTTTCTTGGCGATAAGAGATTTGATGTCTTCAGTAAGCCACGGGGCGGGAGCGTGTTTTATCTTAACTGGACGTACAGGAGCGTGAATATCATAAAGTTGAATTACAGCTGAGTTAAAAAGTGACACTTTATCATTCACACTAACAGCCTGCAAGATGGGGCTCCAATCCATTTGCATAGCATCTTCGCGAAGCTTCTCAACACTCATTCTGCCAAAATTGCGTTGCAGTAGGACTTTCGGCTTAAATTTAGGAGGACGAATTTTATAAGAAAGAAAAAGCAAATTATGATAAGAAAAGGCATCCGCAGAGAATTGAGAAAAATTAGCAACATGATCAGGAGAAGATACAAGGGCGAGGTCCAGAAGTGAAGGAGAAGAATTGGGAAAATGATGTGTGGGACCAGATGGAAGAATAACCATATTACAGGCTTCAACAAGTGCTTTGAGAGAGTTAGAGCGAAAATCATTTTTAAGCAAACATGTGTTAAAGTCGCCCATGATAATATGGTGATCGTAAGATGGCATAAGGTCCTCAAGGAGCTTTTCGAAAGAAGCGAAGTAGTTGATGTGAAGAGAGGGAGAGTAAAAAACACCGAGAAGAATTTTAGAGTGAGATAAGCTTAACTCAAGAAATAGATATTCTGCGGAATTACAAGGCGATTGAGCTGACATGCTTACGATGGAAAACGGAATATGAGAACGTAAATAGAGTGCTACCCCACCACCGCCTCTATCAGAGCGATCATTCCGAACAAGACAAAAGCCAGGTAATGAATAGCTGGTGGAGGGTAAGCAAGGCTTGAACCAAGACTCGGACACCAGAATTGCATCAACCTTGCTCTGCTCGAAAGTCAATAAAAGGTCATTAAAATGAGCGGGAATACTTTGCGCGTTGATGTGGACTAAATTAAAGTTTTTAGGAAACTCAGAAAGTTGTAGGTCAAGTTGGTCATGAAGAGAGGGAGGAAGACTGTGAAAACTATCATTAGAAGAGACTGAAACATAATCACTAATATCGCTTTCGTCATTATCAGAAATATAAGACATTGCCTTTTAATAAATAAAATAAAAATAAATATATGTAAATATAAGTATACAATATAAAATTAAACAAATACAAACAATACAAACGCTTAAAATACTACTATTAAAATTCCGACTACCCGCCAGCAGTCTGTCACAATTTATACAAATTACAATACAGAAACGAAACGCAAAAACAGCACTGGCAACATTGGCCGGTAAGCGTCAAACTGTCAAAGTCGCTGATAGTAAAACAGTAAACAATGTAATTAATATTAACCGACTAAATTGAAGGATTTGTTATAAAAATTACAAGAGGGTACATTACAAGAGATTAAGCTACCAAAAGCACAAGTTAAAAACACGACTGAGCAGTGACAAATAACCAATAAAATGAATGCAATGCAAAACCTCAAAAACGATTGGTCGGTTTTCTCATCCTTTTGCTCGGCTCACCTAGCTGTTTATCACCCGCAAGTACGACAGTGTCAGCACCTGCCGCAGGTCCAGGCTTAGACGGCGGTGCTAAATTAATCTTATCGAGATCGGCCCGAGATGCAACACAGCGGCGATCTCCATCCTTGACTAATACGTACACGCTGCCTTCTCGCGTGTAGCAGTTACGGACTCCGAAGCGCTCCCTGGCTGCCATAAAGACCTCGTGCCGTGGCTTGGTCAGGAACTCGGAGATGATGACGCCAGTCCCTTTGAGTGCAGTTTTAGCAGACCAGATGGCATCACGGTCAGCAATGTCTCTGAATTTAACGAGAATGCATCTGGTCTTATTGCTACGTGGGCGGCCCATCCGATGACTACGAGCGATCATGTTGGTGGTCAAATCAGACTTGAGATGCACCTTCAGCAAATCCACAACCCGTGTTGAAGTGTCTTCATTAGCCGCCTCTGCCACACCATGAACTAGGAGGATCTTGCGCCTCGTCCGCATCTCCATATTATCCACTTGCTGGCTCAGAAACTTAACCTGCTGCCGCAGCATCTCAATAGCCTTCAGTACAAAAGCACGGAAAGTGCTGAAATGTGCAGCAACAGATGACACTGTGGGACTTTCTGGTGTGGCCTTGTCTATCTGGCCTTGGAATTCTGCCATTCTTGAATTGAAAGACTCCTCCAACTCTGCTATGGACCTCTGGATGGTTTCCATTGTTGTGTTGTAGTGAAGTGACAGTTACCAAACCAAAACAGTGATAATTTAGTGAATAGAGTGAAACTTGTGAAGAGAACTGCTGGTGGGTAGGAACCCTTAAATACTCATTAAAGTTATGTAATATTTGGAACAAAATAAATACTTTTACTATTTAAAAATAAAAATAAATATGAGCAATATGTGTTTATGTTTTCCCGGCCTACCCCCGATTCCCAGGTTAGGTTACAACTGCGACTCCGCGGAAAAAAACTGGCACGAAAAGTGGGTTAGGTTAGGTTAGAACTGCGACCCGCGGAAACAAACTGGCGCTAGAAAAGTGGGTTAGGTTAGGTTAGAACTGCGACCCCGCGGAAACAAACTGGCACTAGAAAAGTGGGTTAGGTTAGGTTAGAACTGCGACCCCGCGGAAACAAACTGGCGCTAGAAAAGTGGGTTAGGTTAGGTTAGAACTGCGACCCCGCGGAAACAAACTGGCACTAGAAAAGTGGGTTAGGTTAGGTTAGAATTGCGACCCCGCGGAGACAAACTGGCGCTAGAAAAGTGGGTTAGGTTAGGTTAGAACTGCGACCCCGCGGAAACAAACTGGCGCTAGAAAAGTGGGTTAGGTTAGGTTAGAACTGCGACCCCGCGGAAACAAACTGGCACTAGAAAAGTGGGTTAGGTTAGGTTAGAACTGCGACCCCGCGGAGACAAAAGTATAACCCTCGAAATATAGTTTCAACCCTCCCCTATTAGATTTAAATAGCTCCCCGTATTTATGTGCCATTTTATATAAACCCACACTGCAATTGTAACCTTTCTGATAAAATAAACAAATGACAAGATTGGGTTGACAATTTTATTAACTTACCCACCCAATTAATAACATTAACGCCTACGCAAATTACATTGCAAACTCATGCGATTCGATGTTTTGACACAGCGGAAAAGTAATATTTCGGAAGTAAAACTTTACGCCAAATAAATTAGTTGGCAAATGAAACTTCGGGATTTCAATAAGTGGCGATTCGAAACATAAGCGAAATGAAATTGCGACGAAATAAAAATAGGGGACATAATAATATGGGAAACGTAATTTCGGGCAAACAATAATTACGCGAAGTGGAAAAAAGGGAAACGTTTTCGGGCTAATAATATTCGGAGTAACGAATTTCGACATTATGATAGGTAACCGCCAACCAACCATATGGGTTTAAGGTTGTGTCCACATATTTTGGTTCAAAAAATCACATCGATATTTTAGAACTTGATTGTACCTTGGTAGCTAAATCAACAAGGGCCCGTATTCTAACTTTAAAACACGTTTAGACACGATCCAACTTCAATACAACTCCAATGCATTAACCACGCAATACACGTAGCGCCTAAACGTCTCGATCAGAAATAGGTATCAGAATTAGCTTGAAAATTATACCGACACAACTTAAATATTGGTTGATTATTTGTTGTGTGTTGGAGTTATGTTTGAAACAGATTGTGTTTTTAAGGTTGTTCACCTATGTATTTTATAATTAGAACACGGCACAAGGTTTCAAGTAAAATTTTGCGCCTGATAATTTTTAATAGCGATGACAATGAATGAGGGTTTCCGCGATCGAGTTTTTCACTAGATGGCAGCACCGTGGCGACAGGTCTAGCTGTCACAATCCACCAATCATGTTTAACCATATATTTTTTGATTGGTGGATTTTGACAGCTATTGCCAAAAAGACCTGTCGTCACGGTGCTGCCATCTAGTGAAAATCTCAATCGCGGAAACCCTCATTGAGTGGTTGAGCGAAATGCGTGGCTTGCGTGCAAATAATTTGTTTTATTTTAACTATAGTTCAGCTAATAAAAAGTGCCTAAGAAGCCTTCTAAAAAACTGTATTTGGTTGGATGCCCGGATCTAAAAAATGAGGATAGTATAGCAAACTAACTAGAGGGGATTCATTGCTCTCCTTATTGTTTCATATTTTCTGGGGCCAGCTGCCCTTCTAGATATTGCAATTGTCTCGAAGACGAATTGTTGATGATGATATATATCGTTTTAGAATACTGACATAATAGTGTAAGCATGTCCATACAGTAGAAGGGTAGGGACGCCTTTTATAAATAAAACGTTGTCATTTAACTATAGCTATATTTAAGTATTTTAAAACACCTATACGTTAACACATTATCGACACTAACTAAAAACTCATTGGAAATGTAGACGTTGCATGTTTATGCTGATTTATATTAATATAAAGTAAATCTTATTAAATCGCGTCAATTTGATATCGGTATAAGTAATAATACAATTTAAATACTTGCAGTGTTACATTTACGAATTACGTACTCGTACAAAACGTTTAAACTTAAAAGAAGCTACAGACACGTGCGTATCAGTCGACGGGCCACTGGAAGGGTGCGCGGTACCCGCCAACTGGTGACGTAAGCAACGAAGCAGCTCTCAGATATCAGGTTTCGCCACCTCAAACAATTGACTTCTGTAAATAAATTAAATTAATTTTAGTAAGTTTTATGAAAGTTCTAGATATGCTAACAATAGTATTGTAGCTTAGAACAATAGTATTGCAATATAACAATAGTATTGCAGAGGACGGGAAAGATAAATTCGTTGACGAGCGATTTTTTCGATTTCGATTCGAGGACGAAGCGCAGCTGAGTCCGAAAATACAAGAGACGAGTCCACGAATTTCTATTCCCGCCGAGGCATACCTATATAATGCTGTTCTCCAAATGTGCGAGGCAATAAAGTAAATAAAATAAATTACATAATTAGGTTAGCATTAAATGTCATGAATGTATGAATTGCGCGCATCAAGGAGGTAACTGTCGCAATATACTGACGGGTTTATCTTTACTATTGAAATCTTTGCTTCAATTTGGCATCATATTGCGCAAACGAAGGTGCCTCTTTAACCTCCGAGCTCAGCTTATTGTAGATTTTAACCATTGATTTTATAAGTCCCAGATAGAGTGCGGCTAACAAAATTTTGTGATTCCATAAAGAGCCAGTGTCCTCGTCGTTACGCACTACACACACATACGCACAGCAATAATGAGCCGCTCCCCCGCCATTCGTGTCCAAACGTCTATGCAGTCAAGAGCAGTAAAAAAATAATAAAAACATGCCGTCGTGCGTTGCCAAATGCTGCAGAAATGCCACCGGTCGAAAGAAAAAAACGGATGGGATAACTTTTCACCGTTAAGTAAACAATTCATTGCGTAATCATAATCACATTAAAAATCAGTAATTTCGTAAACTATTAACTTCATGGTAGCGGTGTTGCCAGGTGGTTGAATAGGGAAACTTCCCGAACGTAAGGGGGTCTATAATCGCCGCGACATGTTGTCAATACGAAATTGACGTCCACACTACTAACTATACGTTTTATTTCAAGCACGTTTTCAACGAATATTAAAACGTTACCTAATAGTTAATAACTTTTATGCTTTTCTGAGCAAATTATTCTTTATTATTTTTTTAATAAAATTTATAATAACACATAATTATATATTTCTTAAAATTATTCCAAAAACTTCTTAAAACAAAAAGCCCATATCTAATCGTAGATTGAACGCGCGAAGTTATGTCACCACTACTGATCTGTCAAACTTTCGTCTCACTCTAACTATCGCTCCCTCTCACTCTGAGCGGCTTCAGTAATCGACTGGTCGAGCGATTAGAACGAGATGGAACTATAGTTAGAATGAGAGGTCAGCTCTTAAGTCAAACCGATTGTGTTGATCGATCGAGGAGCATTTTTAACCAACTTCAAAAAAAGGCGGTTCTCAATTTGACCTGTATGTTTGTATGTTTGTTCGCGATTATCTCGCGCTTGGCTGAACCGATTTTAATGCAGTTTTCAAAAAATATTTGTTACATTCCAAACAAGGTTTAGTATAAAATAAGGCATTGTTCATTGATTACGTAAGAATTTTTTTGCCAGAGACACCCTTCCGCCCCTACGTAAGAAAAAAAAATTATAGTCCTCTCTGCAGTAGAAGTAAGACATGGTCAATTCCCCTCCCTCCTTAAATCGTGTTACGTAATAAATGAATACGAAATTACACTTTTAGTTGTCTTCGTCTTAGCGAGGGCACAGCCGTGCCTCCAGATTAAAAAGGTATAAAGTATGCTTAAAATAATAGTATTGGGGACGACAAGAGAGGCCACCACACTCAACAGTAGTCGTGTAATTTTAATCCCATCAAAAACATAAATGTGAAAGGCTGCCAAGTTCGATACTATGGGAATGCTTCGCCTATAAAAGAAGTGAGATCTGAATAAGTACCAAGTTCCATAAAAATACCTCAAATCATAAATAGTTATAGGAATGCACACTTGATTTCCAGCAGTTTTTAAGGTACATTTTGAATAAGTATCACGTTACATAGAAATACCTAAAATTATAATAGTCAGAGAAACGCACACCGGTTTTTTTAGCAGTTTCCTGATAACATTTATTATTTTCAGTACTTTTTAATGATGTTACTTGGCAAGTTTTCACACACCACACACCTTTTCAATGCAATGAATCGACACCTTTGGACTGCAATGTGTCAAGTATATAATTTTCTATTAAAACTTGCCAAGTTACATCATTAAAAAGTACTGAAAATAATAAATGTTATCAGGAAACTGCTAAAAAAACCGGTGTGCGTTTCTCTGACTATTATAATTTTAGGTATTTCTATGTAACGTGATACTTATTCAAAATGTACCTTAAAAACTGCTGGAAATCAAGTGTGCATTCCTATAACTATTTATGATTTGAGGTATTTTTATGGAACTTGGTACTTATTCAGATCTCACTTCTTTTATAGGCGAAGCATTCCCATAGTATCGAACTTGGCTGCCTTTCACATTTATGTTTTTGATGGGATTTCATTTATTTTTGTTAGGTGTAGGTTCTTTATTATTTTTTTATCACTTTTGCTTTAGGAAATATCTCGCGTATGACGCGCGGCTGCCGAACGCTTTGGTTCGTCGACTCCCCGCCTCCCGCGCGTACGCATCCCCCCGGCGGCATGAGCGGGCGAAAGGATGGCATGAGCTGGCGGACGGCGCGAGCGCGGCGGACGAGTGTAGGCAGCGACGGAGGGTGCGCGAGGCGGGGAACGGAATTTTTATCTAGTACTATACATACATATATCGGGATTTCGGGATCGATCGGGCAGCGCGAGTACCTATAATCTATGATAAATCCTATTTTACTATTTATTTATAGGTGATTTTTACAAATAAACTGGCTCCCTACACCTATAAAATCTACCTACTTACATATAATTACATACATCAATAACGTACTTTATTCTGTTTGTAAGTACGCTACCTACATAGATAATTAATAACTTGGTAATACCTACCTACCAGTAGGTATTATAATTGGTGGCCTATTATGTAGCCCTAGAAGTGCACCATCCCATCTCATCCCGTGGCGTATCGGAGGGTGAGATGGGCAGTAGTATATATAATTCCATCTTAGAGTATATATGATTTCCATGTTCTTGAATCTGCGATTTTATTAGTTGTAAAATTAGAAATTATTTAGACTATGCGAGAAAAAATAGTCTTTTCATTTCTGTTTGACTGATTTAGCGCACCTAGTGTACCTAGTGACCTGCTTTGCACTTCGTAAATCGTGGGTTCGGTTCCCGCAACAGACACACACAGAGTGGTGAACAATTTTATTGTTCTTGTCTTTAAGACAAACATGTATTGTCTTAAATTGGTATGTATCTAAATTTAAATAAGTCTTATCTCATTTCCACTCCATACCTACTTATAGTAGAACAAAATTACACATACGTTGTTTTCGAAACTGACTCACACTTGGCCATTTTCAGATTTTTACTTTATTTCGACCTAAAGACAAACCTTCTAGCCAAATTTCAGGTCGGTACGACCATTGGAAGATAGACCCATTTAGTTCATTATGACTTCATAGTAGAACAAAGTTACACCTTCGCTATTTTTAAAACTGACTCACACTTGGCCGTTTTCAGATTTTTCCCTTTACTTTGACCTTAAGACCTATCTCCATGCCAAATTTCAAGTCAGTACGACCATTGGAAGTGGTCTAGGTTTTTGATGAGTCAGTGAGTCAGTGAGTCAGTGAGTCAGTGAGTGTATAGTAAAAATAGCGATTTTCTGACGTCAATATCTCAAGAACTGCTATAGGTAGAATAATGAAATTTTGTATTCTAGACAATTAAGGGGATGTCAACAGACACTCGAAATTTCATATGCGTAGATAAAATATGTTTTGAGTTATAGGATGGTCGAAATTGGCCCGAAATGGTTCGTGTAATATAACCCACGACCGGTGTGTCGCTTTTTTTTGCTCGAACTTGGCGGACACACTGCCGTGTGTCTAGATAAATAGTTTATTAAATTTATTAGATTTTTTTAAATTTTACCTTTTAGACGCCTCTTCAGAAATATATTTCATCAAATTTATTAAAACAGGTGCTTATTAATTCTATTTAAATATATATATGAATAGTATATTTTTTTTTTAATTCAAAAATACTGTATTCTTAATCGGGAAAATTTGTATTACATGGCAACACTCGTCTGGACACACACATTCAAACCAGCCGCCATCTTGCGTCACAGTTTGTTGTACAGCCATGCTCCGTCCTTTAATTTTTTACGTCCAAGATTTTAACTCCCAATGGGTTTATATCTCGAGCAAGTTTTACGCCGCACATTTTTCTGACAAAACCCAGAAAATTTTCATAACATGTCACATGAACGGGAATCTTCATGATAAACAGATAACCGTTGATTTTAAATAGTGCCGGGAAACTCGGGCATTCCCTCGTTTAGGGGAGCCCCGGGCAAGACGCATAGTGTGGGTAAGAAGAATATCTGATTTTACCAAATTTATACAATAGATAGCGCATCTAGACTTGCTTAAGTCGGTAAAGCTGTGATACGAGGACGCCATGACAGTTCAATCAAAGCAAACAACGTGTGTACTTGTTGTGGAGAAAAATAACAAAGTTTTTAACTGTTTTGTTGTGATTTTTGGAAAAGCGAGTGTATATCAACTGTATGAATTACGTTTCGTATGTTTACGAATACGGTTAGTTAAAACTATAGTAGGTATATTAACTTTGGCTTAAATTGTGACTATAACTTTTAGTGATGACATTGATGACTTTGAGTTAGATTAAGATGTGTCGCGACAGTTTTATATCAAAGGTATATGACAATCATGAAGACGGCAGAATCTTCTTCATCTTCCTTGCGTTTGTCCCAGCTTGGGGTCCGCTTGACAACCTAAACCCATGAATTGGCGTAGGCACTAGTTTTTACGAAAGCGTCTGCCATCTGACCTTCCAACCCAGAGGAGAAACTAGGCCTTATCGGGATTAGGTCCGGTTTCCTTACGATGTTTTCCTTCACCGAAAAGGGACTGGTAAATATAAAATTATATTCCGTACATCAGTTTCGAAAAACTCAGTGGTACGAGCCGGGGTTTGAACCCGAGACCTTCGGATTGAAAGTCGGACGTCTTACCGCCAGGCTACCAGTGCTCTTATGAAATGATGAAGACGGCAGACACTTTTTATATCTCATCCATCACTAATTAAAACTCTTGGGTCATCCCCGAATTGTTGTCTGGTGGGAAAATCGGCAATGAAACTTAATGGTAAATATCTAGACCCGCGGAAGCGTGTCCAGCCAATTTCAAATAAAAAGGAGCTGGCAACGCAGCAGCCGTGTGTATACGAGTATTTACACAAAAAACAAACTGAATTTCAGACTACCTAAAAATTTGCCAGTCAAAGTCAATCTAGCCAGACAGTTGTTCAAAACTAGCCAAGTCAAATCTTGAACTAGAATTATATCCCAAGTGGAATAAATGCATCTTGTAATTTTATTTTAGAATATTGTATGTTCTAGTAACTGAAATTTGAAGATTTTCTATACAGAACTCGGGAGTTCGGCACCCATATTGATCTCAATTCTTTTTTCGACGAGGAATTGGATCTCATATCACTTTTATGTTTTTAATGGGATTATTGTATGCAATCAGAGTGATTGCCAATTTCACCATGGGATTCCTATTTTCAATATGACATAAAAACATCCATTTATGTTTATTTTGACATTTGTCTCACAGAGTACCTTCATAACTCATAAGCTTAGAGAATTCAACTAACCGGAGCGGCCATGACAGGAGTTCCCCTCTGCTGAAAACATATGACCAGTGGTCATATTTATTGTATGGACTGACGTTTATCTGACGTGGCTATTTGTACGTTACCATAGATTAATTAGTTTAAATAGATATTTCACTAGGAACATCGCTCGTTTTGTTCCAATGTTCTTCAATAGATGTCGCTCAGAGTACCACTGGCTCGTAATCATTTTTTATGTTATTTGAAATCTAGTACCTAGTTATCTAAAACTACGTCATTATATTACCAAAACGGATTACAACAAAACCAATTAAAAATAACTGATTAAACCTAAGAAAAAAACAATTCCACGTAAAATCGCATTTTTAGTTTAAGCGCCATCTATTGTAGTTTCTCATAATTTTACAGTTTAGCTCGATCTCGAAGTAACACTTTATATAGCTAGTTTCTTTAATAATAAAAGCTCATAGATGTCACTAAAATAAATTTCAAAAATACTTTTTGGTCAACAAAAACAAAAATTATTGGAATTTTCAATGAAAATTATGTACAGTCAGCTGCAAAAATACGTATCGAAAAAATCGTCTCATAAATATGGTACTATGCACTTTATTACAACGGAATAAGATACTATGGGACATATTTTTGAGTAAGATGAGTACACTCATATTTTTACAGCTGACTGTACTTAATAATTTAATTCGGCTAGGTAATAATAATAATAAATATTACAGTACAATCTTACAAAAATCGTCCGTACGTAAAGTAATCAATAGTTAAGGCTTGTGTGTACTAGACGACGATATAATTATATAATAGATACATATATATAGATAAATACTTAAATACATCGAAAACATCCAAAACTCAGGTACAAATATTTGTGTATTTGTCACAGATCAAACACACAAATAAATGCCTTTACCAGGATTCGAACCAGGGGGCTGATTTTTGACATTCGAGCGCTCGAATTCAAAGAATTTAACTTGGAATATAATCGCACACAAAATTAATAGTATAAATAATAATGACTTTTAATTACTATCGCTGTTATTTTTAAAGCATAATTTCTTCGTTTTATTCAGTTTTAAATGTCATATTCGAGTGCTCCAATTTCAAAAACCGCCCCGCTGACTTTCTGCTTTCTGTCTACTGCCTCCATTATTTATAGGCTAAACATCGACTGGGCTAGGAGGCTGTTAAATATAGTAATTTTACTAAATATCACCACCACATCACCATCGCATCTTCATTAAATGTATTTTTTTTAATCTATAGGTACTTATTTTACGCTATTGTTGAAGTTAATAAGATAAGGTTTTATTGTATACCATCCTTTAACCACTTTACAAGTTTTAAGGTACCGCCACTGCACTCAATTACGAATTCTACTCTAAGTAGGTACAGAAAACCAAAAAGAACTTTGTCGTAATGACTGTTGCCCTTGGATACGTATAAACGTAATCTATTCGCTACAAAACTAGCTATTGTGACTAGGTTCTAGAGTGGCCTAGGGCTGAATCAAATTGGTTGACCCTACCTTCAGATCAGACCGCGAGTCAGCGACAAATTTCTATGAGCAAATAGTTCAGAAATTTGTTACCGATTCGCGGTCTGATCTGAAGGTAGGTACTTAGAGCACCTACTTAGAGTACAATTCATAATTGAGTCAGTAATTTGACAGTAATGATTACGTCAAAAATCATAAATAATTAGTAGTATTGAAACTAGATATAGGCACCCATGAGGATGAAACGGTATACTATAGACATATAAAATAAAAAGACGCGGTGCCTTGAAGACCATAGTGAAGACAAAATTGTGATTACATATTAAGCCGATTTCCTTGTGTTTACGCGCGAGTCGCGCGACACGCACACGTGGAAGTCGAATTTCAGCTCAGCGCCCGACGGTTCGCGACGCGTAGGTAGGTAACTAACAGAGCTCGCGCGTTACCAAGGCCTGACGCGACGTTGTCAGCTTGCTGTGACGCAGGCGGCCGAATTAGCAACAACGCACAAAACTTACTCAACGTCTTGTCATTCTCAAATCAGTTGTAGGTTAATATTTGAATGTAGGGAAGTGGTTAACAATTTGCATCTTAAATTTAAAGACCTCGTAGCGCAGCGGATATACATATGGACTTATGAGTCGAAGGTCCGGAGTTCAAACCTTATCACAGACAATTTTAATGTTTTTATTTTTTGGTTTTTACCCTGCTACACACGTGGCCTAATGTATCGAAAAAATTATCTCTTACTTTTGTTTCATTGCAGGATTTGCAGATAATTAGTGTTTACTTACTTAATAATATAGTATCTTGTTCGCGAGTGCTATATATGTAGCATAGCTCGGCAGACAACTTTCGGAGACGCTCGTTGGGTTCATATTTGATTTACATATACAAAAAAAAATAACAAATAAAAAAAAATACAATTTACTCAATATTTCTACTGTAAAGCGACATCTATTGATTAATAGTATTGTTGAAGGATTTTCATCTAGGGAACTTTTACATAAAGACGTGTAGATGTCGTTAGTAGCCATGGCAAGTATTATGACTTCTCTGTGACGTGTAACGCCATCTCTAATCGAGAGATGTAAACAGTGAATTTTCAGTAACGCCATCTAGTGCTGATAGTTCTTTAGGCGGTCGCATTTTGTAACAAGGCATGGGCCCTCTATCATATACTTACTTTATGACGTTACGTACGTACGTATATATATACAGTTGACGTTCCTCTCCCCCGCAAAAATCGGCAGACTTTTTTTGTATAGAAAATGACAGACTTGGCCGCTCCGGTTGGTTTAATTCTCTAAGACATAAACACACTTCAAGTTTAGCGAAACGAACGGGGAGTTGCCGAAAATGTCCGATAGTCGTGAAATGAAGAAAATTATGAAAATTTCTTTGGCTAATTGTAAAATAAATACGCAGCGCAAGCGGTAGTTTTTATGCTCTTGTTCTATTCTGATACTTACTGACAATATATTTAAATAGTTTTTTCTCATGATACGTATTCGAGAAACGTGTCAAGAAAGTTCTGCAAATTTGGTAAAGCGCCATCTCGCTTCTTCTCTCGTTTTTTATCCCGTTCTGGTTTTTCAATTTTATTATAGAGATTGTATTAGCATATAAGTGTTTTGGTCAAATACTGTACCTAAACGTATGTGTTATTTTGAATAAATGATTTAATTTAAATGATTTATGGATTATACAAATACAATTGGTTCATAGAAGAATTGCTATCCAATGGTGAATTGGGTTCTCAGAAGGCGTATGGCGCTCAGTCAGATCCATACAGACGACATTTGTATTTAATATAAAGGGACGAGAGCGTTTGTATGCTCTGCATGACTTTTTTCGGAAAATTTGGGAAATAATTGTAGAAGTTTGTTGATTTCGGAAAAACACGAAGAAAGAATAAAATTAATGTGATTTAGGAAATCTGTGTTACATAATTATATTAAAGTAAGTATTGCCTGTGACTACAAAAGCGCTATAAGTAAAATTAAATGACAAACGTTCAATTAAAGCACAAATAAAACTCCTCCTTTTTACCCTTCTAAAAAATATGATAAATATTACACGTGAATCTAAACACATCTCTGGTAAGAAAAAAATATATTATATTTTAAAACTTCAGTTCTGAAATCCCAATTAGTGCTTAAAACGTTCCGATTAAGGCGATAACCTTGGATTGGACCTATATTTTACAGATAGTCCGTTACGGTAGCAATAAATAGCCAATCTTTTGCGTTTTTAGTTGTGTGCCTGATTACCCTTGCACGAGTAGGTACTGTTTGTCAAGCTAATGTAAATGTTCATATAAATACTTATAAGCGCTATTCTTACGTTTAGTTTCAAAAATGTTCTTACTCTTAAAGGGTTTTACAGTTCTCGCAAGTGTTAGTTTTATTAATTGTGTTCTAATTAACGAAGTGACCGACAGAGGAGCATGGAATCTTAAACACGAGCTATCTATTCCATTAACCATTCAAGGTAAACATTACTTTTATGGTTCATATGGAAAACATTGGTTTATTAGAGAGTTGCTGAAAGGTGGAAAAATGGGCTCTCAAACAGATGCAGGACTGCTGAATCATTTTTATACCAAAGCCATTTCATACGCCATTGACGGTAATGTATTTTTATATCTTATCAGTAATTCAAATTCTTGGTCCATCTATGAACTGCTACCTGGTGGAAAAATGGGCTTTATAAAGGACTATGGCAATTTAGTTTCAAAGTCTTCTGTGACATTTTCGTATGAAATCGACGGTAAACATTTCGTCTATAGTCAGAGTGTCAATAACGACTGGTCTATTAGAGAATTAAAATCGGGTGGGAAAATGGGCCCAGTGACAGAGAGCGGGACCTGGGTAAAATTGTATACAATTGGATTCCCATTTTCGATTGGGAATAGACAATATTTTTATTGTGTCAGTGGAAAACATTGGTTTATTCAAGAACTATTACCGAACGGCAAAATGGGTGGAGAAACCGATTATGGAGATTGGGCTTATAATCATATACAAAATTTCCAATTCAACATTGGCAGCAAGCCTTATTTTTACGAGTTAGTTAGTGAATACAATTATTCCATACAAGAATTATTGCCTCATGGAAAAATGGGTTCAGAGAAAGTAAATACTTTGTGGCCAAATTATTATGCGGTGTCGTTTCCGTTCAAAATTAATGGAAGACAATTTATGTATGGTCAAAACGACTATTATTGGAAAATTTGGGAAATTGCTGTATAAGATTATAAATTTCGAAGACATTTTTAGACGTTACAGACGAAGAAAGAATTTGAGTCTCATATACTAAAGGACAATTAAAACTGGTCACTTCGTATCGAAATTTCCATCCAAATTTACATTCGTAATACACGTTTAATGAAAAATAAATAACACCTCTGCCACCGCACAACATAAAACGAATGCAGCCAATAATGAAGAAGATCCATCACAGTGGAACCTACGAGTATATCCCAACTAAACTAAAGATTATACATAAGTTTACAATATCATTTTACTTACCTACTCAGAAGATAAAAATAAAATATAGAAATAGATAAACAGAGTACGGACAGGACATGTACCTACACTCAAACTGTTATAATGTGACAACACCATAAAGATGGGAGCCCACGGTAGCAATACGAACAACTGCAGGGCTTCTTGATGTTAATGCATATTATTGGGACAGCCCAGTTGGAACCAAACCAACATTGTCGCTCTCTCCTTTGATTCACAATAGTAGTTTATGTAACTGTTACGTAATAAGGGTCCTTAAGAGGCCTTATTCCCAAAACGCGCGAATTTCACGAAATGCTTCATTTTCTTCGAAGGCTATGGCGAAAATACTAAGTTTTTTTAAATCAACTATTGATGCACATAATAGTTCATTTCTTTATCTAGACGGCCATCGGAGCAAATATTACATTTTAACGAGTGAAATATGAAAAAAATTGGTTGTCTTGGAAGGCCTTTCCAGATTTTCCAGTTAGGTGTACCGTTCATTTTCAGATTACGCAAAAAAGGGTAAAAATTCTTATTCAATTTGAATTAAATTCAATTGAGTATATCATGTATGAGACGGCCATGGAAATAAAAATCGAAGATTCATCTTGGATAATCGACAAAATACCTTCTGATTATATGCCAGTTTTTTGATGAAAACACGGTTACATTAAATTTTTTCCACGAAAACCCTTTGAATATTTTGCCCTAAAAATATTACCATTGCAAAGTTAATCTATATTTCTATCACGATAAAAAAAAACATTACTATAGCAGTAAATTTCAAATTACTATGAATTTTTAAAAATGACACTTAAATCACACTTCACAGGACACTTTTTGTAAGAATCGTATTTTTGGGTACTTAATAATAATAAACATGGTTCAAAATTATTTTTTTGTATTACTAATACTTCAAACTATCTTATAAATAGCATTTTATGCGGCTTTTTTCATTAATAGAGTTTTTCGACCTTTTAGGGAATAAGGAGCCTTAAAACATGAGTGTGGTTTTATGAAATGAGCCGCAGGCGAATTTCATAATAAGATCACATGAGTGTTTTAAGGCCTAATTACGTACAGTTGCATACACTGCTTTATCTACACTCATATTAAATATATTAAATTAAGTGTTCGGAAACCATAGAATGACCGCCATTGTACCGGCCATGGCCAACTCGATTGTGCCGGCGCTCGCGCGGGACCAATCGAGTTGGCCATGGCGGTAACATTATGTTATCAAATTCGATGTTCCAAATTTGAAACTCATTGCTTAACAATATTTGAGCATGCAAAGTTAAAATTACGTTACTGCCGCAGATAAGAAACTTATCATAGTTAAATCGTTTGTTGTAATGCTTGTCATTGTCTACGGTTTTTGAACGCATTTTAGAGTACTTACAGTATGAGTGTAGATAAAGTTCATTAATTACACAACGGTGTCCAATGCTACACGATATTACCACTGTATTTCTATTATTCTTAATCCAAACAAAACTTTAATAGCCGGCGCCCGCCATTAAATCACGCATGCTTTTTCTAAAACGCGCTCTCGTACAAGGCAATGATCGTGAAGCCATTCTGCCAACCAATAACTTTACAAATAAATGTATGATGTGTGTATTCATGAACAGTAATGATACTTAATATGTATAAATATTGACGAAAAGGCTTATAAACCTTACAATATGTATAAGTACCTATTTTTTGAAGCCGCACCATCCACCACGCACCAACGAACGCGCCGAGCATAATTATTAATACCGAGCTGATGCCAACATTAACATTACAGAACACATTATTATCAATTTATCAAAGAAATATTGTTTCTTCATTCAATAGAACTGTATCTTAATAATATTAACTCACATTTTAGTAACTTTGTCAGTAAAAATGTCATCAGATAATATTTGTGAAATTATGGTAATTAATTACAGATCTGGGTCAACGAATTAGTCTCGCGATCCAGCGAGGAAATGCTGCCAGCATCTTCGGTACCATGCCGCAGGGGCCGTATTTAGATATAGTTTAGTTTTAGTTTAGTCTTATTTTAGAGTTAATTATTTTGTTTATAAGTATTTAAGTTTTAGTTTATAGTCGTTTGTATATTTGTATGTTTGTTATTTAATAAATTATATTACAGATCTTATATAATTGGTTGTTACAACAGAGCCGTAACTAATTCTAGATCTAACAAAAAGGTTTTTGTATGAAGTTAGGTTTTATAATACGAGGTTAGTGTTTTTCTTATTCTGTTGATTATTTTTTCGTAGTTTAATATTATTGTTTATTAAAATTGTGGGTTAATTATATTCTGTCATTTAAAATTGTTAGGACATATTTTTTATTAAAATTGGGTATTGCATGAATTGCTTTTTTTTTGTTATTCACCCTTAGTAAGTACAAAGGATCCTTCTTGTAGGAGTTGTAGGTATGCAGTTTTGTACAGTCTATGAAAACGCTTGAAGATACTTATTATGCATTTTATTATGCGTATTATTTTATTAGACATTTAAATAAGACTATTTTTTTTTATTTAATCAAAATTCTTAGCCCATTTAATCAAAAAACTGTAGCAGCAATTCCTTGAAAAGCCCTTATGCGGCGAGCGGAAATAAACCTCAGAAAAATGGGATTTAAAGGTGTTGTTTATACTTATTTATTATAAAACATGCACTGTCTTTTCTTTTTCTTTGTTTCCAGTGTGTAACATACCGAATTTACTCATTAATATTTTCTACCCCTATTTTGTCTCTTTACTTCTGGGACAGCCCAGTATAATATCATCTGGGAGTCTTATCGAAATAGGTTTAGTGTGATGGGCTCTTATACTATTAGGTACATGTTATTAAGTAGGTACCTGAAGTACACATACAAATTACAGCTGGTAAGCTGTCCGTATAGTTCAGACCTTATGGACCGTAAGCCAGGAACAAATTTCATGACCAATCGCGTCCCAGGCGATAACTTGTGAAGTGGTTAAGGGCGATGTATAATGAACTCTCGTGAAAGTCAGCTACCGCTCCGTTAGTGGGTTGAAGAACGGCAGCTATTTAATCACTTTAAAAAAAACGGTCATCGCATTACGATTGAAAATTTGGCAGATGATAGTTTATATGCTCTTACAAACATGAAAAATCGTCAGCTGGCTGAATCTAGGTAGGTGGAAAGACCGTCAGCTGATGCCCTGAAGATCGTATGTTCACGTGACCAGCTTACGGTCTTTTCACTGTGATATAGCTGACTGACAATTTTTCTGAACCCACCAACGGAGAGGCAGCTGACCTTCACGAGGCTTCATTACACATCGCCCTTAACCACTTCACAAGTTGTCGCCTGGGACGCGATGACCAACGTTTGTACCTGGCTTACCTACGGTCTATTAGTGTAAGTACCTTACTACTTTATTGTAAAAAAAAACACCTTTTTTGATCCGTTATCGGTATCCTCGGCCACAGAGGGATGAAATTTCATAGGAGAGGTATGGCATTTGGCCATATTGTTTGCCACATCAATCACATCATACAAAATTCAAAAAACAAATGCCATCCGATTTTGATGATTGTAAGTGCGTTTTTCCTAAGTTCTCCACCACCGATAAAAGAATTCACCTTGCGTCCGGCTTCCAACTCTGATGGTTCGATAACTGCCCGTCCTGGGCCGATGGCAATTTGTTTCCGGTGTCTGTATGTGATGGATGAAGAACAAGCATGCCAATTTTAAAGCGGTTGCCTGACAAGAAAGTAAGTAAATTCTTTATTTGCGTTAAATGTGGTAACAATAGGCAAAAGTTTTATGGTTATAAAATATCACACATTTAGCCGCGTTACGGCATGCAAAATGTATTATTCGAACTAAAAACTTAAATCTACTAGAGCATGCAAATAACACCTTAATACAATATAGTATGTCGTAAAATGAAAAATAACGATACAATTATTTTTTTATCATTTTTTCGTCGTTCTCGTACAGGAAACCAGTCCAACCAGGAGGGATGGCATTAAAGTTTTGTTATATAACCAGGGTACATTCTTTCAGGCAACCGCTATTTCAGTCGGTTGCCTCGCGATAAAAAATTTTTTTGCACCCCCCCTCTATTTCCGCTACTCTCAAATTATATGTATCTCTGCTACAACCCCAACAAATTTCATAAAGATCAGAAAAACGTTACTAAAGTTATCGCGGAACAAACTCTCAAAATCAAAAAGACATCGAAATTCCGAGACGTCCCAGTAGCCAGAAGTTGTTTGTAAGAACTTGCTTCGCTTACGCTCCGCTCGTAACTCGTTCGATTGTATTATATTGTCTTAATTTGTGCCGTTTTGGCTTTAGTAAGGTGCTAATGTATTTTTGAACAATAAACAATGTCAAGCTTTCGGGCTAACAACTAGTTGTGTGGAGTGAGTGCCTTGCTTGATATTTAAATAAGTAAAATTTAGCGCCTGATAATTTATAATAGCGATGTCAATTGATTGAGTAGTTGAACGAAATGGACGTGACGTGGCTTGCGTGCACATACATGACTTGAATGATTTGTACAAACAGCAACTGTACATCGGTGGACCTTATTACAAAAGGCATAAGGTCCACCGATGGGCAGTTAACAGTGTGGCCGATGGTACTGTATTTCAATTCATAAAAAATACCTAAAAAGAGCTGTATTTGGTTGGAACCCGGATCTAGAAATAAGAATAACAAGAGTAAGAAAAATATAATTTTATTCAGGACGCTTGGTATTCTTGGTATACAAACAATAAACATTAAATCGTTAAAGCAATGGCGCGTAGTTACAGTGTCCGAGAGGCAACCTGATGGCTAGCGGTATTTAAGCTCCCTACCCGTGTTGTGGAACTACCCTGTTCAACCCGAACTGACCCACGTTGGACTTTGTTTTTCATCTAGATCTTAAATACCGCGAGCCATCCGGCTGCCTCCCGGACACTGAAACTACGCGTCATTGCTCGAGTAAAATTGTTACAAGAACATTTTAAATATAGCGTCACTGAAAAGGTCTCGACTCAGCTGGGTGTTAAGGTACCCTAGGGACACCTTAACGCGGGTCTTCCAAGAAAACCTGTTCAAAAGAGCACAACTGAATATAAAAAGAAAATCTTATTTCTAATTAATCTGAATACAAATACTAGTAGTTTATGTAACTGTTACGTAATAAGGGTCCTTAAAACATGAGTGTGGTTTTATGTTTCATAATAAGATCACACGAGTGTTTTAAGGCCTAATTACGTACAGTTGCATACACTGCTTTATCTACACTCATATTATTTATCCTAAATGCCGTATTCCGAAACCATAGAATGGCCGCCATTGCACCGCCATGGCCAACTCGATTGTGCCGGCGGTCACGCGGGCGCGTGTCGGCGGCCGCGCGGGAGCGTGCAGGTGTACATTAAGTTATCAAAACTCATAACACATCAATAGTTGAGCATGTAAAGTTAAAATTACGTTACTGCCACACATAAAAAGCTTATCATAGTAAAATCGGTTGTGGTAATTGCCTACCGTTTTTGAACACGTTTTAGAGGTCTTACAATGTGAGTGTAGATAAAAATAATTTACGTCACACCTGGCCATAATGTGAGTTTTACCGCTCGCTACGCTTACGGTAAAACTCGCATTATGGCCAGGTGGGGACGTAAAATTGTGTACTCACCACGGGCAGTAAAAAAGAAAGCCCTCTATCGCATATTTACAACCCTCGCCTGCGGCTCGGGTCCCAAATACCTGCGATTTCGGGCTTTCTTTTTTTTACAGCCCTAGGTAAGTAATGTACTATTATTGTACCAAAGTGAGTATTGATAATGATATTCTGTTACATGTAGTGCGTCACTATCAGCCAGTGTTTGGCGTACAATATGTTGTTTCTATTGCATGTCATTGAATATCTAGTTAATAAATGTATACTCATGTCAACATTGAGTGTAATATAGGCGGATGTCAAAAAAAAATATAATTATTAAAATAAAATATGAGTCAAAATAATAATATGTCAATGTCATGCTTTGGACCCGGGGTATGTCCTTAAACTACGTCCGGACTTGGGTATGTCCTTAAACTACGCCAAAAAGAGAGGTATGCGCTAAGTGTGGTAGGGCTCGTTCAGCGAATGTCATCTCGCTCAAATCTGGAGCAGAGCCGGACTGGGGAAGTACCTACACCTTACAGAAAACCACAGCCAAATAGCACTAGACCCTACTCATAGTGTTGTGTTCCTGCTGGCGAGTAAGGTTGCCAAAGAGCTCAAAGAGGACCCAGTGTGTGACGATGAGGGACCTTCTTGTTCCTTTTTGTAAAGGGTCGGCAACGCGCATGTGACTCCTTTGGAGTTGCAGGCGTCCATTGGTTACGGTAGCTGCTTACCATGAGGCGGGCCGTATGCTTGTTTACCACCGTCGTGGTATTAAAAAAAATGCTATAGAAATAATTTAAAACTACGGATAATAATTATGTTAAAAAGAGTACTGAAATGTGACGTCACGCGGAACTTTAACGGGCTATATCTTTACCAATTTTTGTTTGATTGACAAAATAAAAAAATACGTGTCCATTATTTTTTGATAATCTAACTGACGGACTAAATATATTTTTTAGTAAAGTAGCCAATGGTATCGTTTATTTTACAAATCACACATTTGGCAAGCAGGCAGGCTTTTAAATTTTTTTTTAACCGAAAACAAAATAAACCGGCCAAAAACGTGTTGGGTAGAAGAGTATTATATTAAGTATGTATTATATTAAGAATGTTTTGGACAATAAGTAACCATATTGATATCACACCATGTAACCATGTACCATATTGTGCGAGGTAGGCAGTATGACCAACTTTATCTATGGGACCAACTGCAAAATCAAAAACCGGCCAAGAGCATGTCGGGCCATTGCTCGGTGTAGGGTTCCGTAGTTGCCGCCCTGTTACAACCCTGTTAAACCTTACACTGCCAGGCAGTCCGTACATGCTACTTTGCTATCATACAAGCTATTATGCAGTATGGGCTGGAGTTTTGGGGGCGAGCGGCTGAACGGGAACGCGTGTTTATTTTACAGAAGCGCGCCGTACGCATACTGGCCCCGGCCAAGTACGATGAAAGTGCCAGCTCATATTTCGTAAAACTAGGTATTCTCACGCTACCATCGCTTTTAACATTCCAAGCGGCAGTCTATGCAAGGGAGCACTTAGAACTATATGGGAGACGAGGAGATGGAAAAACCCGGGTCACTCGAAACATAGACTCGTAAAAACTGGAAAGACAATACATGTTACGGGCGCTCCAGTGTATAACAAACTGCCTAATTGTATTACAGAAGCTGTTAGCCTTCCAGCATTTAAATATAAACTAAAAAGATGGCTCATTAAGCAATGTTTTTATAGCTATAAGGATTTTATAGAATTTAAATAATTTAAAGTATGTAATATTGTATAAATAAAATAGTGTAAAATTGTTATTAATAAAATGATGATATTGATGATATGATGATGTTAAATTATGTTATACTAGCCTTTTCCCGCGGCTTCGCCCGCGTACTATAAGTACTCAAAAAGGATACGATACCCATGTTGATTTTCAGACTTCGTGACCACATTTGACCCTTTTAGGGGTTGAATATTCAAAAAACCTGAAACACGTGTTTACTCATTTATCGTTAGGAATACTCCTGTGAAGTTTCGAATAAAATAGTCTAACAAATCTTGATTCGCCATACAAACTTTGGACCCCCATTTTACCCCCTTAGAGGGTGAATTTTGAAAAATTCTTTCTTAGTGCATCCCTACATCTTATAAGGAACCTACGTGCCAAATTTGGAATCTCTAGAACCAGCGGTTTGGGCTGTGCGTTGATATGTCAGTCAGGCAGTCAGTCAGTCAGTCAATCAGTCAGTCAGTCAGTCAGTTTCTTCTTTTATATATTTAGATAATCTGACAGATTCTAGTTGTTAAGCGTGACCTGTAATGTGTTATTTTATTACCAATAAATGATGTCTATGTCTATCCCAAGTAACACAGGAAGCATTATAACATATGAATAGTTAACTTATTTCGAACTTAAGGACCGTATAAACTCTTATATACGTTCACCGAGCAACTTGTCACATTATATGATGCTTTGAGCTGTATAACGGTTGTATAAAGGCATATCTAAATGCTTTTGTAAAGCCTTTAGCTTTAGTGCAGCAAACCACAACGCAACTGTACAGCTTTCGACCGTTTAAAAGCACTTAAGTGCTTTAGGTTCTACAATAGCATTATATAATGCTTTAAGCTGTATAACTGTTGTATAATGGCATGTATAAATGCTTTTTTAAAGCCTTTAGTTTTAGTGCAGCGAACCAAAATGCGTTTTGGTTTGCTACACTAATGCTTCGGTGTGGTTTTAGTGCCTTAGGTTCTACAATAGCATAAATAAATGCTTAATGCTGTTTAAGAGCATGAATATTAGCCATTATAATGCCTCGTAAATTCGCTATACAGCTTTCAGCTATTTTTAATGCCTTAGGGTGTACAATAGCATTTATAAGTAGGTAATACGTTCCTAATGCAGTATAATAGCAATAATATTAACCATTATAAAGCCAAGTAATTCACTATAAGGGGCTGTTCATAAATTACGTCATTTCATGGTAGCATGACGTAGGAGGGGGGGGGGGCGGTCATTCCGAAGATCACATCATCAATGTATAAAAAAGGAATGAAAGTTGTGTTTCTATAAATTTTTAATGCTATAAAATATTATCTACTAAATAATGTTGTTTAATAGCATAATTATTCACGTGTAATGCTGTAGGCATAAATAAGGCATTTTTTAAGGGTCACTGAGCTGCTATTGGACTAAGAGCTAGCCACGTCAGATATGACACAATAATGAGAGCAACAAAACCCGTCTGGTTAGATTGCTATACTATTCTTATTGCTAGATCCTGGCATCTGACAGCTTTTAATGGGTGGAGGTCACAGTGACAGACTTGCAAAATGTTTTAATTGGAAAATAGTAATACCAAACTAGGTAAAAATTGCCGAAGTTGTCTCAGTTATAAAGGACAGGGCCTATATTTTAAGGGGCTCCCTGGCGCCAACGACCTTAGATCTGATTCCCTTAGTTTTCTAATGATTTATATAGCTTATCATATTATCAGTAACGGCTCTAAACAATATAGTATCCTATATTTACTTCAATATTAATTGTCTTCGAGATATTTGACATCAAAGTCGAACCGGTTTAAGCTAAAAAAGTGGTTTTATGGTCATAAATTTTGTTTTAATTAGTTAAAAATTAAAATCTCTCTACAGTTTTTAGAGACATCAAAGAGGAACCCTAATATGTAGATTACGTATATGTAAGATTCTTTACACCATTTGAATATCGATAAAAGTGTTTTTTTAGACCATATTTTAAAAATATCATAAAAAATAACGGCTCATTTATTTAAAGATCCGGCTCTACAGAATGGAGATAAAAGATTCAAAAACCGATAGTCGTTTGCCTTATAATTCTATCTATAGTGAATATTTTGGAATATCGACTCAAAACTGGTCAAAAATCGATAAAAAAAACGTTAGACCAAAAAATATTGTGTATTATTACCATACATCGGGGTTTTCGGTGCGGGAATGTTTGACATTATAGCCAAAGAGTAGGCATTAACTTAAAAAACAGAATGTACTCTAGCACGTTTCTACCTAATGAATAATTGATCGAAAAAATCATAGGTATATACAATTTATATGTAATAGCTGACTATTATGTATATATATTGTAGGTACATATACACATATACCTATGATTTTTTCAAGTATTTTTTTTATTAATTCATGTAATGACTGATCATTGTCAACCTCTTCAGTTAATCAAATAGTTCATAAATATCGGACGTCAAGATTAATATTTGACACTTATTATACCGTGTCTTGGTCTTAGGTAGATCTAGTTAATAAATTTCGGATATGCAATTGCATTTTAAAAATACTAAGTATATAATAGTCAATACAAACATGCCTCTAAGAAAAAAAGCTCGTATCATAGTGTGTAAGCTATTCACAGAGAGGTAGTTATTCATTAGGCATAATATGATATTTTCTCAGACTAACTCTCAACCTATCTGTTTATCTCTACTCTTTCTCAAATCGTTCCCGCACCGAAAACCCCGATGTATGATTATTACGGAAACAAAAACAGTAGGCGACAAACTATGAACTATACATATTATATATATACAACTATTATACATCGTTTGGCACTACTTTCTCCCAACATAAACTTTTGTATAATTTCTCTTAATATTGTATAGTATTTGTATAGTTTCTCATAATATTGCATCAAACCCAGATCTCTAGGATTTATTTTCTTGAAATGGTTTGCATTCTTTGACCTCCACCACTTTAAAGCTGCCAGATGTCCAGATCTAGAAATAAGCATAGTATACCAAACTGACGAGGGGTTTGGTTGCTCTCATTATTGTGTCATATCCGACGTGGCTAGCTCTCCGTCTATAAAGACCAACGCCATTTTGTAAATAATTTATAACCTAAAAATAAAATCATGCGGACCTATTTATACAAGGAAAATACCTATATAATAATGAAATTACTTAATTTAAGACTGCTCAACCAACACTATTATGTTAATAATGCAAAACTCGTTCTATACGACGATTACACAATTGTTTTGTTTATTTGACGCATATCTTTTTATAATATTTTATAGCAAAACCACAATAAATCAAAGGCGCGTGAAAATTTTCAATGAAACTTATATACACATTTACAGTAAACTACATTGCGCAGTAATATTTGAAGGATATAATAACGTAAAAGAGTAAAAAACTTTTATAAATTTTGTTAGGATGCAAACAAATATGACGTGTCACTCATTCAGGGCCCCTATTCGAGATGCCAAACTGTAAGACGTTGCTCTCACAGTTGTCTCACTAGGTGATAGAGTGATACACCTAACTGTCAAGCTGTCAGTAGGTCTCGCTAGAGCGTTTTGTCTATGGCTATGGCCACCATTTTAGATATGTTGACAGGACGTAGGGAATCCCATGGCAGAGAGTTTGGTGGTTTTTTTTAGTAGGTATACGTAGGTATCGAACCATGGATATATAAGAAGTGGATCTCATTCTTCGGTCACAAAGTGAGGCCGACAGAGAAGCTTATCTAAGGGAGTGTCTCGTTTTGACTAAGGAGGTAATGACGTCAGCAGACAATCAAAATGTGAATATGTGTCAAATGTGACATTTTTGTAACGAGTGCGAGTGAGGTACCGCCCCCCACTATTATGCTCTCTATCGGACCGTTTTTAGTACTTTTAAGGGTTCCGTAGCCAAAATGGCATAAACGGTACCCTTATAGTTTCGTCATGTCCGTCTGTCTGTCCGTCAGACCGTCTGTCCGTATGTCACAGCCATTTTACTCGGAAACTATAAGACGAATAAAATAAAATTTAGACATAAGTTGTATTTTTCATGCCGCTATTTAATTATAGTCTGGCAAACCATTTTTTCAGTAGAAAAGCGCGGCAAATTCAAAATACGTACATGTGCCGACCCTTTGTGATGAGACACCGTGTTCGTGACGAACATTTCAATTCACATATCTTTTACATTGAATTTGTTTCTAGTGCATTTCACTCTCTCGTCTTAAGCGCGAGTGAGATAGAACTCCTGCAACGTTCTACATTGAATTTAAATTCGTTTTTATGGCATATGTCAATTGCCTCAACCAGATTATTGTTACAGTTGATGTCAGATCAGACGAAATATATCCGTCTCCTTTTTACACACCGTGAATGTCACGTAATGAAAGGGGTGGAAATACCAACTAAAATTAAAAACATAGAATTTGATGATCATTGCTGCTTTTTTGACTGATTCTTAGTGTTGTCATACTTTTGGTCGCTGTACATTGCTATAATACTGCGTTCGTTGGCTGGACAGACTATATGTAGTTAAATTGAAGGAGAAAATATTTTTATGGGGGGCGCTCCATGTAACTAAATTACAAAAAACAATTTTTCCCCTAATATCAACATGTTGCACATCAATCGATAGGTGTTTAAAAATAACATTGCGGTTATTTTGAACATTTTGTGATTTAGTGAATATTTTCAGAAATAATCGCCTCGAAAGTCAGAAAAATTGAGTGAACCCCCCGTAACGAAGTCCATATAATAAACTTAAAAAAAATTGAGAAGATTATCTTATTTTTCTATTACATACTTTTTACGAAAATTATTTTGAACATCATCAGTTCAGCCATTTTTGAGTTATCTCCAAAAAACTTCTTCCATATGTATCAGATACGACCTCCTGGTATTAGCTTGGTTCTTATTCCATGGAAGGTACGGAACCCTCTATTATGCGTGGTCCGACACGCACTTGGCCGGTTTTATGCTAGTCGCCTATGAACGACTCTTTTACTCGGTAATAATTTTCAACTGTGGCTAGGGCACCGAGTAAACAATAGTACTATACAGAGGTCCCTCTTTGACGATACGAATCATGTTGTCCCTTCTTCACGCATGGCAAGTTCTCTTTCTCACTTAGGCAAACGTATCGGATACTAGTTGTCAAATTCAATGACAGAAATGCACATCCTTGCTTAGGGACAAGGTTTAAGAAAAAGATCCACTTCATATAAATCCGTGATACGAACACAGATTACACCTTGTTAGCCCGCCCCACTGTAAATTTATCAAAAATCTTATCGGTTGGCTTCCATATAGCGATATAGAGCCCATCTTCGAGATCATGAAAAAATAAGTCTTACTAGGTCTTAAATGGGCGCTAGTATGTATAACACGATGTAAATTGTTCTTGAATAAATATCATATCATATCATATGGCGTCAAGTTGAAAATACAAGAAAATAACGTTAATTAATCAGTGGTTTTACCGCTCCAAATTTGTACTTATGGTAAAGTCTACTTCAAATAACCTACATACCAAATTCCGGTGGGAGCATACAATATAGGCATGGTGAATTTTTTTCATGTATGGTATCAATCGATTCGTTTTGTTGTGAGGATCAAATGTCTATATGGGGCCAATTGCGTTAAAGCAACAGAAAAGTCAGAAATGAGACTTAAAGTCCGAGATTTGCATTTGTTTCTCAAAACGCTCCAAAATGACGTGCAAAAGTGACGTCACGATCACATAGTTGCCCTGTTTAAAGTATGGAAAAAATATGAAATTGCTATTTTTACAGTGAAATGTTGCGTTATGTGTGTATGGTTGCCATACAATTAATTTTACAGTACAATGTTAAAAATCATTTCAATTCACACTTTAAAAAATCGTAAAATTTTGAAATTTTGCAGCTTGATATCTTTGAGCCACTTCAAAAGAATTTATAAATTTTCACTTTAGTTGGATATATTGATCATTTTGCATCCTATCAACTAAATTTTATTGCATAAATCAATATGTGTCATCATGCCTATTTTAAGATTGGAATCTAATCGCAATTTTTGCATTAGTATTATTTTTGAGCTAACACTCCAAATTTTTTGACCATTAACTAGGCACTTCACCGCCTTATTTTAAATTTTAAACCGTAAAAGTTCACCTTGCGGGACAATTTTGAAAAAAAATACTTTAAATAGTTTCAAATATTTACTTAATTGGCACACGCATAACTGGATATCCATGTTTAAGTGGCTTATAGTTTAACATGCCGTTATAAAGTGTATAACAGGTATATGTTTTTTTTTTCCTGTTTTTTATTGTTTTTTTTTCTCTTGTTTTGATTAAGGTATTCTTACTTTGGGGATGTGATCGTGGCGTCAATGCGCCGTGTCGTCAAATGGTTGCAACGGAAGACCAGCGCTGGCCCTGCCGGCATTTAACGCTGAGTTGCGACGATTTCGTGGCAATTAATGTTTCGGGTTGTATATGTTATTGTTTATTATGTTTTTTGTAATTGTCATGAATAAATCTTTCATTCATTCATTCATTCATTCATGTTTCTAAAATAATGCTTTAAATGTTCATCCTTATATTTTTTTTATTTTTGAAAAAAAAATGGTATTCAATATGACGTTCTAAATAAATCAATTTTTTTTTAACGTCGTAGAACGCATTTTTTTTTATGGAAGTTACAAAAACTATTTAAAACGGGGTATTTACCGTGGGTATTTGTTTTGTCGAGGTTCCGATATATATTATATGTATCGACATGTTAGAAACTAGCAAACGAGGATGGTGGCAGCATTTCTCCGCTGTATCGCAAAACTTATGAGTTGAGCGAGGAAGCTGCCAGCTCTTTGGTCACCAATTGAGTCGACGAGCCTCTTTTTGCGTTCTTTAAAAAGTTACTGAGCACTGGATCCCCACGCGCCAAGGGTCTCGACTACGAAAGGTATAATTTTTTTTATGGGTCTTCAGTTTTTCAGCTTCTTTGGCCACCGCACCTGCTTGTTTATTGGTTCCGGTGAAGTGAGAAGCCGCCAGTGCGTCTACGCATATAGCATCCCACAGGCACGCATGTGGTATTTACTTAAGTACCGCAATAACACCTGTGTGGAGCACAAACACGGACTCAAAGCCGGAATCAGATTTCAATCAATCAGGTGCCGGTCCAGATACTATACGGTTTAAGACATTTATTTCTCAAAAAGATTTACATAAATCACTTACTGAGAAAACAATATTTATCTTAAAGCTAAATGGATGAGGGTAGAATGCAAAAACTGGTGGACGAGTTAAGAACAAAGGCGCTCGGTAACACCAAGCGCAATGCAACAATGTAATGTTGTGCATAGGGACCAGTTAAACCGAACTACCCGGTGCGTTCACTGGTTAACTTACATATGATTTGTGTGTATTCATTAAGTGCATATTTTGTGGAAAAGCCTTAAAAGACGTTTTTATTTTAGTTTTTAACTTTTTTATGTTATAGATTTTTGTACATTTATATATTTTCTCTTTTTCTTTTTTTTTAAGTATTTTAATTATTTAATGTTATTATTATTTGACTTATTTCTATCCAGTAATAATGTCAATATTTCTGTACCCATCGTTTTCTATGTATATGAATGAAGGATGAGCAAGATGAGTAGAGAATTAATGTCATTATTACTGACAGTGTCTGGAAAAGCTGTCCACACTGTAAGCCGGTAGCCAGTGCTGCGACTTAGGAGTGAGTGACTCATAAGAAATTTGGCACAATACGTCTTCCCAGCTCCATTGACAATTTGGATGGGTAAAAACATCCTGACCCGCCAACCACTTCACCAAGCTTTTTTGGCCTCCTCTAAGCCCACAGTTCCATGGTTTGGGGGTGGGGGTCCTGTAAGATTTTAGTGACTTTACCTACGAGGCTGGCTGAGCTGTAGACGGAGGAGTGTCTTACAGTTGATGTTATGAAGCCGACTATTTCTTAAAATGGTCTTAAATCCTTATGCTCCCACCGGTATGGTCTTAAATTTGGTATTTTCTTACTAAACGGGTCTTATAGCTTCTGTAAAAATTTCGAGCAGTAAGCTCAAAAATAAATTAAGGCTCAACAAATTGCGATTTCAACTGGTCTTAAAACCTTATACGCCCACCGTAATGGCCTTAAATTTGGTAAGTATGTAGATTTTGTGGGTGGTTAAGTAAGTGGGCTTCGCCGTGTGTCAAAATTTAAGCGTAACGATAAATAAACGTATTAGGGTTCCGTAGTCAACTAGGACCCTTATAGTTTCGCCATGTCTGCCCGTCCGTCCGTCCGTCCGTCCGTGGATAATCTCAGTGACCATTAGCACTAGAAAGCTAAAATTTGGTACTGATATGTATATCAATCACGCCGACAAAGTGATAAAATAAAAAGTGGTTTTTTTTTATTAGGGTACCTCCCCTATACGTAAAGTGGGGAGTGATTTTTTTTTTCATTTCAACCCTAACGTGTGATATATTGTTGGATAGGTATTTAAAAATGAATAGGGGTTTACTAAAATAATTTTTTGATAATGTAAATATTTTCGGAAATAATCGCTCCAGAATTTAAAAAAAATGTGTCCCCCCCCCCCCTCTAACTTTTGAACCATAACTTTTAAAAATATAAAAAAAAATTCAAAAGTAGAACTTTATAAAAACTTTCTAGGAAAATTATTTTGAACTTGATAGGTTGAATAGTTTTTGAAAAAAAAAATACAAAATAATTTCTGAAATAAATTTGTAATTTAACCGTATAAGCAGGTGTTTATTGTACCTGTAATTTCTACAAAATTACAATGAAATGACGTGCTTTCAAATAAAGTAAAAACGGTGAAAATCGGTTCACGCAATAAAGAATTATCCTATAAAAATCATCTTCCATACTTTAAGCTTGCGCGCAATAGTTTACTTAATTTGCCGATAGATGTCGCTGTACGTGGAACGCTCATATCATATCCTACATGGCGGTGTAATTTTAACTCTTAAGTGGGGACACTTACTGTGACGGACGGAAAATTACGGAATCCTACACTGAGCGTGGCCCGACACGCTCTTGGCCGGTTTTTTTTGTATTTTTAAGTTGACGCCACACATACTAGCGCCCATTTACGACCTTTAAGACTTATGTTTTCAATATCTCCGTGATGGGCTCTACAACGCTGTCAACGCTATATGGAAGCCGACCGGTAATTTTAGATTTTTGATAAATTTACAGTATAGCCGGCACCAGTATCTATAATGTTTAAGTAGTGAAGTATCAGATGTCAAACAATCCTTTAAGGCACTGACTACCAGGCTACCGATAGTAATGATGGAGGCGACCTCTAGTAATTGCCCCCACGAAACTTTTGCGCGAAGTTGATTTCTGACTATTCAAACTAGGTAAGATACCTCTAGAAGTATTATATTAAAATTGATATGATTTTAAGACATTTTCACTGAGAGCACATTAATATTTATAATTTTTATGATTATTAATTGTAGGTATTTATTAAAAATATATAACTGTTAAAATATAATATGATTGGCATTACCTATTTAACCTAAAGTTCAATTAATATGCCATAAAAGAATTGTCGATGCGATGAGTTGTAGGTGTTCTTCCACCCTGCTGTTGGGAATATCTCTACAGTACCCTGCATTCAATGTGCTCTGCATTATTTTGTGTAATTTGGATGCTATGTTAGAGTAGATTTCCTCAGATTAAGCAAGCCACTAGCAATAAATCTCCTACAACGCCTTGACTGTATGCGGCTGTATAGCCATTCCCCATGTACATGTGCATACTACATGCGTAGACACACTGGCGGCTTCTCACCTCACCGGATCCAATAAACATACAGATGCGGTGGCGAAAGCAGCTGAAAAATTGAACACTCTTTAAAAAAATCGATGTTTAAAGAAACAAGTATGTATAGTTTAAAGTGCCATGTGTAATCATATCAATTCATTATATAAGAAATATAATATGATATAATATTGGAATATAACTTACACGTAAGTCAGTCAGATACACAATTACATTTACTTGCAGTAAACGTCAACTTCTTTTTTGAAATGAAGACCCATTGGTTTTCATATCCCGAGTCTCCTAAATAGTAATTCAAAACTTGGGTCTTGTTAGTGGCAATTAGTTATAATCATGAGGATTATGACTAGTACTACTGTGCACTGTATTTATTTACCTGATATGTTTATATTTCCATAACATCCTCAACTCTCAGGATTAGGAATACCTTTGTAATATAAGAGTCTTACATTAAATTAGAATCTATGAAGAATATGTGTAATATTGTTTGAAGTGTCTAAAACCTTAGTTAAGTTAGGAGGCAGTAGTAAGAGCCAAGTTTGAACCCGCGATCCTTAGAGCGTAAGTCGGGCGTCTGGCCGCCAGGCTACCAGAGTTTGTTTTGATAATTACTATACTGTTGCTCCATTTTTCTACTATGTTTATCTGCGTGAAGTATCAAATGTCAAACAATCCTTTAAGGGCTTTAAGGCACTGACTACCAGGCTACCGATAGAAATAACGGCCTCCTAGCCCAGTCGGTAGTGACCCTGCCTACGAAGCAGGAGGTCCCGGGTTCGAATCCTGGTCAGGGAATTTGTTTGTGTGTTTATCACAGATATTTGTTCCTGAGTTATGGATGTTTTCTATGTATTTAAGTATTTATCCATATTTATCAAATATATATATATCGTCTAGTACCCATAACACAAGCCTTACTGAGCTTACTGTGGGCCTAGTTCGATTTGTGTAAGATTCATTTATTTCTCGAATTTAATTTCTTTTCTGATGTTTTTGAAATGCCTCAAACTTTCCATAGACGTTGACGTAACAAAGACTGCAGCACTATAAGTAGGTATTAAAACAGACAGAAACATTGCAAATTTAAATAATTATATTATTAGTAGTTAGGTTTTCTTATTAAAATTATTTTCTTGTGTGTGAATGCTTTTTCAACACATCAGCACCACTGCCTATCTTGATTTTTTTAAAGCGTCAGTAAAATTGATTTTTTTCTCACAAGGGAGAACAGTTATTACTTTACGTTATAGAACGATGATTTTGAACCATAAATATTTGGCAGAATTAATTTGTTTTATTTTATGTATTTACCTAAGCTTGTATTTTTTTGCCGTGGCGTGGTGAAAAATGTTGTAATACTCTCGGCAGCAGTTTGTTTGCTTCTAGTGCCCCCCGCAACGTTCAAGATACAACTTTATTAACCATACACTAGTTATAATTTTGTAATCATTCCCTTTTTCGGGTCTCGATATAAACACGTGAGATAGTATTCATGGTTGTATTCTTGATATTATAATTTATTTACAATAAACCTATTCTACATAATATTGGATCTACGTGGTCGGTTTACAAGTCAATATATTGTTTGATTTCTTGTGACACAAAACATTTATTGGTTACAAGAAATCTTAAAATCATTCGTACCAGTCATTTTTATTCAATATGTAATATTTGTCACATATCTTTTACCCAAAGCACAGGTTTCGTCATCGTTGCTACACCCAAAAATGCATCGTCAAATCTAAAAAATTGCTTGTAAGCCGTCTATGTAGACTACCCTAATTCTAGCCTAGTATTGTAGCACGAAACTACACGTATAATTTACACACATACTCATACACGTATTTAGTTTTAGAAGACATTCAGAGATGTCGCTTTCAAATGAGTTTTCATAAAATGCTTCAAGGCTCTCTTTACCTACTAGAGGTAAACAAATGCCTTACGTGGGATTCCCATAATTTACTGACGTCAACGTCAAAACAATAAGATGGCGCCCATGCCAATAGAGAAATTCCTCTAGTGAGACCTGTTGATTTTGACGTAGGTGGTTAGGTGAATCAACTGTCACAAAAGTGTGATATCATAGTTGTCTCGCATGCGACTGTCAGTTATGCCATGTCGAATAGACTCCCAGTTTTTTGTACCGTCTTCGTCCATTTTATATTGCGAGACAAAGTGGTTAAATCACAACGTTCATTGTATTATAACATTTGTTCCGTCGGTGTTAGAGACGTTTTTGCATTGACGTAAGGTTTATTTTACTACACTCTTATGCTAGTATAATGCTTTTGTATTGCGATTGGCAAGTTAATCGAGAGTACTTATGCTTCTTTACTACGATTAGCAAGTTTTTTGGCCGTATTAATGCTTCTTTAATGCAGTTGGCAACTTAATAGAGCGTACTAATGGACCTTTAATGCGATTGGCACTTTCCATGACAACGATAATGCTAATAGCGCAGACATATTGCGCCTGTAATGCTATTAAATGACCTGTATAGGATCTCAAGCTGGGTAATTCGTGCCCATTTAAGACCTATATCAGCACTATAAACGTTTATAATGCTACTATAAAACGAACTGAAAATGCTTAAAGCATACAGATATGCTGTAAGACGGCCGTTATACTGCTTTGATGTGTTACTTGGGATGTCTGTTACACAATACATCCGTTCAAAAGGTCGTTTATTTAGTTGTATTTGGCGGCGCTTACGTCATTTTACTATCCGGCACTTACGTCCTTTCACTATGCTTTTTTAAGTGATAACTTAAAAACGGCTGAACCGATTTTATTAAATACTAGCTTATGCCCGCGGCTTCGCCTGCGTACTAAACGTAATTTTTAACCGTCTACAAAAAAGGAGGTTCTCAGTTTAACCTGTATGTTTGTATGCACGTATGTAGGTATGTATGTTTGTCCGCGATTATCTCGCGTTTGGCTGAACCGGTTTAGATGCGGTTTTCGGAAAAGTATTTTTTACATTTTGGAGGGTTCGGTATACGTTTTGGTGAAGGCCCTTTTACATATTTTTAAAGAAATGATTGCAATAATTGCCCGCGGCTTCGCTCGCATAGAAGCATAGTTTTTGCGGCTTTACTATTGTTTAGCGTGTGTAAAAAATTAGGGCCTATAAAACTTCTTTGTACACAATATTCTTAACTAATCTGTCATTAGGCGCTAAAACTATCAAGCTATTGGGTGAACTTACTCGTGAGCAAGCAACATAAAACTGTTCATGAGAGAAGCAATGTTCTCTCAAGGCAATACCAGCAAATTTGAGAGTTTGCCTCTGAGACTTGTTTATTGTCATGGCAAAGCAGACTTTCAGGGGAAACTGTAATCGTTTAAATTCGAACGGGATATCATTAGGTATTAATGGGATTCGTGGTATAAATACAGTTTCCCCTTTCGCACACCCAGTTAATATAGTGGCTTCCACTATATTGCGATGTAACGCTTTCACTTGCAGTCTCGTACCGTTACAAAGTTTTGGTGGTTTTAAATTTCGCAACAACATAATTGGAGTGCCCACACGTAGAAAAAGCTTATGATAAGGCAAACCTGGCGGTTTCAATGAATTTAAAAATTCTACAGGGTAATTAGTAGCGTCATCTGTATTCACCACAGTATCAATCGAAGTATAGACCTTTTCTTCGCCTTCAAACGACATGAGCAGGATATCGTTGATAGCTGCTGCTTGATCGTTCTTTGGAGTAAGTATGGCACGCTCACATAACCATTCAATAGGCTTGTCATGTATATGAATAATGTCTGGATAAACTTTAGACAGCAATTCTTGAACCGTAGTAACAACTGTGCACAATTCTTCCGGGATGGTTATCATTCCATCAAACGATGGAAAATCACCATTACCAATTTTAAGAAGGAGATCTGAAAATCTACCAGCAGACTCATCCCCGCCCAAATGTGCTCTCATATTTTTAGAGAGCTTAAGAATATTAACCTGGGGCCACAAATTAGATTTCTTAATGCACGACTTTACTTCGTCAGCTCTGGTTCCTTTTGGCACCACTGGTAGAGTCTGTCGAAAGTCTCCGGCCAGTAAAACTGTTACGCCGCCAATTAATTTTGTATTACCCTTTATATCCCTTAGTGATCTGTTTAAGGCTTCAATACCACCTTTATGAGCCATCGTTATTTCGTCCCACACGATCCACGCCACGGCGCCACGGCGGTGGCTGCGAGTGGGCCACTTTCTGGAGTTTTGCGCGGTGGGCATTTTGGCTCGTTTGAGCCGCTGAGCCCGCGCCGTCTCCACCCCGCAGATCTCGCAGTAGCTCCACTCGGGATCAATCGCCGCCTCGCAGTTGTGACACCGTCCTCTTGTTCGGGGCCAGTTTAGCCTGCAGTGCTAGTTCAGTCATTATAGGGTCAAAAGACCCGTGAATAATCAGTTCTTGGATTTTTTTTCATAGGTCCCTCGGGGGGGGTCACTGGGAGTGTAAATTCAAAAAGTAGACTGAATCAGGCTCCTGCGCATATTCGAAAACCGGTTTTTCTTGAATAACTCGGCCATTTTTGATTTTACAGTAAAACCGTGAGAACAAAAATTGTAGGAAATTTGATTCTCTACAAGTTTGGTCCTTACAATTTTTCTTCTAGGATCGATATTTTGGAAATTAAACCTGAAAAATGTGGGAACCAAAATTGTTTAGAATTTGATTCTCTACAACTTTGTTTCTCTTCATTCATGCCGTAAAACGTGGAATATGATAATATTTTGAATTTGTCGCGGTTTAATTTCCAAAATATCGATCCAGAAGAAAAATTATGAAAACCAAACTTGTAGAGAATCAAATTTCCTACATTTTTTTTCCTCACGGTTTTACTGTAAAATCAAAAATGGCCGAGTTATTCAAGAAAAACCGTTTCTCGAATATACGCAGGAGCCTGATTCAGTCTACTTTTTGAATTTACACTCCCAGTGACCCCCCCCGAGGGATCTACGAAAAAAAAATCCAAGAACTGATTATTCACGGGTAGGGTCGGTTTCTTGGATATAATGACTGGACTATGCGGGCAAGTAGCTGAGAACGATTACAAAAATTTATTATTGTTATACCAATACTAATGTCTTGTGACTTTAGTTTTAGTTAATTAAATATACTTAGATAAGCCTTCAGTTAACTTACTGTTGACTCTTATGGTGTATTTGCCACAATAAGGACAATATTTTCCTTTTTTATTTATGAATAATGTATTATCTGGCTGCAAAAGAAGATTTTGTAACGTTAATTAATGCATGCACATAATATTATGTGCATAATATACATCAGTTATATTACATGTTATCAAACGAATAATTGAGGAACGTAAGTAGGTAGATATATATACAGGGTGACTGGTAATTCGTCGTATTCCATCAAGGGGGTTATTCTACAGCTTATTTGGAGTGATTTAAGTCCAGTCAAGCAGGGGTCAAAACTCGTTGGTTTTCAAGTTATTCAAGATTTTAGGTTTTTTAATAAATACCCGCTTTTTGACCTAAAACTAGTATTTTTTTTTAAACTACGTATTTTTCAAATAAAAAAATTTTTTTTCCGAATAGCCAATGAATCACTGATTACGTAAAATAATAAAAAAAGTACAAAACATATAAAAATTTTGCAAATAAAAGCATCTGAAGTCAGAAGTTTTTGTATTTTTTTTTTTCAAATCTTGTTACATTTTAAGGCATAACTAAAAAAAAAGTGAAAACACTTCGCGTACAAATTACAGAATTTATTTCCTCAGTTCATAAGGTTTCTAAAAAGGTACAATTTATGACATTTTATGCTCATTTTTTACAATTAATAATAACCCAAGTAACACAGGAAGCATTATAACATATGAATAGTTAACTTATTTCGAACTTAAGGACCGTATAAACTCTTATATACGTTCACCGAGCAACTTGTCGCATTATATGATGCTTTGAGCTGTATCACGGTTGTACAATAGCATATCTAAATGCTTTTGTAAAGCCTTTAGCTTTAGTGCAGCAAACCACAACGCACTGTACAGCTTTCAGCTGTTTAAAAACACTTAAGTGCTTTAGGTTCTACAATAGCATTATATAATGCTTTAAGCTGTATAACGATCGTATAATGGCATATGTAAATGCTTTTTTAAAGCCTTTAGTTTTAGTGCAGTGAACCAAAATGCAACTGTACAGCTGAATTACATTCATACATTAATACAGCATTCAGCTGTACAGTTGCGTTTTGGTTTGCTAGACTAATGCGTCGGTGTGGTTTAGTGCCTTAGGTTCTACAATAGCATAAATAAATGCTTAATGCTGTTTATGAGCATGAATATTAGCCATTATAATGCCACGTAAATCCGGTATACAGCTTTCAGCTGTTTTTAGTGCTTTAGGTTCTACAATAGCATTATATGATGCTTCACGCTGTATAACGGTCGTATAATGGCATATGGAAATGCTTTTGTTTAGCCATTAGTTTTAGTGCAGCGAACCAAAATGCAACTGTACAGCATTCAGCTGTAAAGTTGCGTTTTGGTTTGCTACACTAATGCTTCGGTGTGGTTTAGTGCCTTAGGTTCTACATCAGCATAAATAAATGCTTAATGCTGTTTAAGAGCATGAATATTAGCCATTATAATGCCACGTAAATTCGCTATACAGCTTTCAGCTATTTTTAATGCCTTAGGGTGTACAATAGCTTTTTTAAGTAGGTAATACATTCCTAATGCTGTATAATAGCAATAATATAAACCATTATAAAGCCAAGTAATTCACTATAAGGGGCTGTTCATAAATTACGTCATTTCAAATGGGGGGGGAGGTCTGGACATCGGATGATGGTAGCATGACGTAGGAAGCCCCCCCCCCCCCCCTTTCATTTCGAATATCACATCATCTCTCGCATCTTTAAAAAGTGCTTCAATGTGTAAAAAAAGGAATGAAATTCGTGTTTTTATAAACTTTTAATGCTATAAAATATTATCTACTAAATAGTTTTTTGTTTTACAATTAAGCTAAAAACGCATTTTTTTAATGACGTCACTTTATTTGGCAGGGGGAGCGTTGGATGATTTTAGGGGCGGGTAAAAAATCATCAAAAATTGATGACGTGATTTATGAACAGCCCCTATACAGATTTTAGCTGTTTTAGTGCCTTAGGGCCTATAATAGCAATTTTAAGTAGTATATAATGCTTAATGTTGTTTAATAGCATAATTATTCACGTGTAATGCTGTAGGCATTAATAATTTTTTTAAGGGTCACTGAGCTGCTATTGGACTAAGAGCTAGCCACGTCAGATATGACACAATAATGAGAGCAACAAAACCCGTCTGGTTAGATTGCTATACTATTCTTATTGCCAGGATCTAGATCCTGGCATCTGGCAGCTTTTAATGGGTGGACGTCACAGTGACAGACTAGCAAAATGTTTTAATTGGAAAATAGTGATACCAAACTAGGTAAAAACTGCCGAAGTTGTCTCAGTTATAAGGGACAGGGCCTATATTTTAAGGGGCTCCCTGGCGCCAACGACCTTAGATCTGATTCCCTTAGTTTTCTAATGATTTATATAGCTTATCATATTATCAGTAACGGCTTTAAACAATATAGTATCCTATATTTACCTCAATATTCATTGTCTTCGAGATATTTGACATCAAAGTCGAACCGGTTTAGGCTAAAAAAGTGGTTTTATGGTCATAAATTTTGTGTTAATTAGTTAAAAATTAAAATCTTTCTACAGTTTTTAGAGACATCAAAGAGGAACCCTAATATGTAGATTACGTATATGTAAGATTCTTTACACCATACGAATATCGATAAAAGTGTTTTTTAGACCATATTTTAAAAATATCATAAAAAAATAACGGCTCATTTATTTCAAGATCCGGCTCACAGAATGGAGATAAAAGATTCAAGAACCGATAGTCGTTTGCCTTATAATTCTATCTGTAGTGAATATGTTGGAATATGGACTCAAAACTGGTCAAATATCGATAAAAAGCGTTAGACCAAAAAATAATATGTATTATTACGGAAACAAAAACAGTAGGTGACAAACTATGAACTATATTATACATCGTTTGGCACTACTTTCCCCCAACATAAACTTTTGTATAATTTCTCTTAATATTGTATAGTATTTGTATAGTTTCTCATAATATTGCATCAAACCCAGATCTCTAGGATTTGTTTTCTTGAAATGGTTTGCATTCTTTGACCTCCACCACTTTAAAGCTGCCAGATGTCCAGATTTAGAAATAAGCATAGTATACCAAACTGACTAGAGGGGTTTGGTTGCTCTCATTATTGTGTCATATCTGACGTGGCTAGCTCTCCGTCTATATAGACCAACGCCATTTTGTAAATAATTTATAACCTAAAAATAAAATCATGCGAACCTATTTATACAAGGGAAATGCCTATATAATAATGAAATAACTTAATTTAAAACTGCTCAACCAACACTATTATGTTAATAATGCAAAACTCGTTCTATACGAGGATTACACAATTGTTTTGTTTATTTGACGCATATCTTTATATAATATTTTATAGCAAAACCACAATAAATCAAAGGCGCGTGAAAAATTTCAATGAAACTTATATACACATTTACAGTAAACTACATTGCGCAGTAATATTTGAAGGATATAATAACGTAATAGAGTCAAAAACTTTTATAAATTTTGTTACGCAAACTCATTAAGTTTTTTGTACCGTCTTCGTCCATTTTATATTGCGAGACAAAGTAGTTAAATCACAACGTTCATTGTATTATAACATTTGTTCCGTCGGTATTAGAGACGTTTTTGCATTGACGTAAGGTTTATTTTACAACTCTCTTATGCTAGTATAATGCTTTTTTATTGCGATTGGCAACTTAATCGAGAGTACTAATGCTTCTTTATTGCGATTAGCAAGTTTTTTGGCCGTATTAATGCTTCTTTAATGCGGTTGGCAACTTAATAGAGCGTACTAATGCTTCTTTAATGCGATTGGCACTTTCCATGACAACGATAATGCTAATAGCGCAGACATAATGCGCCTGTAATGGCATTAAATAACCTATAACCATTAAATAATCAAGCTAGGTAATTTGTGCCCATTTAAGAGCTATATCAGCACTATAAACGTTTATAATGCTACTATAAAACGAACTCAAAATGCTAAAAGCATACAGATATGCTGTAAGACGGCCGTTATACTGCTTTGATGTGTTACTTGGGAATAATACCAGAGCCGTCCAGAGCAGGTACAGGACTTAGCGTACTTGACTTTACTTGTTTGTGTCGTTTTAAACTCGCCGAAGGCATACTTTGTCTCCAGTTTCTTATCTTATTCCTTGAGGTAGTAGGCACTGCAGATTGCCTTTGGTGAAACAAACAAACTGATTAAGGGTCATTAGCTAATGAGCTAATGAAGTTAAATTACTTTAATTAGTTTGTGTCACTTTAATTCTTACGGCGGGTTTTTCGCCTTCTATTCCTTATCTTATCTTAATTTTATTGGGTGGCGATGCTTCTCATGGGGTGGGGGTGAGACTAACCAGGTTTAAATAGGTCATGTAGTAATTAATCAGTTAGTTACTTTCAACTTTCTTTCCAATTCGGACGATATTGATAACTAAGTTTTTTCTCAAATGGCTACTTACGAATTTGAAGAATACGCAGATATCATATTGTTACGGACTCTGTGATGGTGACGCCGCTGCAGCTAGAAGGGAGTACCAACTTCGTTACCCTAACCGCCGTTTACCTCACGTAAGCGTGTTTGGTTCATCGTACCGTCTTATTCGGGAAACTGGATCAGTTAAACGCCGTCAAGCTGATGCTGGAAGACCTCAACAATACGATCCTGCTGAAGAAGAAGAAATCTCGCACTTTTTCCGGGCAGACGGTACTACTTCGACGAGAATTATGGCTAACCGGCTCGGTATGTCTCAGTGGAAGGTGTGGTTTACCCTGCACTCAGCTCGACAGTATCCGTATCATTACACTCCAGTACACGCTATTGAAGAGGGAGACCCAGCAAGAAGGATGGATTTCTGCAGATTTTTAATTAATGCTGATATCGAAGATCCCGAATACCTAAAGAGAATTTTGTGGACGGATGAATCTAATTTCGACCGTGACGGGATAACAAATTACCACAATCTGCACTTTTGGGCTCCCAAAGGTCAAAACGCAAAGAAATCAAACGAAGGAGCTCACCAACAAAGTCTCAGAAGATAAGAAACTGGAGACAAAGTATGCCTTCGGCGAGTTTAAAACGACACAAACAAGTAAAGTCAAGTACGCTAAGTCCTGTACCTGCTCTGGTATTATTATTATTAATTGTAAAAAATGAGCATAAAATGTCATAAATTGTACCTTTTTAGAAAGCTTATGAACTGAGGAAATAAATTCTGTAATTTGTACGCGAAGTGTTATTACTTTTTTTTTTGTTATGCCTTAAAATGTAACAAGATTTGAAAAAAAATACAAAAACTTCTGACTTCAGATGCTTTTATTTGCAAAATTTTGATGTTTTGTACTTTTTTTATTATTTTACGTAATCAGTGATTCATTGGCTATTCGGAAAATCTTTTTTTTTATTTGAAAAATACGTAGTTTAAAAAAAAATACTAGTTTTAGGTCAAAAAGCGGGTATTTATTAAAAAAATCTAAAATCTTGAATAACTTGAAAACCAACGAGTATTGACCCCTGCTTGACTGGACTTAAATCACTCCAAATAAGCTGTAGAATAACCCCCTTGAAGGAATACAACGAATTACCAGTCACCCTGTATATATATCTACCTACTTACGTTCCTCAATTATTCGTTTGATAATATAACTGATGTATATTATGCACATAATATTTTGTGCATGCATTAATTAACGTTACAAAATCTTCTTTTGCAGCCAGATAATACATTATTCATAAATAAAAAAGGAAAATATTGTCCTTATTGTGGCAAATACACCATAAGAGTCAACAGTAAGTTAACTGAAGGCTTATCTAAGTATATTTAATTAACTAAAACTAAAGTCACAAGACATTAGTATTGGTATAACAATAATAAATTTTTGTAATCGTTCTCAGCTACTTGCCCGCATAGTCCAGTCATTATATCCAAGAAACCGACCCTACCCGTGAATAATCAGTTCTTGGATTTTTTTTTCGTAGATCCCTGGGAGTGTAAATTCAAAAAGTAGACTGAATCAGGCTCCTGCGTATATTCGAAAAACGGTTTTTCTTGAATAACTCGGCCATTTTTGATTTTACAGTAAAACCGTGAGGAAAAAAATGTAGGAAATTTGATTCTCTACAAGTTTGGTCTTCACAATTTTTCTCTTTTTATTTGAAAAATACGTAGTTTAAAAAAAAAATACTAGTTTTAGGTCAAAAAGCGGGTATTTATTTAAAAAATCTAAAATCTTGAATAACTTGAAAACCAATGAGTTTTGACCCCTGCTTGACTGGACTTAAATCACTCCAAATAAGCTGTAGAATAACCCCCTTGAAGGAATACGACGAATTACCAGTCACCGTATGTAGGTACACAGTATGTAGGTACTAATACTAATTTTAAAATCTATTAGGATAACGCGGGTCTCGTTCCATACCTCAAAAGCAAAAATAGAACCCTTATTGGATCACGTGAGGCTGTCTGTCAGTCCGTCTGTTACAACCGGTTGGCTCTGAAACTACTGGACTGATTGAATTGCAATTTAGCACGAATACTTTCAAGAATTTTAATGTCCACAATATTACATTTCAAAATCGATCCCATTTTCGTAACGTCCCAAAAAACATAAAAACTGCCCCATATTGATATTTAGACATTTAAACCCCTTTGCACCTCAACAGGAGAGATGGTATTTCACGTCTGCCACGTTAGATTTTAAAATCGTTCTTGTTTTCGTAATCAGCGACCCGATAAACCATAGAAACAATAACCATGTTGATTTTTAGACTTTGTCACCACATTTCCCCCTTTTAGGGGTTGAATTCTCAAAAAACCTGCAACACGTATTTACTCATTTATTGTTAGGAATACTTCTGTGAAATTTCGAATAAAATAGACTAACTAATCTTGTTTCCCCATACAAACTTTGGACCCCTATTTCACCCCCTTAGGGGATGAATTTTGAAAAATCCTTTCTTAGTGCACCCCTAGACCTTATAAGGAACCTACGTGCCAAATTTGGAATCTCTAGAACCAGCGGTTTGGACTGTGCGTTGATAGATCACTATGTCAGTCAGTCAGTCACCTTTGAGTTATATATATTTAGATAATAATTTTCATTGAAAGTACTTATCAGGCCTCACATCCATGATTTTTTCCAAATTTTTTGGACCCACGAATTTTTCAAAAGTTAGATGGGGGGACGCCATTTTTTTAACTTTCAGAGCTATTTTTATTAACGAATCCAAAAAATGTTTTAGAAGACTATTCTAGTCTAGTCTAGTCTATTCTTTTTGAAAGACCTATCCAATAATACCCAACACGATAGGGTTGGAGCGGAAAAAATTCACCCCCCACTTCACGTGGACGGGAGGAGTTACCCTAATAAAAAATATTTTTCCAGTTTTCATTCTATCTCTTTGTCGGCGTGATTAATACACATACTGATACTGATACCAAATTTCAGCGCTCTAGTGCGAACGGTCACTGAGCTAGACCGCGGACAGACGGACGGACGGTCATGGCGAAATTATAAGGGTTTCTAGTTGACTACGGAACCCTAAAAACAAGTATTGGCTGTTTCATACATTGCATGCCTATTACAAGCGTAGAACATGCTTAAGGACACCTGTTTGTTATAAGACCACCAATCAAAAATATTTCATTTCATTTCATACATCTTGGTCGATCTATGGGGACATGGGGAGGCCAAATTTATTGTTGGGATTAAAGACAAATTCAAAATGTATTATTTATTATGCATCAAACTTAAGCGCTAATAATAAGACATATTTTAGTTAATTTTAGTATTAAATAGTTAAGGAATTACAAGTAATTTATTTCAAAGACTGAAATTTTACAGATAATTATAAAAAATACTAATAATAAATCTTAAAATTAAAGTAACTATAAATAAAACTACTTAGACTATAAAATATAACACTTTAGACAAAGTGACGTGAGTGTACCTAACCGTAACGTTATATTTTATAATGATAGTATGTCTCACGAAAGTTTAAATTTAATAAAATTACTTAGAGTTAAATTTAGCCCTCTCGGTAAGGTGCCCATCACGCAGGCGGCATTCCCGCGCTGAATTGCGATAGCAAGTCTGCGCAAGAAAGCCGCCTGCACGAGGGTCACCTGTAGCCTCTCTGAGGCGCTTGCTGAGCGCCTTTTGGAGCCCTCGCGCCCCCCTCCCCCACGGACCAAGTGTCTCGATGCCAAAAGCTACGAACTCGTAGTTGGCGCCGAGACAGCTATATTTATTAATTTTGACATTTTCTCGGGTGTCCGCCGCCGCCCCGGCCCGCCTGCTTGTCGCTGGAAGATAGGACGCCGCCAGCGTGTCGGCGCAGGTGGCATCCCACACCAGCGCGGCCCATCCTCCAGGGGATCAACGACATCCCGTCGGGGCGCTTGCCATCGTTCAGCACGATCTGGGGTTCCAAAGCGGCGGGGACGTTGGCGCTGACGAGCGCTCTCCTCAGGATGTCGTAGAGTGCCGCATTCAAAATCGTTTATTCGTGTAACTTTGACACATATTATGTTAGTATATAAACATCTTTTTTAGGGTTCCGTAGCCAAATGGCAAAAAACGGAACCCTTATGGATTCGTCATGTCTGTCTGTCTGTCTGTCCCTCCGTATGTCACAGCCATTTTACTCGGAAACTATACGACGTATCTGAATAAAATTTACACATAAGGTGTATTTTGTATGCCGCTACTTAGTTATGTAGTTAAATTTAAAAAAAAAAAAAATTTTTAGGGGGGCGCTCCATAGATGTAACTAAATTTCAAAAAAAAATTTTAACCAAATATCAACATGCGACAAGTCAATCGATAGGTCTTTAAAAATAACATTGAGGTTTGTTTGACCATTTTGTGATTAAGTGAATATTTTCTGAAATAATCGCTTCGAAAGTCAGAAAAATTGTGTGTCCCCCCCCTGTAACTTTTGAACCGTAAGTCCAAAAAATATGAAAAAATTTGAGGCGATGTGTGCCTTATCATATACTTTCTACAAAAATTATTTGGAACATTATCGGTTCAGCCATTTTTGAGTTATCCCCAAAAAACTTCTTCCATAGGCATCAAATACGACCTTTTGGTATTAGTTTGGTTCTTATTACATTGAAAGTACGGAAACCTCCTATGCGTGGTCCGACACGCACTTGGCCGGTTTTTTTATACTATGGTTATTAAAATAAGGGTTAGTACCTAATAACTAAATGTTTCGCCTAAAGATAAATACGTAAATTACGTAAGGGTTGGGCCCATAGAAACTTTTGTTCAGTATGACCTAACTAATCACGTACAATATGGGTAATTGTTGAAAAGTCACCCTATATAAATAATAATTTACACCTTAAAACGCTTTCTGCGTAAAAATAACCCCAGCAAAATTCGATGCCAATTTTAAATTCAGAATTATAGCCCACCCAATAAAGGAAAACTAAGAGGAAATAATTCGTGTATAGCCAAATTTTGGTGTAGTTGTAGGCAAAGGTATCTTACACAACATACTAAAAGTACCGGTGGATGGGGGTGCCGCTAGCGGAAAGGGGGGGTTGTAAAGGTCCCTAATTTTGGTTTTTCGTAAATAACTCGGTAACGGTAGCTCATACGAAAAAATGTTATATTGCTCAATTCATCCACATCTAATTTTCTATAAAAAAGATTCTCTGCAATTTTTTGCTAGGATCAATGTTTAATGAGATATCGAGGAAATACGATAAACACTTTTTTAAACTTTCGGAGCTAATATTTACGAAAGTATTAGTTTTATCCAAAAGTGGTTTCAGAATACCCTTATTTTTTTTAAAAGACCTATCTAATGATACCCCACACATTAGGGTTGGAGTAAAAAAAATATTTACCCCCCACTTCATGTGTACGTGAGGTACCCGAAAGAATAATATTTTTTCACATTTTGTTTTAAAACTTTGTCTGCGTAATTAAAACACATACTTATACGAAATTTAATTTCTCTAGTACTAGCCATCACTGAGCAGGGTGAGGAGGGGTCCTACCCTTGGAGTTTCGGCATGTCCGTCTGTCACCGTCTGTCCGTCCACGGCTTTGCTCAGTGATGTTTAGTACTAGACGTCTAGACGGACAGATGGGGTCAGACGGACTTGGCGAAACTATAAGGGTAGGAAGTGAGGTAGCAGGGTGAGCAGCCTGCTCAGTGATGGTTAGTACTAGAAAATAAAAAAATCGTGTGAGTATGTACTTTATTCACGCCGGCAAAGTTTTAAAACAAAATGTGAAAAAATATTATTTTTTCGGGTACCTCCCGTACACATGGAGTGGGGGGGTAAATATTATTTTTACTCCAACCCTAATGTGTGGGGTATCGTTAGATAGGTCTTTCTAAAACAATAAGGGTATTCTGAAACAATTTTTGGATAAAACTAATACTTTCGTAAATATTAGCTCCGAAAGTTTAAAAAAGTGTTTATCGTATTTCCTCGATATCTCATTAAACATTGATCCTAGCAAAAAATTGTAAAGAATCTTTTTTATAGAAAATTAGATGTGGATGAATTAAGCAATAGAACATTTTTTCGTATGAGCTACCGTTACCGAGTTATTTACGAAAAACCAAAATAAGGGACCTTTACACCCCCCTCTCCCCGCTAGCGGCGCCCCCATCCACCGGTACTTTTAGTATGTTGTGTAAGATACCTTTGCCTATAACTACACCAAAATTCAGCTATACACGAATTACTTCCCCTATCAGGCAGTTAAGCGTCTTCGTTTGGTGAGCTATTACCATATGAATGAATCACTCGCATCTGTTAATTTAATGGTGTCAAATTTCTGAACACAATCGATAAACAAAGCACAATGCGCCATAGAAACATGTTATTGACATGCAGGTTGTCTTTTAAAACCAGACATTTACGGCAAGGTCGAAATCATTGGTGTAGGTAGAATTTCCTTTTCACCAACGAATCTAGACCTGCCCCTCCCCTCCGCGATCAACGATTTCAAGTGTAACGAGGCACGTTATTAAGAAGTGCAGTGGTTCTTTATAAAATTGCGTAAAACGTGAAATACCGTGCGAGTTTTCATATTAGCGTAGAACAGGGCATGCGCCGCTTGTGACATTCGAACGGCTTAAAATTTAAATTTATTATTATTTTTTGGTTTTTGGTGTTTTGTGTGTGCTAGTGTTTTGTTTTGTTTGATGAAGCTCGTTTTGGAATCGCAATTGGTATGTATTTGTTTCTACAACTAAGGTAATGGCAGTGTCCCTACTTGGTCCTTTAAATAGCAAAGTAACTCAAATAGTAGGTACCTACTCTATTTCTTCCGATACTGATAGTGCTACCGCGTAACTGGTTAGCTCATCTTATAAGCCAAGTTTAGTATTCAATTTCAATTGTTCTTGACGAAGCCTGCGCTGCGGATATATATGTGCATGTTGGTTTTTTTTTCTCTTTTATTGTGTGTTGACTGACTTGTAATAATATTTCAATAAATTCTTTTTCTTAAATACATATGTGATAGTCCATATCGAAAGGGACCATTTGGCGGCAGGATGCTTACGTTGTACAGTCACGTCTGAAAATATAGATACATTTAATGTGGCAGAAATATGTAGCCACGACTCTATTACCAAGGCATAAAGTCTTGGATAGGATACGTGTTTTTGTCACATTAAATGTATCAATTTTCAGACGTGACCGTACGTTGTAGATTCAATATTGTATCTGAGCATTAAAAGCATACATATTTGGACAATGATATACTTACAACTGAGGACTATTTTTTTTTTGTATTGTCTACCGCGAATGCAGAAGACGCTGGTTCGATCACATGGCACCGGAGGCCTAGGTCGCTTTTTCCTTTGTATACGACATCTATATTTAAGCTTATAATCTTATAATCATATATTTTTCGAATATTAACAAGCATAAGTACATCCAGACGTACATATTTACCCAACAACCCTGTACACCTACGTGTTAAACACCTAGTATTAATTTTTGAGTTCCTTAAGTGTCAAAAATTCAATCAATAATATATGTGCATTGTACATTCGTTAAGCAAGCACTGAAAATCTCTTGAGAGTCGTGAATACCATTACCCAAAGATATAAAAGTAGGTACCAGGGTACGTAGCCAACGTGCTAATCGTTAACGCTCCGTAGCGTATCGTAGTCACCTCTCTCTATCACTCTTCCATGTTAGTGCGACAGTGACAGTTGCGTTTCGCTCGCTACGGAGCGTTAACTATTGGCACGTTGGCTAGGCACCCAGAGCATTTTAAACATATTTTCATTTCTTTTTTTTACGCCTGCTGTTCGCTTGATTTACATTGCCATATTAAATAGATGAACTAAATGGGCTAGATGCGCCAGATTAGCTAGCATGATTTTTCCCTACTACGAAAGTGTCCTTTTAACAAATATAAGGGTGTGAGACGAAAGGCTGCTTTAAGTGGGACACAAGCATGATCATGCACAGGTTATTCAGTCACCGTACCAGTTTAGGAACGAGAAGGCAGCTTGACTATCGAAGTCTGTTTTTTAATGATTAAGAATTCATATCAGTAATTGTATCAGTATCTCCAACCATCTGGTATTTATAATTGGTCAGAACTGTGCGACGAGAGGCACAGATGTTTACAGGATTTTTAGATATGCCTAAGTAAGTAATTACCTACACTAAATAACTGTCATTTAATATAAATGGTTCAATCAGTGTTCATGCCCGTGCCTGAACAGTGAACATGCGATTTAACAATATTTGTTTGAATACGTAGAGATCTCAGTTTGAGGTCTACAGAAATGACTGAGACTTAATTTCCGCGCGTACTAAATACATGCTAGTTTATATAAGTGGATTGAGTAGCCGATAATTAATAACGGGACTTAACCGCGTATATATTTCTAAAAATTACTTTCGACGTTTCGAGGACGATATTGACTGCAGTCTTTCTTCGGGACCACGGGGACAATGTCGTCCTCGAAACGTAGAAGGTAATTATTAGAAATATATACGCGGTTAAGTCCCGTTATTACAAATAGATATGTGTAAAAACCGTGAAAATTTAAATCAGTGTTTTGTAGCCGATAATTTTCAGCCAAGTAATCCGTATTTCCGAAAAATACATCTTATACTTAACACTATTTATTAATGACTCGTCTTCGTGGGCCCTCTAATGAAATATTAATAAAACCAATTTACCAACCGTTTTTAGGATTCCGTACCTCGAAAGGAAAAAACGGAACCCTTATAGGATCACTTTGTTGTCCGTCTGTCTGTCTGTATGTCTGTCTGTCAAGACCATTTTTCTCAGGAACGCGTGAAGGTATCAAGCTGAAATTTATATCAAATACTCAGGTCTACTGTCCCTTGGAGCTGTGAAAAAATCAGACTTCTAAGCCAACGCAATCAAAAGATACAGCCGTTTATGCCGCAAATTTTCGAAACTCGCAAGGGAATCAAAACCTACAGGGTACTTCCCGTGAACTCAGAATCTTGAAATTTGGTATTAAGCAATGTCTTATAGGACACATAAAAGAAAAATTGCGAAAACCGTAAATTTTTAGTTACATCATATAATAAAAATATTTTTAATAATTTTTTTAACTTACTACCCCTATATACCTACAGGTTTGTACGGAACCGTCGGTGCGCGAGTCCGACTCGCACTTGGCCGGTTTTTTTCTAGTCTTGCAATAAATATTAATATATGGTATGTGTGGTGGGATTCTTATCACTGAGAAAAAACAATATTACCGGTCCAGCGCGTATCACTCACGATTGACGCGTCTACCATAAATGAGATCACTATTTCTATGAAAATAATCGTGATTGGAAACACTCGACTAATCGTAGCTTATCGCAGAACATATTGGTCACACACAAATCCACAATCGAAATGCTACATGTGTTATACTGCCCCAGCAAATCATTAACAACAATTAAAAACTCAATCAAATGTGTACCGTATTCTCGTGCCTTAAAATCCAAATTTATACTTATGTTCCAACGGCTGTTACGCCTTTTAGTCGTGGTGGTGTATATTGATCTTATCTTCCAAATCTATATCGAAATTGATCTTTAACGTTATAGTAATAAGAGTGAAAAAGCTGCAAGAACTCGCTTTAATATAAATACAACCTTAAACATAACAGATTTAATAATTATTCAGTAACAAAAAGACTTAAGTATTTACAATTCTAAATACAGTTATTCTCATTGCGCCTGTTAATGTTATGTAACTATCTGCCTACAGTACCTACTTATGTGTAAGATCGAATCCGTTCTGCTGAAAAAACGTATTTCAATAGGTGATTAAGCGTTGCATATAAAATAGAATAATAATAAGATAAAAATTTATGGCTTACACGTGTCTAACAATTATTACATCAGCTGGACGTGGAAACAGGTCGAATAGTGTTGCGTTCTTGCTGGTGAGTCAGGTTGCCAGAGAGCTCAAAGAGGGTGCAGTGTGTTGACGACGGATGACCCTCTGGTCACTTTAGCCGCCAACACAGTGAATTCTCCTTTATAAGTATTACCTAAATGGGTCGACAACGCGCATGTGATATCTCTGGAGTTGCAGGCGTACATAGACTACGCTAGCTGCTTACTATCAGGCGGGCCGCATGATTATTTGCCTCCGTTGTTTTTAAAAAATAACCACCATGCAGGCGGTTGGGTTTTTTTTCAGCGGACCATGAAGGTATACTTACATAATCAAGAGGGCCTTCTTCAAACAAAACGTGCGAGAAAATGTTTTTTTCAGAATACTTTAAAATTTACCCTTTTTTCGGTATTTTTCAGTTTTTTTTTGGGAAATAAATAAATAAATAATAAATAAATATTATGGGACAATCTTACACAAATCAACCTAGTCCCACAGTAAGCTCAATAAGGCTTGTGTTGTGGGTACTAGACGACGATATATATAATAGATATATACATATAAATACTTAAATATATAGAAAACATCCATAACTCAGGAACAAATATCTGTGATAAACACAAATAAATGCCCTGACCAGGATTCGAACCCGGGACCTCCTGCTTCGTAGGCAGGGTCACTACCGACTAGGCTAGGAGGCCGTACAAATACAAAGACAAATAATTTATTGAGAAAAGTATAGAAATTGATAAATATATATTTATAATATATATTTTTATTTATTGAAATAAATAAAAATTGTGTAGTAATTATCTCCTTTATTCATGCTTCTTCTTAAGTTAGCTTATTTTATAATATGTTTACAAAAGTAAAATATAAAAATACCTACATCTAAAACAGATAAAAAAACCGGCCAAGAGCGTGTCGGGCCACGCTCAGTGTAGGGTTCCGTAGTTTTCCGTCCGTCACAGTAAGTGTCCCCACTTAAGAGTTAATAACACCGCCATGTAGGATATGATATGAGAGTTCCACGTACAGCGACATCTATCGGCAAATTAAGTAAACTATTGCGCGCGAGCTTAAAGTATGGAAGATGATTTTTATGGAATAATTCTTTATTGCGTGAACCGGTTTTTCACCGTTTTTACTTTATTTGAAAGCACGTCATTTCATTGTAATTTTGTAGAAATTACAGGTACAATAAACACCTGCTTATACGGTTAAATTGCAAACTTAGTTCAGAAATTATTTTGTAATTTTTTTTTCAAAAACTATTCATCCTATCAAGTTCAAAATAATTTTCCTAGAAAGTTTTTATAAAGTTCTACTTTTGAGATTTTTTTTCATATTTTTAAAACTTATGGTTCAAAAGTTAGAGGGGGGGGGACGCATATTTTTTTGCTTCTGGAGCGATTATTTCCGAAAATATTTACATTATCGAAAAATGATTTCAGTAAATCCCTATTCATTTTTAAATACCTATCCAACAATATATCACACGTTAGGGTTGAAATGAAAAAAAAAATCACTCCCCACTTTACGTATAGGGGAGGTACCCTAATAAATAAAAAAAATCCACTTTTTATTTTACCACTTTGTCGGCGTGATTGATATACATATTAGTACCAAATTTCAGCATTCTAGTGCTAACGGTCACTGAGATTATCCGCGGACGGACGGACGGACGGACGGGCAGACATGGCGAAACTATAAGGGTTCCTAGTTGACTACGGAACCCTAAAAAAACATTATAAAAAACATTATAAAAAACCTATTTAATCTGCTTTACTGCCTTGACTGCCATCATCTACCATACCTATCATACTTGAATCGATGACGCCGTCGATGCTTCATGAATTCGTTTGCAAGTGAACATTTAACGAGATTTTTTCTAAAAATAAAATTTTGGAGACAAGCTTTTTATTGTTAACTGGGCATTGTACAATCCCTAACTGCTCGTTCTCACCAAGACGAATGCAACGAGCCCAAACACGACGGGATAGTGTTGAGTAGTTGAGGAGTTCCTAAGGCCACCTACCGGCTCCATCATCAGATCAGCTCCATGGCATCATAATATTGCATTACAATGCAATAGCTCCAGTTAAAGCATATCTGTCAGATAAATGTTTGCTGTCCTTTTCTTTTATATTACTGGAGAAAAGGATAGCAATAATTTTAATTGGCAGATAAGTTTATCTGGAGATTGTGAAACAGCCCTTAGTAGACTAGTAGTCCGCCTCAAACTGAGAACTCGCGATTTACTTGCAAACGAGTAGACCAATATAACAAGACCCCTACGATGATTTTTCCGCGCCTTCTAGCTCCATAACCCCTTGATCGATCCTGCTCATAAACGAACTCTCAAATTGTACTTATCCCTACTACGACCTCACCAAATTTCATAAAGATCAGAAAAAAGATAGGTACTAAAGTTATCGTGGAACAACTACTTATTCTATCAAAAAGCCATCGAAATGCACAGACGTCTAGGAACACCACCATTACCACCAATATCCACTTCGTTCATTCATCGATTTGCATCACTCTCTTTCGAATATGCAAGAACGATAGAGAGGGAGATAACGAAATTTCGATTTTCAACATTCGCCCGTAGCAAGTTTTGCAGTTAAGTAAAGGTAGGGCTAGGGCATGACCAATTTTAAGGTGGGTCATTTACTTTATTGTCAGGGCATTAGATTAGTATGGTAGAGCATTGTTTCATTATGCCCTCCTCCTAGCTACAGCCCCGCACCGAACGCGTCATCCAACGCTTGCCACAGTCGCCCCTGAGCTTTTGTTCATTTTTTTCAAATATTTTTTTTATACCACGACGGTGGCAAACAAACATACGGCCCGCCTGATGGTAAGCAGCTACCGTAGCATATGGATGCATGAAACCCCAGAGGATTCACATGCGCGTTGCTTATGAACCTACACTCCTTTTTTGAAGAACCTCTTACTGTAGCCCGCTGGGAAAACCTTGGCAGCCAGTTCATTCCACAACCGCAGCGTTCCTGGGGGGAAATCCCTCTTAAACCGTACAGTGCGCGACCCTTTAGGCTCGAGGGTGTGACGATGAACACCCTGCCGATGGCGAGCGGTGCGGTGATAAAATGCTCCCGTGGGCATCATATCCAATCCAACAGTTCTTCAGAGCACAACCCATTGTACAAGCGATAGAACACACATAAGGAGGAAAAGTTTCTCCTTAGACTCAAAGGTCAGATTTGTCATTTTTTTCTCTCGCACTTGTGGAGTGTTTATATACGTGATAGTTTGTTTTTTACATACTTCTTTATTATAGCGTTATTAATTGTGACGCTTATAAAATCGCATGCAAATGTAGTCTTGCATCAATGCAATCTTGGTGGAGTGTAAGTTGGGTGGAAGTCGAAGTGGTAGGCGCAGCACACACTTAAGAGTGGAATTTAGCTTTCATAGATAAAAGTAAGCGGAATGACATAATGTTAATACGAGATTTATTATTTATTATAATTCTTTCGAAGCTATAATTATAATTTTCATATCGAACAGTTATCGATATTATGTCGCTACGATATTTTGTTAAACCCTAGCGTAAAATGACAATTTTGATTTTTACACAAAATAATCTTTAATATTAACTATTATGATAAAATATTCACATGCAGTAAAAGAGACATTAATATTTAATGGTATCAAACGCTTATTTACATGATTTATTTGGCTAATTTGATAAAATATGGTTTCAAAAAGAACGATCGGAATATCATATTTACCTGTGAAACGAGTGATTGCCTGGGTTTTTTATTTGTGTAGTTGTGCAATCCGGGACGCAACACGACACCATTCTTCTTTTGTTTCATTCCAGGTAAATGAACAGCGGATAATATTATATTTTTCAAGACTAAATATGAGCACTCCCGACGCAGGTGTTTAAGTGTAACGAGTGATGTCAAAAGTCGTCCTGCTAGGAGACTGATCATGTATCTCTTTCGCACTCGCGGAATGTTCATATACGTGTTGGTTTCTCTTTTGCGCACTTCGTCTGTCTTTTGGCAAAGCGCAATTTTAGGTCTGTGAATATGGAAGAGCGATAGTGAGGGAGAATACGAAATTTTGATTTACGAAGTTCGCGGTAGGCCCGCTAGTTCGACGTCGTGAACAGCGTTGCGTTGAGCTTCCAGTAGCGTTCGATTCGACGCTAAAGCCACTCCCATAAGTAAGTTTTCATATGTTTACCATGAACGCGCCGCCGGTCGCGAAGTCAGTAGCCCCGCTCGAGCTTCGAGCGGCAACACAGTTTACCTACACTAAAATAAACTTTGTTTTTTTGCAGAATGATTTTTGGCAATGAGCTTATCAAACAGCCGAAACCAGTTCCTGGCCTTCGAATCCCAAAATCAAGACAACATCCAATATGAAAGAAAAGGAGGCATCTTCGTCAGCACTTGTGTCTGCGCGTCTCTAATCATCTGCTCGATTTTAGTGGCGGCCCTGGTTGGCGTAATAGTGTACTTTATTACATATTTTAAGGTATGAAGTGGTCTCATTTTATTAACTTTACTAGACTTATCATCTGCCTAAAATGGTTCATAATATAAAGGGTCAAGAGCATATCAGGTCAATGACTTAGTCAAAGGTTCCATAGTCAAGTAACAAGTAAGTAGATAGGTAAGGGTTGAAGGCGTGAACCTTGAAAATTAGTAGGTACCTACTTATAGTTTTATTAACTGAGAAATGTGCACTTAAACCTTGCATTTAATCCTTGAGTAGGTACCTCTACCTACTGCTAATACAAAAAACCACTAGGACTTCAATAACTATGCGCTTTTGTCCTGAAACTTTATTTGCACTAAGCTTGCAAAAAGTTATGGCAAGTCACGACAATTGAAAGTTTTACTAGGGAACCCTAACCCAAGAATTACTATCAGACAAAAAAAAGTATTTAAAATTTTAAAATACAGTGTGTGTCTTTCATAACGACATTGGTTTTAAGTAACGATAGTTTAAAGTGCTGTTAACCACTTTATCAAAATAAAATTTAATGATTACCTTTTAATTATGAGTAATTAATTTTTAAAAAAATCTCGAGCAGCAATGTAATGCAAACATTTATTTGACGTTTCAGAGAGGAAGAGCTAGTTTCTTTTCCATTTAAATTCGATCAAAACATTAAAATAACTCTGAACTGTTGCCGACGTTAACTTATTTACTGAATTATCCACTAAGAAAACACTGCAATTTAAAACATACGCGATTTTGACCACACTAGCACAACAAATTTACATCAACAATTATTTTTCTTAGCAATCACATTTATGAATCGCATTATTCACTGAATTATTCAAAATCACTGCACACACATTTATTGTCACTTCTTAGAAATCACATTACCTAGTTCAAACATGTTTATTTTATTAAATTAATTAATATTAGGAAAATCTGTGTTGATCAACAAACTCGATGTTATCAGGACACTTCAACTCAATCAATGTGAAGTTATTAATCAGTACTTAAACGAAGCGATTACCTATCTTATTCCGCCTTCTTTGTTAAGAAGAAGTTACCTACTTACATTAGTCTTTTGAGTGCACTGGCTGGTATGACAGGATGCAGGTAGGTTGACGTAAAATGTTTAAATGACTTTTTTCATGAAATTGTCATGTCATAATTTTCTTGCCAAAATGCCTCGACCTTCGCCTTATACCTCGCAAGAATTAGCGGAAATGATTGTAATGTATGGCGAAGCAAGATGTTAAGATTGTATCGTGAACGATTTCCAAATCGTCGAATTCCGCAAAACCCTAGAGTCATAATGGGTGCATTGCAGCGTGTTCGGGAAGACATGCCCATTACTGGGAGAATCCAACCATTGGCAAATGGGCCCCGGCTTCATGTTCGTAATGAAGAAATTATACTGGAACATTTTGCTGAAAATCCAGAAGACACTACAAGGAATGCCGGGCGACATTTCCAAATGAAGCACAAAACAGTTCACAGGATTCTCAAAAAAAACTTGCAACATCCTTACAAATTTTTGAAGACACACGCAATATTGCCTAGGGATTTGGTGCCACGTTTAACATTTTGTCGGTGGCTATTGGACGAATACAATACCGACCCCCAATTTACCTCAAAAGTAATATGGACTGATGAGAGTACATTTACTCGGAACGGCGTGTGGAATCAGAGAAATACACACTATTGGGCAAGAGTAAATCCTCATGTACTAAGAGAGACCGGTCATCAATACCGATGGGCCGTAAACGTCTGGGCAGCCATTCATGGTGACCGTATAATCGGTCCAGTATTTATCGACGGAAATCTCAATGGTGAAAAATTCCTGGAATTGCTTAGAGGTCCATTGACTAATTATTTCAACTTGTTGCCGGAAGAAGAACGTGAACTGACTTGGCTGCAAATGGACGGAGCTCCCGCACATTCATCAGTTCGCGTGCGTAATCATTTGAACTTAATGTTTGGAAACCACTGGCTCGGTAGATTTGGGCCTCGACGTTGGCCGGCCCGTTCACCGGACCTCACGATGTTAGATTTTTTTTTATGGGGGGCCATAAAAAACGAAGTGTATTCAAAACCACAAATATCTGTTGAAGATCTTCGGAACAGAATAACCGACGCGTTTCAAAAACTTCAGCAGAACACTCATTTTGAAAGCGTACATCAGTCTCTCATACGCCGATGCAACACTTGCATCGAAATGCAAGGACGTCACATCGAACATCGTTATCTTCGACGAGTGAATCGCAGAGATTGAGTTTATTTTTGTAAATGTAAATTTACTTCATGTAAATTAAATGTTTTCATTAATTTTTACTTTTTTAAATAAAAAAACTTTTAAATTTATTTTTATTTTTAATCTAACTTTGACCAAGACACACTTACGAAATTTCTCCTCGAGCAACTTTTGTGAGTGAGAAAGAGAGGAGAAACTTCGTAGTGTTTCACGATAGCAGAGCTGTTAAGTCCTTTTCTTACGAACAAGGTCACTTGTCATGATTTTTGGCGGTCTTGTCAATCAAAAGTGTCAGCGCCATGTAGGATGTAGGTAATTGTCATAAGTGTCAGGATGTCACTAAGAGCGAAATTTCAAGGAAATCACATGCCAATTGTTAGGATTAATTTATTACTGATACATTGCGTGCCCAATTAATTAGTATGAAATTTTTTTGTTTTCTATTTTTTAATTAAATATGCCAATTTCAGTTCATTAGGACTTGTACTTTCAGCCCTTAAAATTAGTGTCGTTATTAAAGACACACACTGTATATATAAACAAAATTATCTGTCTCGTCATTAAGAATGATTCCGGCAGTTTTTACTTATCGCTAGCATTATGAAACGCGACCACGAGGTCGGCAGTTTAAATCATTACGGCCTGAACTCAAGCTTTTAAAAAAGTATTACGTAATGACAGTTCGCTGAAATGACAATCTGCGCGCAACTCGCGTGATTTTGAAAAAAATATTTTTTACTAGTCATTACTCAGCATATTAATTTGAAATGCGACGCTTTTAAGAAGTCTTAGTGTTGTGTTTTTATCTTACATTTATGTTCTGTGATATTATCTTAATTTTTAAGTGAAAATGTGCTTAAAAGTGTGTATCGTCTTAGTTTTAATAAACGCAATAGTTATCAATGGAAATGAAATTGTAAGTTCTTTTTATCACCAAAAGGACGTAAACCATTAGTTATATGTTTATATTTTACATGCTATTATTGATTTTTAAGAGAATTTAAAATGTTAAATTACGTTTACTTATTCATCTACTTGAAAGCTCCTCTACCTCTTGGCATTGGCAATCATAATATTTTCGTATTTACCAACAGAATAAATAACATGAAATGCATATGAACAGCTCAATAATAAAACAAAATACTTTGGCTAATATTTCTAATTATTATGACTAAATTAAATCGCTTTTTGAGAAAACATCGGGTACAAATAAAAATTTAACTTTTCAGCTGTCACAGTCCATCAGTACCAATGACTTCTGGAATGAAGCTGAACCATTTGGTCACAACGGACCTCCATCTCCAGACCTCCGCCTACCCTCAGCCGTAGTACCCAGCTTTTACCGCTTAAAATTAAGAACCGACCTAGAAAACACAAGCTTTACGGGTGAAGTGTACATAACTATAAAAGCTAAAAGCAGTGTTAAGGAAATCATTCTTCACTCCAAAGGTCTCAGTATCAATGATAATGCAAAGCTTACGGAACAAAGTTATGAAGAAATTCAAACATTGCATAGGAAAAAACGAGAAGAACCTGTTAACGGTACAACAACATCAGAGAATCCTACTACTGTTACCAATTCTCTGAATGTGACGGTAAAAGAGGTTGTATCCGAAAACCCTATAAACGACACTATAGCAAGGTCTAGCGATGAACATAATGAAACTGCCATAGTTAAGTTAAACACAAATGTCTCGGCAAGTGAACCTGCCAATGACGCACCATCGTCAAATGAAATCAAAACGTCAACAACTGAAGCTCCGGCTCCTAATAATAACATTTACTCTACTGTTACCAATGTGAACACTTACATTACCCACAGCAGTGCAAGGAACATACATATAACATCCATCACCCAGGGCTCCGGAGATCGGTTAATAATTAAATTGGCTTCTGCATTGAAAACTGACGTAGACTACATATTGGAGTTGAACTTTGAAGGGAAGATTTCTGATGCAATGACCGGCTTCTATAAGAGCACATATACCTCCAGCGATGGCCAAACCAGGTTAGTTATTTGTTTTGTATAATGCTGTCTTAGCTTTGATAATAATACTTCAATTTTAACTTTAGTAAAAAATATTAACATGAATTAAAAAATATATTATCATTAAACAATATTCTTGTCATACTCCTTCACAAAATCTACAAAGCTTTCAAAGGGCAGTAGCTTTTTATTAAATAAAGAAAATATCTTAAGGTGGGTATGGACTTGAGGCAGCCTCAGGTTGAGGCAAGCATGGCTCGCATGTTTGCTCAAACTCGGATTTTAGCAAATAGGCGAGCCGTGCGTGCCTCAACCTGAGGCTGCCTCAAGTCCGTACCCACCTTAAGATATTTTCTTTATTTCATTTTTAATTATTCTACATCGTCAATTTGCCTTTTTTAGTGTCCAGTACTGGAAAAGTCTTCCCTTTTCTCCCAATGATATTTACTATGGATGAGTTATACTCTTACCATAAAAGCACAAAAAATACTTCCAGAGTTATTTCATAACCTAGCAACGATTCTGTTATGATTATCTATTTTGACAATCATTACATCTTTGACACTCTTATTGTTAGAAAATTACAGTTTGTCTCTTTCTCACGCGGGTGACGGGAGCTCATTGGCACGTCTGCATCTCTCACTTGCCTGTGCGCGACTAGCGACAATTGTTTGAATTCACTCATTTTAAACATAAATCAGCCTCAGGTTGAGGCAAGCATGGCTCGCATGTTTGCTCAAACTCGGATTTTAGCAAATGGCGAGCCGTGCGTGCCTCAACCTGAGGCTGCCTCAAGTCCGTACCCACCTTAAGATATTTTCTTTATTTAATTTTTAATTATTCTACATCGTCAATTTGCCTGTTTTAGTGTCCAGTACTTGACAAGTCTTCCCTTTTCTCCCAATGATATTTACTATGGATGAGTTATACTCTTACCATAAAAGCGCAAAAAATACTTCCAAAGTTATTTCATAACCTAGCAACGATTCTGTTATGATTATCGATTTTGACAATCATTACATCTTTGACACTCTTATTGTTAGAAAATTACAGTTTGTCTCTTTCTCACGCGGGTGACGGGAGCTCATTGGCACATCTACATCTCTCACTTGCCGGTGCGTGACTAGCGACAATTGTTTGAATTCACTCATTTTAAGTGATTCACTTTTGGAGCGTGCATTGCATAACCCATCTGTCATTTTTGTAAATCATAGTTTTCTCCTCAATTTGGTTCTGTCATTGAACACAATCAAAGATATTTTCCTAAGATATTAATGCCTAGGTATTTTTTGCAATACTATCAGAAGTTAAAGACGTAAATGTTATATGTTATACATTGTAATCTTTATCTCGCTTAAATATAAACATAATTGGGAATCATTAAAAGAATGATAAATATTGTTAGACTTCTGTATGTTAAACAGTTATTATGATTGGTGAGAAAATTGTGAAAGTCAGGTAGACATGACTTCACCATGACATCATTCTTTTGATATTCTCAACAATAATCTTTACTTTAGTTCTTGCATGCCGTACAAGTCTGAACTTTAATATCTCACAATTAAGTTGCATTTAGCTTTTAAGAGCTATGGGAATTCAAAACCATTTCCTATTCCTATGACATCATTCATAGAATTTTTAGATGAGTCAGTGAGGCTTGACGATTAGATGTCTGACCATGTGTTTTTTCTTTGAAAAAATTGTCCTCCACGAAGAAAATTCTCGCTTTTAAGGCTTAACTACTTTCAACTTTAAATTCCTCAAATCAATATGAACTCTAACCCTTGTAAATAAGGTCGTGTATCCATTACAGGAGCCTAGGGGTGACGCAATTTGAACCAACGTCGGCTCGCGCGGCGTTCCCGTGCTTCGACGAGCCCGCGTTCAAGGCCATGTTCGAGATCAGCATCGCGCACCCGACCACTCTCACAGCCCTGTCTAATATGAAGGTTTCGTCGCAGGAGAATATGTAAGTATCATCACTATCATGACAGATTATGAGATTATATAATTGTAATTACGAACAGTTACAATATCCTCTCTTCTAGCGTTTGTCCCGGCATTTTCCACGGCTCAACTGAGCCTGGGGTCCGCTTGACAACCTGATCCCATGAATTGGCGTAGGCACTAGTTCTTCCGAAAGCGACTGCCATCTGACCTTTCAACCCAGAGGGGAAACTAGGCCTGTTTTCCTTCACCGAAAAGCAACAAAAACAGATACAATGTATGAAAAATAATAACTATAAATACCTTCAATAATACAAGGAAGCAGCCTTCCACGCACGGGTTGACCGCACGCGCCGGCTAAACATCTTTAGAGTTGACTCTCAAAGCAAGTATCTCTAGATGAAACACGCGTACACCCAAGAAGGACAGAATACACGCAACACGACTAATTTGGAAACGCATTTCAAGATGGCTGATAGCACACCGTAGCTAGCTTACATAATTTAGTTGATTTCTTTGTTCCCTGAAAATAGATGTCATATACTTCAGAAAAAGTGACCAAACCCTCCGGTGTCCGAGGCCAGATTTGAACTGGCGTCTTCAGCTTTCGCGGCTGACGTCCTGACCACTAGACCACCCGGTCAAGGCGGAACTTGACAAATTTTCTCATGTATATGCAATCTCTGAATATGAAACGGCTAGGCGCCGTTGACCATACTCTAAGGCCATGCGCAGTACGTGCTTGCACCTACTATCCGAATCTCTTACGTGATTCTGGTGTAGCGAGAGAGATGGTGCTGCCATCTATGAATCTTGAAGCAAATTAAATTATTTTGTTCAATATTTTTTGATTTGCAATTTTTAAGTAGTTACACTACTATATATAAACTGAAAATAGATGTCATATACTTCAGAAAAAGTGACCAAACCCTCTGGTGTCCGAGGCCAGATTTGAACTGGCGTCTTCAGCTTTCGCGGCTGACGTCCTGACCACTAGACCACCCGGTCACGGCGGAACTTGACAAATTTTCTCATGTATATGCAATCTCTGAATTTGAAACGGCTAGGCGCCGTTGACCATACTCTAAGGGCGTGCGCAGTACCTACGTGCTTGCACCTCCTATCCGAATCTCTTACGTGATTCTGGTATAGCGAGAGAGATGGTGCTGCCATCTATGAATCTTGAAGCAAATCAAATTATTTTGTTCAATATTTTTTGATTTTCTTTGTTCCCCTTCAAAAAGCGGTGGTGGGTAACAATAATGTTTATATTGTATTTAAAGCCTTTTGGAAGTTAGCAATAATCACTATGTGTGTATTTCAGTAGGGCTAGCATATCTTACGTTGTCGCCTGTCACTTCGTACTTCGAGTCGCGCTTGAAGTATGAACTCGCGCGTCACACGTCAAGATATGCCAGGCGTACCTACGATTTATGTATTGAAAAATCATCATCATTAGTCGTTCCCTCAGAGCTGAGGATCGTGACATCATGTCCTTCTGTTGAAGACCAGGTTCCTCCATAGGCTTCTATCCCTCGCCAAGCGTATGGCTTCTTGCAGTTTTAATTGCATGGATGCAGTGATTTGGGCACACCATCTTGCAGGGGGAGGGCCTCTTAGTATTGTACCTTCAACTTTTCCCGTCATGACCATTCTCTCCAGGCTATGCGAGGAGCGTCGAGAGAGGTCTCCGAAGAATGTGAGTATGTGGTCCTGGCATGTCGTAGACAACCGGCGTTTTCTGCGTAGGTCTTCTAGTATGGACTGATTAGTGCGCATCGCAGTCCAAGGTATCCGTAAGAGCCGTCGCCAACACCACATCTCAAACGCGTCGATACGGCTTTTCAGGTCTGCCTTGATGGTCCAAGTTTCAGAGCCATATAGGAAAATTGGAAACACCAGGGAACGCACAAGTCTAACCTTAGTCTGTCTAAAAAATGCATTTCAATTTCTAAACAGCGGGTAACAATACTTGATTCACACCAGAAAAAGTCAATTTTGTAATAATAAAAAATAATACTAATTAGTGTAATCCAGTAAAATTGCTACGTAAGAATTATCTATGCAGTAATGCGTTAGAAAGTTTTGCAAGTAACGGTGGAGTTGAAAATTCCTCTTTAATATTAACTTTTCGTTATCAAAACTGTTTGAAAATCAACCTTACTGCCTCAACAATAAGATGCAATCCCACGTTTCATAGTTTCCGTTAAACTCGTAGTTACAGTGATACCAGCATGGTTGTGTCTCTTAGCCTTGACATGACCCTAACTATCAGCTGACTATGTGGTAATTTAGGCCGAGTATGACGCATACAAATTGCAACCCAAAGTCATTGTTTTAAAGTTCAAATTATTTTCGATGTTGGCTGGGTGTCATCAGCTATTATGTTAAGTATAGGGGTTATTCAGAGATATGTTGTTTGAAACGAAATGTAACCTTTATATTTCTTTAGATTTTAGTATTAAAGTTGGAATTTAGAGTTGGAATATATGTATGAGTTTTATTTATATTTTATGTTGGGTCCTGATAGTCTAAAATGTATATCATTGCAGTACAGTACCTACTGCTATGCATCTATAAAATAAAAAATACGCGAGTGTCGTGGAACACGCGGTTGGAACGAAGTTATTGACATTTTTATAATTTTTGTAATTTTGTATTTTTTGCAATTTTTGCCTTTTTTTTCCTTTAATTGTTTTTTGGACTTTTTTGCCCTTTTTTCAACTTTTTGACTTTGTCACTTATCACTTCGCTTTACTTTATTCTATTTTATTTTATTTTATTACATTTCACATGTTTCTCAATCGTATGGCTTTGTGTCGCGTTTTCGTGACGGTCACGTGACTTTTTTTCGCCTAGCCCCCATCCGCGAACCGTCCGATAAGGAACTTCGTTCCAAAAGTTTGGGTACGAATCTTTATCCATATCTAGTATATTTGGTTTATTAGAGAGTCTAAAGAAGAGTTTAAGAGAGAGAAACAACTAGGCCAGTATGTCTACCGGATACCGTAACTCTTATCAAGGGAAAGCCGTTTCAACGATCACAACGTTAAGAAGGAAATTCTATACTTATTTTATTGCTTAATTCTTTTTTGCCAAAGACTTGGTATCAAAAAACGAATAAACGCTCGAACAAACGCTTAATTTAGACAATGAAAATCTATCTTCTTTTTCGACCGATTTTAAGATTTACAAGGAAGAGGTTCTCAATTCTTCGGAACTTTTGTTTATTTTATTTTTTATGTAAGTATATTCACCGATTATTCAAAGACGGCTGGACCGATTGGGATAATTATTTTTTTGCTTGAAAAGGTATACTTGACAGTCGGACCCGTTGTCATCAGGTCAGGATCTCATTTTTATTTTATCGTATGGCCATATATCACTGGATATATAAGTAGATACTAACTATTAGATAGGCATTTATTCCCTGCCCTGGGGTAGTAGTAGTGGGAAAACAGATGATGAAGAAAATCCAGTGATTGCTGCGAGGTCCAGATGGGACAGTGCAGCTGCCAAGTTTGTTACTCTTTTAGCACCACCCAGGGATCACGTGTAGGGTTGTCTAAGGTCTTTCCTACGGACGCAGAGTAACATTAATCCCCAGACAGTAAAATTAAGGATCTCATAATGGGATCTTAAAGAAATCGAGGGAACTCTTCAAGTATTATAGGCACACCTATAGTGATTCGAGTATTTTTTACAGTAGCTCGCGCATTTGCTCTTGGAAAGCTGGAGTAGCCTATGTGCAGTTGGTTCTTTTTTCTTTATAATTATTTATTGTCACAGCCCTGACTCGCCTGGTTGGCAATGGACGCACTTCGATCGCTCCGTCAACATGTCCACGTACCTCGTCGCCTACGTCATCTCCGACTTCAAATCTGTCGAGACCACTTACGTCAGCAAGGTGTGTATTCTTCCATGTATCTTATTGTCATAGCCCTGACTCGCCTGGTTGGCGATGGACACATGTCGACGTATCTTGTTGACTACATCATCTCCGACTACAAATCTGTCGAGACCACTTACGTCAGTAAGGTGTGTATTCTTCCATGTATCTTATTATCACAGACCTGACTCGCCTGGTTGGCGATGGACGCATGTCAACGTACCTTGTTGGCTACATCATCTCCGGCTTCAAATCTGTCGAGACCTCTTACGTCAGCAAGGTGTGTATTCTTCCATGTATCTTATTTTCACTGCCCTGACTCGCCTGGTTGGCAAAGGACGCATGTGTCTACATCATCTCCGACTTCAAATCTGGCGAGACCACTTACGTCAGCAAGGTGTGTATTCTTCCATACATCTCATTGTCACAGTCCTGACTCGCCTAGTTGACGTTCGACGCACTTCGACCGCTCCATGAACATGTCGACGTACCTCGTCGCCTACATCATCTCCGACTTCAAATCTATCAAGACCACTTAGGCCAGCAAGGTGTGCGTTCTTACTATGTATCGAAGTATGTTAATTATCTATTTAGGGGGCGTCCATTAATCGCGCCATACGTTTTTGGCTTGTTTTAGACCTCCCCCCCCCCCACCCCCATGGTGATCTTTGGTGATATTTTCAGGACCCCTCCCCCCCCCTGTCCAATATGACGTGTAATTTTTTGCTAACTAAAGTAAGTACAGTTTTCTAACACGTGAAGCTACTTACGTAAGGTAAGTACACGTAAAGGGTAAACGAATGAAACTACATGTATACAGCCTGGGCCAGAAGTGTTGAGCACCCTTGCGATTTTCATACAAAACTCGAAAGTTTAGACCGGCGTTTCTATCTTTTTTGAAGTTATTTTATCAATTAATTCAAACTGAACAGGCATTTTTTGTTGAAGTGAGTAGTAACTGCATAGAATATTTGCAATTTTTCGCACTGACCTAAATTATTTTTGGGACCTCCACTTTTCATATTTTATAGATACCTTGAAAGTGTTATTAAGTGAAGTTTTCTAGATATATCAATAAAATATAACATTTTACGTCATCGTACATTGTTATGATAGGGAATTAATACTTAACATCAAAATTGTAAACAAAAAGAGCTATGTTCAATACTTCTGACCAAGGCTGTACATATATAATAAAATTATCTTTAATAGAAAAAAACCCTTTAACAGTGCGTTCGTTCGTGCGTCGGGCCACGCGGTTTCGTACCTACTATCGAAAAATTTATATCAAAAGGTCGTATCTGAGTATGAAATGAGTTTTTAGGAGATAACTCAATAATTCCTAAACCGATAATGTTCTCAATTTTTTTCATATTTTTTGGATCTCCGGTTCAAAAGTGACAGGACACAATTTTTTTAGACTTACGAAGTGATTTTTTCTTAAAATATTTACTAAATAAAAAAAATCAAACAGACCTCAATGTTATTTTGAAATACCTACCGAGTGATGTGCATCATGTCAATATTTGGTAAAAAAAATTTTTTTTACAAATAATTACATGTATGGAGTAGTGCCCCTCCTTAAAATATCTTTTTCAGCAATTTTACTACAAAACTAAATAGCAGCATACAAAAACACACCTTATATTTAAATATTTATTAAGATACGTTTTATCGTTTCCGATTGAAATGGCTGTGACATACGGACGGATGGACGGACGTCTGTCCGTCTGGACATAACGAAACTATAAGGGTTACGTTTTTGCCACTTTGGCTACGGAACCCTAAAAACCTACTTCACAAAATAATATGTCATTTGCCATTAAAAATTATTTACAATCATAGTGCTAGTGCAATTTTACTCTGCTTTTGACAGATTGATTCATTTAAAAGTTGATAATTTTTATTTTATTGGCCATAATAACAAAAAAATTACACGTGATATGTGTCCAGACCCCCCTCCCCCCTGTGGTGATCATTGGTGATTTTTTCTTGACCCCCTCCCCCCCCTATACAGTATGACGCGATTAATGGACGCCCCCTTAGGTATGTGAGTGGTTCCTCTTGGTGGCGTGTTTTTCTATCTAATCAGCCAGAAGTAAACAGTAGAACGTCGTACAGTCCAATGCATCTATCTTGCACTACAAAGACCGGAAAAATATGTGACACGCTCTTATAGCTCTAGAAATGATTGTATCAGATATTCATGAAGTTTAAGCTGTGCTATTACGGGCACTACGAGTATGTTCTACTAGCATGCTTGGTATATGACCCCTTAAGACAATATAACTGCCACAATAATGATTTTCGGTGAATTTAAATGCCAATGTTTTAAAGGGTTTGTCTTTATCAACCGACTTCAAGGTTTCGAAGGAGGAGGTTATCAATTCGTCGGGATCTTTGTTTTTGCAATTTTTTTTTATGTATGTTCACCGATTATTCGAAGATGGCTGGACCGATTTGGAAAATTATTTTTTTGTTTGAAAGAGTATACTTCACAGTTGTAACCAGGTTAGGATCTGATGATGGGATCTTGGAGAAATCGAGGGAACTCTTCAACTATTATAGGCACACCTATAGTGATTTTAGTATTTTTTACAGCAGCTCGACCATTTGCTTTGGAGGCTAAGTGAAGTCGGTTTTTTTGCTTAAAATTATATAAAGTCAATTTTATTTTGTAGGATAATATTACCAAGCCAATCCGCATCTGGGCCCGCCCAGAACTGATCCACAAGGCGAACTACGCGCTCTCGATCACACCGAAGTTGCTGGAATATTATGAGGACGTGTTCGGGCTGCCTTATGCGCTGGATAAGCTGGATTTGATCGCCATACCGGACTTTTCTAGTGGAGCCATGGAGAATTGGGGTCTTATTACATCTAGGTAAGATCTCATCACACACAACTGAACGCGAACCATAGACTAATTAACCCAAGACCCCGCATAGCCGGGCGACCCCCGCTGCCACGCTCGAAGTAATTTCACTCAATAGTAAGACACTAGCTATTGGAAGTGACAGGAAGCTTACTACGTCTCCATGGTCTTTAACGGCCTCCTAGCCTAGTCGGTAGTGACCCTGCCTATGCAGCAGGAGGTCCCGGGTTCGAATCCTGGTCAGGGCATTTATTTGTCTGTTTATCACGGATATTTGTTCCTGAGTTATGGATGTTTTCTATGTATTTAAGTATTTATATGTATATATTTATTACATATATTGTCGTCTAGTACCCACAACACAAGCCTTATTGAGCTTACTGTGGGACTAGGTTGATTTGTGTAAGGTTGTCCCATAATATTTATTTATTTATTATTATTTATTATGGCAACCATTAATGTCGGACTCTCTCTTATGCCCCACGGAGCAATCGCGCGTTCCCTGTCTAGCATTGCGTGTTCCCCTCCCGCGCTTTGGTTTCAAATAAATACCGCGCTAAGCTGAGTATAGAGATATCTTGTATATGTCGCGAACTAAGTGTTCACAATTACACTGAAGTAGTTGGAATATCATGGGCACGTGTTCAGGTTGCCTAATGCGCTGGTTAAGAGTTCGAGGGAGGAGTTAAGATTGCGATATCTACGCTTTGGCCGGATCCACAACAAATTTGACATATGTCTTATCTGACATATCGCTGGCCCAATATTACAGGTAATACAGTTTTTGACAAAGTTGCGTTCGGCGCTCGAGGTCACAAACTTGGATTATTTATGGGGCCAACATCACAACCAAGTCTACAACATATCAGATTTACCGGATTTGACGCACACGATGATTGTATAAAGTTACTAGATCAAGGTTTCTATGTTTAATTTTTATCGAATTGAAAATTGAACATTGTCACAGTGACACTAAGTCTAAATTTAACTACCCTGAAAATCTAACATACTCGTAGAACCTGTAATATTGGGCCACCGATATGTCTGTCTTATTTAAAAGCATGAAGCGCATTTTTCTTCTTTATTATGATTTCTTCTTAGTCCGTCGAAGATACACTTAATCGTACTTACTTATATATCTTCTTCCTCCTAGCGTTTGTCCCGGCTTGGGGTCCGCTTGACAAGCTAATCCCATGAATTGACGTAGGCATTAGATTTTACGAAAGCGACTGCCATCTGACCTTCCAACCCAGAGGGGAAACTGGGCCTTATCGGGATTAGGACCGGTGTCCTTACGATGTTTGCATTCACCGACAAGCGACTGGTAAATATCAAATGATATTGTACATAAGTTCCGAAAAACTCAGTGGTTCGAGCAGGGGTTTGAACCCGAGACCTCTGGATTTAAAGTCGGACGTCTTACCGTCAGGGTACCAGCGCTCTAACTGTACTTACCTATTACATACGGGGTGTATCAAAAATCGTGGTATCGAATTGCGACTAAGGAAATGTAGGAGAAAAATTTTTTGGACGCGACAAAATATATTTTTTTGTATGGGACACGTCATCCTAGCCGGCCGACCCTTCATATAATAGTAGTTTATGTAACTGTTACGTAATAAGGGTCCTTAAAACATGAGTGTGGTTTTATGAAATGAGCCGCAGGCGAATTTCATAATAAGATCACACGTGTTATGTGCGCGTGTTATGTGCGTGTGTGGGCGAATGTGAAGTGCTAGCATTAAGTAAAAGACAAAGTAGTTGGAACCTAACTTCGGTCGCTCTCGCTCCATTGTCGGGACAATTTATGTAACTCTTAGTAATTAAAAAACGTGTAACCTTCAATCAAGTTTTATTGAAAATTCACATTAAAACACAAAGAACTATAAGTGGCGCAGTCTTATAAAGGATAACTAGAGCTTTTCCACTTCAAAAGCCTAGTCACCGGACCTCCGGAGCCGAAAATGCTGTTTGCCGTCGCCATACTGTGAGTCCTTTCCATTTTCCAGTGTATTTTTGTACATTACAGAAATTCATAAAATCTGCATTTCTGTGTATCAAATCGTTGATTGTACAAGTTTTGTCTAGTTTTTGCGAATTTGTAATATTTTTTGTGTACGATTTTTTTTTTGTGATTGTTTATAATGGCAGAAGATAATAATAATATTAACCAATTAAAGATAGCTCTTAATGTTATACCAGAATACAATGGGAGTCCAAATCAGTTGCACAGATTCACAACTACGTGCGAAACCGTTTTGGCCCAATATTATGACGTAGCACAACCCAATAATTTCAATAATCAAATATTGCTGCATAGTATCCTTAATAAATTGAAAGGGAAAGCTGAAGAGGTCGTTACTATAAATGGTGTCACATCATGGATTGAGATAAAACAGGTTTTATTAAAAAATTTCGCTGACCAACGGGACGAAAATTGCCTTAATAGGGACTTAATTAATTTACGTCAAGAGAATGAGACACCCCAGGAATTTTATAACCGTTGTATGCATTTACTCAGTACTATAATAAATTACGTGAATTTACACGAAATTGACGCAAACAAGAAAGCTTGCAAGCGAGAGTTCTTTGCAACTCAAACTTTGAAAGCTTTCCTGACTGGCCTTAAGGACCCTCTGGGTGTAACAATCAGAACCATGCGTCCTACGGACATGCCGACAGCCTTACAATTTATTAAAGAGGAACAAAACATACATTATCTTCAAAAAAGACAGGTACCCCAAACTAATTTCCAAAAACCGTTAGACCTCAACAAGTTTGCTCCGCACAACTTGCCCCCACGTCCAGTGCCCTTCGCAAATTTAAATAAACCACTGTTTCCACAACGACAAAACATGTCCCCCTATCAAAATAACTACAACAGACCTTTTTACCCCAATCCGTATAAAAATAACCAGTGGAACAGACCCCAATTCAGACCCCAATACCCTTACAATCCATCAAAAGAATTTTCTGGACATCAATCTAGCAATAAAGTAGAACCACCGAAACCTATGAGCGGAATTTCATATAGATCAGCCCAGGTACCTCTCAGGCCATACAGGCCAGCTGTAAATAACCCTTTAAATAATTATACCTGCCAGACTATGTATCAACAACAGTGTCCGGCGCCCGACGCACTTATTGCTGACGCTGACTACGATAACGCGGCCATCGCCGGTGGCCACAGTACTGAGAATGTGCAGTACGAGTGCAACAATATATACACAGACTACTTAGCCCACCAGCAGTTCTATGAGAACTATGAGCCTACTTTTACCGGAAATGAAATTAATCAGGATTTTCCCCAGGATTCGGATACGAACGACAACCCATGATCTTAGAGATTAATGCTCACTTAAAAAAACGGCTACCCTATGTCGAAATTAAAGAACCTCCCCTGAAGCTACTTATTGATACCGGAGCTAATCAATCCTTTTTATCACCGGACGTTTTCGAAACTCATTTTAAGAACCACCCGCTACTGTTTGAACCATTTACTGTAAATTCTGAATACACTGTTAATAATTATGCTGTGGAAATACCTTCATTCCCCGAACTGAAGGAGAAAACATTGTCGAAATATTACATCTACAAGTTTCATAATGTATTCGACGGATTAATTGGTTTCGAAATGTTAGAGAATTTAGGAGCTAAAGTTGACCTGGAAAATAAATTACTTATTACACGAAATGCTGAAATACCAATAAAAGTTTTGACAACCGGATCAAAATCTTTATTTGAAGCCCTTATAAGATCAAACTCAACAAAGGATATAAAGGTTCCAGTTGACATCCGCCACGGTGATATCTACATCCCACGCACCGATGTAAACAATTGTTACATTCTCGGGACTGTAACCCGAGCAGAGTCAGGCTATGCCCACCTGCAAATAACAAATCCCACAAATAATGACATCATCGTGTTTTTATCATCGCCTCTTAAGGCGCAGGAGTTAAATAATAATTATGAAACTTATAACTTAGAAACGACTTGCAAGAAAAACGATAATGCGCTCTCATTTCTTAGAACGGATCATCTTAACATAGAAGAAAAATGTAATCTTTTAAACTTATGCGAAGCCTATAGTGATGTTTTTTATACAGAAAACACACCGCTTACGTTTACAAATCAGATTAAACACCGAATAAATACAACGGATGAAATTCCGATCTATACGCGTTCTTATAGATATCCCCAAATACACAAAGCGGAAGTGGACAGGCAAATTCAATCAATGCTTGAACAAAACATTATTCGACCCTCTAATAGCCCATGGTCGTCTCCCATCTGGATTGTCCCAAAGAAACAAGACGCGACAGGTCAAACTAAGTGGAGATTAGTAGTCGACTATAGAAAACTAAACGAAAAAACAATCGGTGACAAGTATCCAGTTCCTAATATCAATGATATTTTAGACAAATTAGGAAGATGCCAATACTTCACAACATTGGACCTTGCGTCCGGATTCCACCAAATAGAAATGCATCCCGATGACGTAGAGAAAACGGCATTTAGTGTAGACACGGCAAATGAAGGATACCGAGGGCATTATGCCTATCTCCGTATGCCATTTGGTTTGAAAAATGCGCCGTCAACGTTTCAACGGGTTATGGACAACGTGCTACGCGGTTTGAAGAACATAATGGTATACATGGATGATATAATCGTTTACAGCACTTCCCTCCAAGAACACATTCAAAATTTAGAAGATGTCTTCCAAAGACTCCGGGAATCGAATTTCAAGATACAGCTAAATAAATCCGAGTTTATGAAACGCGAAACCTCTTTCTTAGGACACGTAGTAACTACAGAAGGTATTAAACCTGACCCTAATAAAATCAAAGCAGTTCAGCAATTCCCCATTCCAAAAACAACCAAAGAAATAAAATCATTTCTAGGATTACTAGGCTATTATCGAAAATTTATCCCACAATTCGCGAAATTGACCAAACCATTGACATCATGCCTAAAAAAAGGTGCAAAAATAGAATTAAGCCCAGAGTATATAAATTGTTTTAAACACTGTCAAAATTTGCTAACAAATGACCCAATTTTACAATACCCTGATGTCCCTGATTTTGAAAAACCTTTTAACTTGCGCACTGACGCCTCAAATCATGCTATAGGTGCTGTACTTTCGCAAGGGCCAATAGGATCCGATCTTCCAATTGCCTATGCTTCTCGAACACTTAACGAAAGTGAAACGAAATATAGCACAATAGAGAAAGAGTTATTATCAATAGTTTGGGCTACAAAATACTTCCGCAGTAATTATATTGAATGTTCTACCTGTACGGTAGGACATTCAATATAATTACTGACCACAAACCCCTGCAATACCTTATGAACGTAAAGGAACCAAATAGCCGATTGACAAAATTCACATTAAAACACAAAGAACTATAAGTCACGAGTGTTTTAAGGCCTAATTACGTACAGTTGCATACACTGCTTTATCTACACTCATATTATTTATTCTAAATGCCTTATTTGGAAACCATAGAATGGCCGCCATCGCACCGCCGCCATTGTGCCGGCGGTCGCGCGGGCGCGTGTCGGGCTGTCGGCGGATCCCCGGGAGGGTGCAGGTGTACATTATGTTATCAAAACTCATAGCACATCAATAATTGAGCATGAAAAGTTAAAATTACGTTACTGCTACGGATAAAAAGCTTATCATAGTAAAATCGGTCGTGGTAATGCTAGCCATTGCCTACCGGTTTCGAACACGTTTTAGAGAACTTACAATATGAGTGTAGATAAAAATAGTGGTATCGTATTGCGACTAAGGAAAAGTAGTAGAAAAATTTTTTGGATACGAAAAAATTTATTTTTTTGTAGTGGTTCCTGTGGATCACCGATTTCATACACTCCTTTTAAAATTAAAAGGGTCAAATAAAAAGTTTTAAGGGTGTTATACAGAATGTAACAAAAATAGTTGTGATCCGTTTAAGGACATAATTGGTATCGTATTGCGACCAAGAAAAAGTAGGACAAAAAATGTATTTTAATACAATTACTCAAAAAGTTTAGTTTATATAGCTGCAAATCGTGCGTAAAGTTTGATTTTATGCACTAGTGCTAAAAAGTAATCTGATCTGCAAATCGTGCGTAAAGTTTGATTTTACGCACGATTTGCAGATCTAAATTTTAAATAAATGAGTATTATGCGAGACCCGCTTATAAATAACCCACCTGAACTACGCGCGATTGGGCATAAAGGAGTATTATGCGAGACCCAATAGTATTACTTGAACAACGCGCGATTGAATGAAGCTGTCTTTCGTACACTGACAGATTATAAATGTAATTTTATTATTTTATTGTAGTTTTTTCGCAATTGTATTAAAAAACGTTGTTCGACACACGTGCGGAAGTGTCATTTTCACTCGTCCCGAGTCTTGACCCTCGCCTCTCGGCTCGGGCCAAGTAAACTCGCTACTCGTGCAAATTGACATATTTCTCGCACTTGTATCGAAAACTACTATTTTGTATGGGACACGTCATCCCAGCCGGCCGACCCCACATACAAAACCATTTTTTTTTTCGCGTAAAAAATTATTTCTTCTTCGTTTTTCATAATTAGAATACGATACCAATTATGCCCTTAAACATATCACCAGCATTTTAGTTACACCCTGTATAAAAAAAACCTTGTATTTTTACAGAGAAACCGCTCTCCTCTTCGACCCCGCAGCGAGCGGTCCGCGCGACAAGCAAACCGTCGCCATCGACGTGGCGCACGAGCTCGCCCACCAGTGGTTCGGGAACCTCGTGACCATGCGGTGGTGGACCGACCTGTGGCTCAACGAGGGCTTCGCTTCCTACATCGAGTACGTGGGCGTCGACCATGTGAGTCTTCGCTACGATCATTTTATTTTCTGGTCTGGTCTGGTGTTCATACTTAAATATATTTCAGTTTTATAATTGAAAGAAAAATGCAAAAATTCACCGCATCGAGCAAGGTTCGAACTTGCGACCTTTGGGAACACCGGTCCGATCGCTCTGACCAACGGAGCTATCGACGCTTACTCAACCTCGCTTTTTCATATATTTTGCGAAATTATTCGGGTGCGCAAACTACAGCAAGCAACTCCTTTTCTACGGTGCTGTAATTGGGTTCATCAGAGTACGTCCTAAAAATTTTTAACCAAAAGAACCGACGTCACTTAGCTTCTACCTTTCCAAAAAGCAAATGCCCGTGCTACTGTAAAAAATTGTTCTCTCGATATCTCCAGGATCCCATCATCAGATCATGACCTGATGACGTGATGACAATGGGACCAACTGAAATACTGTCAAACAAAAAAATAATTTTCCAAATCGGCCCAGCCCTCTTCAAATAATTAAAAAAAAAACAAGCAAAAACAAAGATCCCGCGACAAATTGAGAACGTCCTCCTTCGAAATCTTGAAGTCGGTTGAAATCAATAATTCTACTATTCTGGTAGTCTTAACTTTCTCTGGCTGACGCGTGATTGCATTTTGGTGCAAGGATATGGATATCTTGCCCAGGATATCCTGGGCAAGACACCAGTTTCGTGATTACTGATAACTTTATTGACAAGTCACCTTGGTTCTTATGTTCTACCTTGGTCTGCTTTCCTCTTAATTTTACTTCCATAAAAGGTAACTGCGCTTTCTTTGGCCATATTATTCATATAGACCGTAAGCCAGGAACAAATTTCATGACCAATCGCGTCCCAGGCGATAATTTTTGAAGTGGTTATGGGCGATGTATAATGAAGGCTCGTAAAGGTCAGCTGCCGCTCCGTTGGTGGGTTGAGGAACGGCAGCTATTTAATCATTAAAAAAACGGTCGTCGCGTCTAGATTGAATATTTGTCAGATGATAGTTTATATGCTCTTACAAAACATGAAAAATCGTCAGTCGGCTGTCACCGTCAGCTGATGCCCTGAAGATCGTATGTTCACGTGACCAGCTGACGGTCTTTTCATTGCGATACAGCTGACTGACGATTTTTTATATTTATGATAGGATATAAACTATCATCCGACAAAGTTTCAATCGGAACGCGATGACCATTTTTTTTAAATCGATTAAATGTCTGCCGTTCCTCAACCCACCAACGGAGAGGCAGCTGACCTTCACAAGGCTTCATTACACATCGCTTCACGAGTGGTCGCCTGGGATGCGATGAACAACGAAATTTGTTCCTGGCTTACGGTCTAATAAGACACAATCTACTAACTTGTCACAGATCGAACCGGAGTGGGACATGTTCGAGACCTTTTCCATCGACAAGATGGACCTCCTCCGCTCAGACTCCCTCAAAAACACGTCACCAGTCTCAAGAAAGGTCATTGACGCGTCCGAGATCTCGCAGAAGTTTGATGAGATCTCCTATACCAAAGGAGCCAACCTAATACGAATGCTGAATCATACTGTGTCTGAGGAACTTTTCCATAAAGGATTGCTGATATATTTAAATCAGTGGTAAGTGTTAGTGATTAACTCAATGTAGCCTGAGGTCCGTTCGGCAACTTAATCCCTTGGGATTGTCTTGACAAACAACGCCCAAACACTTTTTTGTGTACACATTTATACTGCTGACTGTATCGAGTAGCATTCTCATGTAAATTACGGAAGTATACCAAATTTCAGCTCAATCAGACACTGGAAAGTGGTTGAAATTTAACTTACAAGGTTGAAGCACATAAATATATGGGGTCAAGGTAAATAAAAGTATGTAATATAGCTAGATACTATATTTTACGAAGGCGACAAACAAGTTTCGTTATATCTTAATCAAATTTAGTCACGTCAACATAGCATGGCGATATGATGATCTGGCCGGCTAGCATATCTTACGTTGTTGCCTGTCACTCCATACTTCGATTCGCGCTTGAAGTATGAATTGTCGCGTCAAACGTCAAGTTATGCTACGGTAGAATTAATAATTCAGCGGAGTGACTTGACAGGTCTTGGCATACAAAGCGGTTGTCAAATGTATGTAAAGTTCTGTCAAATCACTCCGCTGAATTATTAATTTTACCTTAGGCGTGCTGAGGTATCACACATATTAAATTTCATATACAAGGTTTAACAAAAATGCTGGTGATGCATAATTGGTATCGTGTTCTAAATATAAAAAAGTAAGAAATTAAAAAAAAAACCGGCCAAGTGCGAGTCGGACTCGCGCACCGAGGGTTCCGTACAAACCTGTAGGTATGTAGGGGTAGTAACTTTAAAATTATTAAAAATATTTTTATTATATGATGTAACTAAAAATTTATGGTTCTCGCAATTTTTCCTTTATCTGTGCTATAAGACGTTGCTTCGTGCCAAATTTCAAGTTTCTGAGTTCACGGGAAGTACCCCGTTGGTTTTGCGAGTGCCGAAAAACTCTAAAATTTGCAGCATAAACGACTGTATCTTTTGATTGCGTTGGCTTTTAAGTTTGATTTTTTCACAGCTCCAAGGGGCAATAGACCTGAGTATTTGATATAAATTTCAGCTTGATACCTCCACGCGTTCCAGAGAAAAATGGTCTTGACAGACAGACAGACAGACAGACGGACAGCAAAGTGATCCTATAAGGGTTCCGTTTTTTCCTTTCGAGGTACGGAACCCTAAAAAATGGTTGTGTATGGAGGCTGGGCCCGCTGGGATGACGTGTCCCATACAAAAAAAAAATTTTTGCGTTAAAACAACTTTGTCCTACTCTTTCTTAGTAGCAATAGGATACCAACAGGCATGATGACACATGTTGAATTATGCAATAAAATTTAGTTGATAGGATGCAAAATGATCAATATATCCAATTAAAGTGAAAATTTATAAATTCTATTGAAATGGCTCAAAGATATAAAGCTGCAAAATTTCTAAATTTTACGATTTTTTTAAGTGCGAAATTTAAAAAAAATAATGATACCATTCGATTTTTAACATTTTACTGTAAAATAAATTGTATAGCAACCATATGGTTGCATTTATGTATATACATAAACGCAATATTTCACTGTAAAAATAGCAATTTGATAATTTTCCATACTTTGAACAGGGCGACTATGTGATCGTGACGTCACTTTTGCACGTCATTTTGTTAGGAGCGTTTTGAAAAACAAATGCAAATCTCGGACTTTAAGTCTAATTTCTGACTTTTGTGTTGCTTTAACGCAATTGGCCCCATATAGACATTTGATCCTCACAATAAAACGAATCGATTGATACCATACATGAAAACAATTCACCATGCCTATTATGTCATTAAACGGATCACAATTAGTTTTGTTACATTCTGTATAATTCATCATCAACATCATCATCATCATATCAGCCGAAAGACGTCCACTGCTGAACATAGGCCTCCCCCAAAGAGTGCCACAATGACCGGTCCTGCGCCACCCGCATCCAGCGGACTCCCGCGACCTTCACCAGGTCATCAGTCCACCTCGCGGGGGGTCTACCCACGCTGCGCCTTCCGGTTCGTGGTCGCCACTCGAGAACCTTTCCGCCCCAACGGCCATCGGTTCTACGAGCAATGTGCCCCGCCCACTGCCACTTTAGTTTAGCGATTCGGAGGGCTATATCGGTTACTTTGGTTCTGCTGCGGATGGCCTCATTTCTGATGCGATCACGCAGAGAGACTCCAACCATAGCCCTCTCCATTGCCCTTTGGGTGACTTTGAGCCTTCTTATGAGGCCCATTGTAAGCGACCACGTTTCAGTTCCATATGTCATCACTGGCAACACTCACTGGTCAAAGACTTTCGTCTTGAGACACTGCGGAATATTGGACAAAAAGATGTGCCGTAGCTTCCCGAACGCTGCCCAACCGAGTCGGATTCGTCGATTGACCTCTTTCTCGAAGTTGGATCTACCTAACTGGACAGTCTGTCCTAAGTATATATAATCGTCCACAACTTCGAGTGTAAAGTCTCCGATTGTAACGGGAGTTGGTGCTACATGGGTATTTGACATGATCTTCGTCTTATCCATGTTCATCTTTAGACCAACTCGCTCGGAGGCTTTACTGAGGTCATCGAGCATCGTACTCAAATCCTCCATGGTCTCAGCCAAGACTACTATATCGTCAGCAAACCGAAGGTGAGTGATGTACTCGCCGTTTATGTTGATGCCTAGCCTTCTCCAGTCCAGAGTCTTGAAAACATCCTCCAGTGCAGCGGTAAACAGTTTAGGAGAAATAACATCTCCTTGCCTGACACCCCGCTGCAACGGAATAGGCTTCGAGTTCTGGTCCTAGAGTCGGACTGACATAGTGGCGTTCTCTTACAAACACTTCAGCACTTCGATATAGCGATAGTCCACTTGGCACCTCTGGAGAGATTGTAGTACAGCCCAGGTTTCGATCGAGTCGAAGGCTTTCTCGCGTCCACGAACGCTAAGCAGAGGGGCAGGTTATACTCTTCAGTCTTCTGTATAACCTGACGGAGCGTATGGATGTGGTCTACGGTACTAAAGCCTCTTCGGAAACAGGCTTGTTCGGGAGGCTGGAAGTCATCTAGCCTGCGTGCGAGACGGTTCGTAATGACTCTTGAAAACAGCTTATAGACATGGCTCAGAAGTGAAATGGGTCGCTAGTTCTTCAGTAACGCGTTATCGCCCTTTTTGAAGAACAATACCACCACACCTCTGTTCCATGCCTTAGGCGTTCTCCCTTCTAGTAAAACGGAGTCGAACAACTTCTGAAGGGCCATAAGGACCGGTTTACCACCCGCCTTCAGAAGTTCGGCTGTAATTCCGTCTTCACCAGGTGCCTTATTGTTTTGAGCTGTTTAAGAGCCATTCTAATCTCGTACAGGCTGATGTCCGGGATGTCTTCGGTATAATGTCGGGTCAGTCTAGCTCTAGGGTCTTCCGCCAGATCAACTTCAGGTCTGCTAGTTGATGTGTACAGCTGTCCATAAAAGTCCTCTATCTCCCCCAGAAGCTCGGGTCTGGGTGAAACGATTCTACCATCCTCAGTTTTTAATTTGGCGAGCTGGCTCTGCCCAATAGACAGATCCCTTGCGAAAACTTTAGAGCCCTTATTCTGCTCAATGGCCTCTTCAATACGATTTGTATTGAATTGGCGCAAATCACGGGTAAGGGACTTAGAGATCCGTTTATTGAGCTGCCGGTATAATGACCAGAGCTCGGATTTTTCACGGCAAAACAAAACACTAGCGTAATTTAGCCAGTGCTTGAAATATTATTTTATCGATATCGATAATTCAGAACTAGAAGAAATAAAAGTCACCAAATAAAATTAATATGTAATAAAACTAATAAAAACATTTGTATAAAGTTACTATATATTAGAAACAGACGCAATTTCTTCTTCAAAATCTACGTCAGTACACACAGCAGCACAAGACATTTTATTTGGGTAATAGTGATAGGAGTAGATGATCATTATCTTTTCAACATTCTCTGGGAGTAAACAGTTGCGTTTATCACTATAAATCCATTTATGTACACTAAATGTACGTTCAACTTCAGTTGACGTCAAGGGAGCAAATTTATAGAATTCATTATCAGTTCGGGTAATATTTTCAGATATGTCTCTTAAAATTTCGTAATCAGGATTTCGTTCGAGCACGGCTTCAAATTTACGTATCACTGGTAAAAGTTTACTCCAGTTTACGTAGCAACGAACAGTATCCAGAATGAGGAAGGATTCCGCAATGGATAAAGTCGAACATTGCAATTGTTCTATTGAAGAGGCTATTACTTCGTAGTTGTCGCGAATGAAATTTAACTCCGGTCGTAGTTTGCGTGTTTGAAAACATTTTGTTGCAGCTCTTATAGCTACCGAGTCATTAGCAAGTATGGAGACGACATCACGTATTTGCTCATAGTATTGAGCGTAATATACCGCAGCAGATATCCAAGTTCCCCATCTGGTGATAATTGGCTCGGGAGGTAGGGGAATGGACGGATATTTTGCCTTAAAAAGGTGTACACGCTCTGGAGATTTTAGGAATATCTTTTTGACATTCGATATCAACCCATCCACACCTTTGAAATTATCTCGCACTTCTTCGGCAACCCGGTGCAGACCATGAGCTAAACACGTAATGTGTTTCATACGAGGAAACGTTGCTTTTAAAATACGACCGGCTTTAAGCATATATGCGGCACTATCTGTGCAAAGTAAAAGCAAATTGTTTACGTTATCATTGAAAGAATTTTGAAACAAAAATTTTAATTGGTTTATTATTAGGTTTGCTATTGTTTCCCCATTTACCTTCTCTAAAACCTTCGACCCCAAAAGATAAAATTGCTTAGAACAATTTTTTTGCAAAGACCGAATCACCACGTTTGTCACACATTTTCCCATGAAATCTGGTGTTTCGTCTATAGATATCCACAAATAATTGGTTTTGTTTACCTCTCTTATACCCTGTATAGTTTTTTTGTACACGAGATTTAAATAAATTTTTCGCAGGGTCGATTCGTCCGGTAAAGAAGTCATAGAGCAGTCGCAACATAAATACTTGTTAAAAAAATTACGAAAATTATTGTTGTTGACTGTTGCCCATGGTATGTTGCATGAAATAAGAAAAATAATTAAATCGAAATAAAATTGATGTTTCCTATTTGGTTGCCCCGAACGGTAATTGTGGCGGTTGCTTTTCACATGATTCTCAATATTGCATTTCTTCAGTTTTAGATGCATATCGCACATAGAGCAGTATATAGTGGAGGTCACTTCATTATAGACTAACTCAGGGTGATTTTCAATCCACGTTTTGATCCGATCTTGTACATTACTCATTTTTGTATTAATTGATACCTTGCAATATTAAGTTATTATACGTATATCCAACACGTCGGATTCAATGCGTTGCGAAATAAATAATACCTAGATGCAATTTACGTTTTATACGTAATGAAATGACAGTTAAAGTGTGAATGTCATATGTCATGTGAGATGAAATTTGCAGTCGTTTCTATCATTTTAAATGAGGTGGTATAGTTACTTCGTTCTAAGTTGTACATGCAGACCTACCTCTTTGTTGCTCGACTATGGCAAAGCTAAAATGAAAAGTTATTTTATTACTTATACAGGATGTCCGGTAATTAATGCACAACCTTCTAACCCCCAGTAGGTCACCTTAGACTGGTCAAAAATATTGATTTTGAGCTCTAGTAAGTCTCCTGTTTTTCGAAATTTTCGCACGTTTGTTAGTTTTTAAATTTTGACATTCACACTGATAGGTGTACCATCGAATAAAAAAAGAAAAAATGTACTGAGGCAATACCTGTCATATACTCTAGTAAGACTCGATAGGTGTCGATAAAATAATATTTCAAGCACTGGCTAAATTACGCTAGTGTTTTGTTTTGCCGTGAAAAATCCGAGCTCTGATAATGACGCATCTCCTGAGAATTGCAGAACCATTTCTCTCCTTTCCTCGATGAGTTTCTGAGTGGAGTCAGAGAGCCTTTTGGTTCTGTTGGTCCGCTGGGCCTTAAAAAACTTAGACGCAGTGCTATGGACAGCTTCCACAAACCCGTTGTTGAATTCGTCCACATCGCCGCCTAGACAATCGAAACGGTTTTGGAGTTCCAGCTGGAAGCTCTCAGGGTTTTGGATTTGAAGTGCTGCTGGACGGAGCGTAGACTTCATCAGTCGAGAGCGCTCTAGCTTAACACATTTATTCAATGTGCCTCTCACCAGACAGTGATCACTTCCGGTTTTAACCGTATTGATCATCATTGAATATATGCGTCTTCGTTGACATGATGAAGTCAATCTCGTTTTAGTTGCACCGTCGGGACTCATCCAGGTCCACTTCCTGTGCTCACGTTTCTTGAAGAAGGAGTTCATCATGTAGAGTCCCTCCTTCTCCAAGAAGCCAGCCAGTAGTTAGCCCCGGTGGTTCCGACTTCCAAATCCAAATTGCCCCACTCTCAGCTCTTCACCATCTCTCTTGCCCAGTTTCGCGTTGAAGTCCCCCATAACAACGGTGAAGTAGGTTTTGGAGCTATGCATGGCCTTCGATATATCCTCTTACATAGCCTCCACCTCGTCATCGGAGTGTGCCGAAGTCGGCGCATACACCTGTTCATACAGGTACTTCAACGAGTACCTCTTGGATACTCTGAGTACAAGGTACGCCACCCTAGTCGACACACTCTCGATCTTCACCACGTTGTTCACAAGGGACTTATGGACGATGAACCCGACACCTCCCTGGGACTGTTGGTCGCCCTCCCGGAAATAAAGCAAGTTGCCGGACTTGAGGATTATCGTTTCCTCCCCCTCTCTTCGGACTTCAGATAACCCTATGACATCCCAACGCAACTTGCTCAATCCTTCCTCCAGTTCCACTATCTTTTCGTCGGTCCGCAGTGTACGCGTGTTATAAGTTGCCAGGGCCAGAAGTCGTCGGTGGTGGTAGCCGGATCTTCGCCGGAGATTCTTAGCACCCCTGACCCCGCTAGTACCCTGGCCGCTACCATAACCAGGGCACCGGGGGTCGCCGGACACTCGGGGCCGTGGTTTTTGTGTTCTCATCATGGGGGGTGAATGCCGTAATCGCCACGCTTAGCATGCGGGTTGGCGATCGCAGTATCTCCACCGCACTCCGAGGATGCTGCTGCCCATCCCCCGGTGGTCTTGGCCGTAGTTTTAGGACATACTCCGGGTCCACTGTATAATTCAATTCAAATAATTTATTTCAGATCATTTGTCCATAGTGTTAGTATAACACCCTTAAAACTTAATATTTGACGCCTTTAATTTTAAAATGAGTGTAAATCGGTGATCCCCAGGAAGTACTCGAACGCGGAAGAGAACGACCTCTGGGCCGCCATGTCCGCAGCCACCGCGGCCGACTCGACCCTCAGCCAGCTGGCCGTGGTGGACTTCATGAACTCCTGGACCCGCCAGGCGGGGTATCCCGTCCTCAACGTCAACAGGAACTACGAGTCGGGCGACGTCATGTTTCAACAGGTTGGAAAACAACTTAACTAACAAGTTAAAGTCGTCTAAGTGTCAATTTTGTTTAGTAAGCATCTCGCACACAAAAATGCCACTTGGCAATTTTCTGACTACAATTTTAGCACCCGTAAAAGCAATTTTAATACAATACTAACACTTTCAAAAGACTAACATGCATTATCCATTGATTTATTATGTATTCTACTAGATGTGACAAATTTTGTGCGCCATGTTTGGCGGTTGACAGCTGTGACAGAATCAAAGAGTAGTATAGACTTGTAGTGATTTTCACTACAACTTTTGGAACAAAATATTTCTTAGGGATGTCATCTCCTGTTACTTAATGGCAATCCAATGTGACACTTGAAGTTCTAAGCTTCTTAAACTACAATGGCCGCTTAAACGACCGAGCGAAGTGAAATCGTATGGTTAACTAAGGGGCACTTTAATGTTTTATGTTTATTTTTATTTTTTTACTATAAGTTCCAGTTTGTATACACGATATTGTATAAAGGTTGAACACGCCAAAACTTGGGCACGCAAAATTTGTTTTTAAATCAGTTTGAAAAAAATCACATTTTTAATTTTAATTAATGTTTACACAGTAAGCCATAGATCGAACTTTTCTACGCACACGGCTCATAAGACTTTGCACCATCTCTTTAGAAAATATTTTTGTCGCCCAGGTCCATATTTTTTGTAGCTCAGGGACCGATTTTAATTCTCCGCCTTTCTTTTTTAGAATTCCTTTCATAATACTCCAGTACTCTTCAACAGGCCGCAGTTCCGGACTATTTGGCGAATTGCATATTTTGGGTACCACCATTATCCTGTTAGCGTTGTACCATTCCATAACTGATTTTGCGTATTAGCAACTGGCTAGATCTGGCCAAAACAGCGGTGGTGAGGCATGCTGTCTTATAAAAGGCAGCAAACGCTTCTGTAAACAATATTTCTGATAAATATCGCCGTTTATTGTCCCGGTGGTAATAAACGAGCGACTTCTTTTACCACAGCTACATATTGCCTGCCAAAGAAGGTATTTTTTTGGAAATTGCCCTCCTTTTTTTAATTCAAAATCTTCAGGAGTATCTGTTCGAGATTTGCTAGTATAAAACTCTTGACCAGGTATTTGTTTACAATCCAATTTTATATACGTCTCGTCGTCCATCACCGCGCATTTAAATTTTGTAAGAAAATCTTCATAGAGTTGTCGCGACCGTATCTTTGCGGATAAGTTCTGTTTTGAGTCTCGATCTGGTGCGGCCTGGGCTTTATAACTCCTCAGTCCTGCCATATGTTTCACTTTTTGGCCATAGGGCTAAGACATTTTCACTTTTTTAGCAACATCACGAGATGAAATCGTATGATTTGAGGCAAAAATCTTTAAAATATTCTTTCCTGTTTCTTATTCTTGACTCCCTGCAACCCACCACTTCCTGGCTTTCTATCTATTTTCAAGCGTTCACGGAAACTTTTTAATACGTGACCAACAGTAGATTGTGGATATTTCAGCCTTTTCGCGATATCTATGTAGCTTAACATGGGATTTTTTACATGTTCGTGCAAAATGCGTTCACGTTTTTGATATTGTACGCTCGACATTTTGCCAACGAATAAATAAAAGAAAATAAAACTATCATCATTTTATAGCCCAGTTCCTTGTGAGAAAATTGTTGTTTCAAAATTTTAAACATCTCCATTTTTCGAATAACTATAGCTATTTTTATATGCCCTGGTTTTGGCGTGTTCAACCTTTATACAAGTTTAAATACCTGCCCTAAGGCATTTGTATACTACAAATGCTACTTGTATTCCAATCATACCTACCTATAGTATTATATCACACAGCCAATCAGATTTAAAAAAAACCTATTCACATATTTTTACAGAAATCGTCATATTTTACTTCTCATTTGTACAGAAACTGTTCACAAGTTCCGAAGATCCGTACCAAGCGATGGTGGACCAGCTATGGTACATCCCCATCAGCTACACGACCGAGAACGTGACCTGGTCGGCCAAGCCTAAACTTTGGTTGAAAGATCGCTCCGTCAGAGCTAATGTACCTGCTAATGCCTCGCAAGCGCTCTATGTCAATGTTGATGCTATAGGTAAGACATTTTTTATCTAAACATTGATATATCACTGAATTTATCGTCTAAGGAGTGGTATAATACAGAATTTTACATCTAATCTGTGGTATTTTACAGAATTTTACATGTAAGCAGTGATATATCACTAAATTTTACATCTAAACTGTGGTATATTACTAAATTTAACATATACACTGTTGTATATATCAATGAATTTAACTTCTAAACTGTGGTATATTAATGAATCTAACTTTAATCCGTAGCAGGTAATTTAGCATCTAAGTAGTGGTATATCACTGAATTTAACACCTAAATAGCAGTACATCACTTAATTTAACATATAAACAGTGGTATATCACTGAATTTAAATCTAAACAGTAGTACGTCACTGAATTTAACATCTAAAGTGCGGTATACCACTAAATTTAACATTAATCTGTGGTATAAGTATATCACTGAATTCAACATCTAAATTGTGGTATATCACAGAATTTAACATTATGCAGTGGTATATCACTGTATTTAGTATCTAAACAATGGTATACCACTAACATCTAAACCATGTGATGTCACTGAATTTAGCATGTAAAAATAGTCAAGCTCTCTATGTCAATGACAACGCTATTGGTAAGTTCTTTCAATACTGGTCACAAGCTTATAGCCATGGTCGACTAGCTATGGTAGATCCCCGTCAGCTACACATCATAAAAAAATAAGTATAAATAAATATTAAGGGACAATTTTACATAAACCGACCTAGTCCCTAGTTTTTATTTAAAAAGTCTAATTTAAAATGGGAAAATATTATATGCTTCATCAATTGATCATTTCTCCATCAGGTTACTATCGTGTCAACTACGACACCAAAAACTGGGAGCTCCTAAACACAGCCCTAAAAACCGGGTACTTCAAGTCACCAATCACGAAAGCCCAACTCATAGATGACGCGTTCAATTTGGCCAAGTTCTCTCACTTGAACTACAGTCAGGCGCTAGGGCTGACAACTTGCGTTATTGAGGGCGAGGATTCTAAGGTTGTGTGGGAATTGTTGCTTAACAATATGGGATTTATCAAGTGGAATGTTAGGAGGACTTCGGGATATGTTGACTTCCAGGTGAGTAAGATTATTAGTATATGATGATTGATGACCTTTTATTAAACCAACCAGCACTTTCATTTTTCATTTTTTTTTTACCAGCATTGTAAGGCAGTAAGGTCTCGTGAATCGCCTATTAGTTAATTTAATTTAATGTAAGGTGTTTTAATTCAATCATATGTAGTTTTATTTAATTTAAATGTAATTCTGAATGGGTTTATACCTGAATAGGTAAAGAATTTTTTTTTTTTTTATTTATTTATTAAACCTTTCCTAAGGACATATGGACGTGACGAGATGGTCTAAGGCTTCAAAATGTAGCTTGGAATCTAGCCTCGGGTGCCTTAGTCATTTTTTCTTTTGGTCACAGACATGTTTTTTTAATCTGGTATATACTGAGTACCATAGAGTCTGGCTAACAAAAAATCGCAGTAACAGTGGAAGTAATAAGCTATAATCATTCCTTTTTTTATTGTGAGGGTACTAGTTTAGAAAATACAGTATGATTCTATCTGTCTATGCTTGAAGCATATACAAGATACCTTTATACTCCGCTTAGCGCGTAATTTCTTTGAAACCTAAGCTGCCAAAAAGAAGGGGTGCGGGAGGGGAACGCGCAATGCTAGACAGGGAACACACGATTCTTCCGTGGGGCGTAAGAGAGAGTCAGACATTAATGGTTGCTATGGAGACGTACTATGTTTACTGTCACTTCCAATATTAGTCTCTCACTATATAGAGTGAAATTACTTTGAGTGTGGCAGCGGGGGTCTTGGGTTAATTAGTCTATGGCTTGAAGTGAGACAGTCCCTGGCCAAATTATATAAGGGATTCACTATTCTAATGGCGCCGGCAACTTTTTAACCGTCTTCAAGACGGTTCTCAATTCGGGTTGTATGTTTTTTTTATTTTTGTTACTCCATAACTCCGTCACGGCTGAACCGATTTTGAAAATTATTTTTTTGATTGTAAGTACACAGATTGGTCCCGTTTTTGTCAAAACGCAGTTCTGATGATGGGGTCCATGAGGAATCGAGGGAACTTCTCAAATCTTAAAGGCATACATATAGTGATTTTTTATATTTTTATCAACAAATCAATCAGTTTTATTTTTAAAATGTGACATTTGATGAAGTGGAACTGCTGATGATGATCAGAACGGAACTCTTCAACGACGCATCGTTCACGTTTGGCGATTTGTCCTCTCCGCTGTGTTTGTTTAGCAAGTTATTTCATTGTATGGAATCTAAGAGTGGTCTACAATAATCCTTCACCGGCTTCCCCCCATTGAAGTCGGTTTTTTTTAAACTATTCATTAATAAGTCCAAGGTTCTCATTCAAATTATCTAATTATTTCCTATCCACAGGATTACATGAGAATCCTACTTCAAAAACAACTCGAACGCTTAAACTTCGGCCTAAACAAACCCAAGGACGACAACGAAGCATTCCTTATTGAGAACCTCGTTATGTGGGAGTGTGAGGTAGAAGGCCCCCGGTGCCTGAAGTGGGCGGAGGACGAGTTCAACAACTGGTCGAAACAGGGTGACCTTAGCAACAACACGTGAGTATCATAGTAAACCTCGTTATGTGGGAGAGTGAGTGTAATGTCCTTGACTTTTCCTCTTATTTCCTGTTGGCTCGTCAATACACACCGCACGTCCGCCCTCTGTCACGGTCGGGCGCCTACTGCCATATGTACTCGAGACAACTATACACTACATCCCTTTCTTGTTTTATTTTTTTATTTTATTTTTTTATTTGTAGATTTAAATAATAGATTAATATTGTTTTAATTTGGATACATGTATTAACGTAAATACAATTCCCATAATTTGTGGATTATCCAGATTACTTTTCCTTAACACAATTATCACAGTGTAAATACTCCATTTCTCTAATTCTTCTCCATATCGATGTCACTTGTCATTTCATAGTTTTCATAACCGTCGTCTCCGCTTACGACACTCCATGTGCCGTGTATCTTTTTTCTTTTTTTCTTTTTTTTTTTTTTTTTGGTGGACTACGTCTGCTGCTTTGAAATCACTTGCGATTTTTACTATAGTTATTTTCAAACAATATTGGTAATGGTAATGGAAACATATAGCATTAAGCTAAGCAGTGATATAGGATACTTGTATTTATATCAACAAGTTAAACTATCCTTCAGCTAAGATTAACACTGGATTTCGGTAGCTTGACTGCTCCTAATTTTGTTTATTCACAATTGCCCAGGTTGTTGTTACTATTAAAAAATGGTTAAGAAAGACCAAGAGTCTCAAGTACTTAAATTATTGCAACTCATGTTTCCAATTGATCACTATATTTAATCAGAAACAACCCAATACTGGTTTTATGCAAACCTTAGATTTAAAAGCACTAAAAACTTCGTTGAATGAGGTGTTTGTTAACCAGAGACTGCTTTGTTGGCACTCTTTGCTGTAGAAAAGAAGGCTCCAGTTCTGGGCAAGACCGTTTAGTTTTCAGATTTTTGAGGGAGTTTGCCTGTAGGATCTGAAACTCCCGTCCCAAACCATTACAAGTTAGTTTTAAGAGCATTACATAGTATGTGTACTCATGATGTCTTAACCATTCAAACGAGGTATTATATGTCTTTTTTAGTAATAACAGATCAAATAAAGTCCGTGTGTGCTCATGGCAATGGCAACACTTGTACATGGACGGATCACAGAAACCTGTTAACTACTTGCAATTTTTTGTTTTTTTACAATACCAAAATATTATAAGTAGAGTCTCAAAATATTTGCAAGTAAGTTGCCAAACCCTTGTAGGGGCATTTTTGTACATTTCGGTTTTCAACATGCTTGCCTACGCAGCAGCATGATAGTTTCCCTGCATCGAGGACAGGTTGAAATATCAATTCATTATATGCTTTAATTTAATCAGTTATATTTGGGAGGCGGAACAATGGCTTTAACCTTTTCACCACCGTGACCACATTATATGATAAGCAAAAGAAAATGTTACTAGGACGCATGAACGTTCATCTGAAGCTGTAAATATGGTCGTCGGTTAGTTCCGACTGTGACGTATAATGAATTTGTCCGCTTTAGACTGCTTATCTGCAGATTAATATTGATTAAACAATACACCTTACGCAGGTTAGGGTCTTTTGCCTTTTACATACTTCTCAGTGTTGATGAGGTCCAATTACCCCGAAAGTAATTTGTGAATAGTATTTCTCTAGCTATAGGCTAATAAGGATAAAAACCCTTAGATTATAAATGGTCCATATTAACTGTTATATTGGAACCATTTCTGACGCTTTTCTGAGGTCTAGTCTCTAGAGACTCGGTAACAGTAACATAGACTGTATGGATTAGAAATTTCCAAACCATAACCAATGTGCGCGTTTATCCTCATTGCCCAACCAAATTATAAATTTAATAATGTGCCTTGCGAAGGCTGAATATTATACCAGTTTGTCGCAATAACTAGAAAGCAGATTCAAAATAATAATGATATGACTATCATATTTTTATACACCTTTGCGCAGGTGGTCACAGTAAATTTTATTATAAATCAAAATTAATGCCAAGGAGGCAGTTAATAAATAATGTTGCCGCGATTGTGGGCTCCTTACTCAAAAGGATAGTCAGCCTTGCGCAGGCAGTGTTTGAGAAGTCTTATGTGCCAGTCAAAATGTGGAACGCTTTCCCAAATGAGCATGTCATCCTTGCGCAGGCGTCATGCCTATCTTATCATTAAAATTTTACTAGAATACTGTCTAAAGGGAAATATTGTACTTCAATAGCACTTATAAGAAATACTCGTTTTAAACGAAACTTAAGAACTGTGCGCTTGTATACAGTTGCCTATCAAGCATGTATCGAGTTAATAAGAAAGTAAGTAACTCGTATCAAATGTTAAAGGATAAAACCGTACAGTACTAACTAACTTAATGGCGCACCGACTCAAAATGAGTCCTGGCCTCCGACACAAGTTTACGCCAGTTGTCTCGGTCTCGCGCAATCTCCCCCCAGTTAACGGCTTGGAGATCGCGCAGGTCCGATTCCACAGCATCGCCCCAGCGATACCTGGGACGACCTATTGGCCTTCGTCCTGCTATGCGACCCATGTAAGCCAACTTAGCACCGCGATCCTCCTCCATTCTGACAACGTGGCCGAGCCAACGGAGCCGGTGTGCCTTCGTCTCGCCGATAATATTGGGTGCAGCCACTATCTCCTCAATTTCAGAATTTTTACGGACTCGGACACTACCGTCTTCCATACTCACTGGACCCAAGATCTTTCCGAGAATTCGTCTTTCCGCCACTATAAGTTTAATACAGTACGGTTACTTGTAAATTAATACTTACGTTATAGTAATTATAACATTTACAACTGCATACAAGAGTATACTTTTCTTAACCATTTCAGCATACAAGGCTATCGTCGCCTAGTACCCACAACACAAGCCTTATTGAACTTACCGTGGGACTAGGTTGATTTGTGTAAGATTGTCCCAGAATATTTATTTATTTATTTTCTCAACAAAATATAATGACACCAATTTACCGTTATAGATTTGTTACTTAGCTTGTGTCTCTGAGAGTAGAAATACAAGACCTTTAAAGGGAGCTTTATCAACTCTCTAGCGTATCCACACTTTTCAACAAAAGTGAATATATATTTTTTTTGCCACATATTTGTAACAATTGTAACCTCAACGGTAATGTGCGTATTGATATCCCGATCCTCAAGTTCAAACATTTTTCAAGTATAAAATTGAGGGTATGTTCCTCACACTTAAACATTTGATATAATTTCTTGCCATATTTAAACAAGTATGGGTAAATAACGCGATCTATGTATGTATTATTACACCAATGAAAGTCTTGTCATAATTCAATTAATTAATTTTCGGAATTTAAGGTTAACACGTCTTGAGAGTAGTGCGATACGCAATTCTACTTGTAAAATCGGCAAATATATCAAATATTAAAATTTGTATTTTTAATAATATATTGAATAGGGTAGCCGCGATGAGGCGCATCCTTTTAATTTACTTGATTTTATTATCACTTCACTATTTTGGGTCGGTTCTTATTTGCCAAGGATGATATAGACATGGATGGATAATATCCATACAAAATCGCGTTCCTTTTATTTCAGGTTAAAGCACTAGCGTCATCTATCGGTTACACCAGACACTAAATCCTAGTTTCTAATACTTTGTTCGTCGTTTAACGCTGACAGAATAACTCGACTCCGTCTCGACAGATGGCGCTGTGGCACTTCGTACCGAAAACAGACGTATAGCCATTACAAGTCTATACTACTCTTTGATTCAGGTACAGCTGTCAACCGCCAAACATGGCGCACAAAATTTGTTCTAGATGTCACATCTAGTAGAATACATAATAAATCAATGCAACACACATAAGCTGCATCATTTTGAACTTTCTTCATCTGTTTAGTTAAACAATTATATTTCTTTCATTCTTGTGTGTTACGTAAAGTGCGGCGAGAAAAAGTATTTTATAACGGAGGAAAAGGACAAATTGGTGTAAAAACGTCTCCATATTATCCATAGTCTCCATTTAAACCACCCTCTTTTACGGTAGCCAACTTTTTAAATTTTTTGTTAATTTCACTAGTACCAAATTCTCCATTTATTTCACTTTTATATTTCATACCTATTTGGACCATGTGCCTATTTTGCATCAATATGCTACGTATGAACTTATATTTTTCTTTCAATAGGAGTTTAATGATAATAATAGACACATTTAACCATTGTTTTTAAAAGTGTAAATTATTATACAGACATTTAAGTAAATATGGTGGTCTTTGTCTTTGCAACTACAAGTATTTGCTTTATAGTTTCCGGATCATAAAATTCATTCACATGAAGGTTATTATAAGACAGTCTGAAACCCCAACTGCATAGCAATAACTTATTCATTAGCAGCTCAAGCAACCATGTGGGCAGTTATCTCCCATCTCGCTCGTTCATTACATCTATCACTTTTTAATGCCCAGATCATATCATATGATTTAATCGCGCACGTTCAAGTTTTTTTTTTTTTTTTTAGATACTAAACAATACAATTTAATGTCGAAATGTTCAGTATTATCGACTGCTTTTCAAATTCGCAATTTAATGCCTCAGTAGTAGATGCCAATTAAATGGTCAATACCAAATGCTTTTACAATTTAATGTGTATGTATTATCTACTATTATTTGCAATTTAATGCATTTCCAACCATAAATGGATAAAGTTCCTTAATAGATGCCAATTAAATGGTCAAGTTAAATAATACCTCTAAAATTTAATGTGTATGTATTATCTACTATTATTTGCAATTTAATGCATTTCCAACCATAAATGGATAAAGTTCCTTAGTAGATGCCAATTAAATGGTCATGCTAAATAATACCTCTACAATTTAATGTGTATGTATTATCTACTATTATTTGCAATTTAATGCATTTCCAACCATAAATGGATAAAGTTCCTTAGTAGATATCAATTAAATTTTCATGCTAAATAATACCTCTACAATTTAATGTGTATGTATTATCTACTATTATTTGCAATTTAATGCATTTCCAACCATAAATGGATAAAGTTCCTTAATAGATGCCAATTAAATGGTCATGCTAAATAATACCTCTAAAATTTAATGTGTATGTATTATCTACTATTATTTGCAATTTAATGCATTTCCAACCATAAATGGATAAAGTTCCTTAGTAGATGCCAATTAAATGGTCATACTAAATAATACCTCTACAATTTAATATGTATGCATTATCTACCATTATTTGCAATTTAATGCATTTCCTTTCCAACCATAAATGGAGTAAAGTTCCTTAGTAGGTGCCATTTACATGGTCAATAGGTACTGTATGTACTTAACAATACATTTTTGTGTACCGAGTGCACCGATGCTTCCTGCCATCTTTACCTACACTTTACCTACAACCCATTTTCGCAATAATAAGAGGTTTCTTCTACCTACGTGTAAACGCATGTAGGTAACCGGCTACGCACCTACGAGCAAAGCGCCCGCTAGGCACTTAATGGGTTAAATGCATAAAAGTGTCAAGTAAATTGGCAAGTTAACCGACAAAAGTGGTTTAATGCAGATGGAATTGCTTTAAATAAGCACTAAGTAGTTGTAGGTACGTTTATTTACTTCTTTAGCACCCTGCGCTCGAACATTGGTAAAATACCAAGTTCATGCTTAAAGGTATGTGTCGGTGCATGTACTTAATGTGTAAGTAATATGGATACCAGTATAACCTGGAGCAAGATAGAAAACACCCTCTCCCCATAGGGTATTTAGTTGTATGTAATTATCCTATCATTTAAGTAGGTAGGTAGAATAGTCTTGTAGAATAATCCTTATCAAAACTGTGGTAATGACTGTTTCGTCTGAATAATCGTGAGTCTAATGCGATCAAATATTTTCACATGCATTGCTATAGCTACGGGGTAACCAATATGAACCAGGCAATCAGTACTAAGGTAACTAGAAACTTAATTACTTGCTATTAGATATTATTTTCTTTAGTCTGCCCCGGAACGCGGATTTTGTGTCACACTTATTGAAAAAAATCCTAACTGTGACTTTTATGCAACAATAACGTAGGTAGGTATAATATATTTAATGTAGAAACTTGCATACTAGATAGGTGCAGATTATTACTTAAGTAGGAGTTATTACAAATACCTCATCGGATTTGGTCTTACATTCGAGCGGATAAGGGAAATACCCTCGTCTTTGCTTATTGTCTTGACCGGACCCGATTTATTTGTGTAATCATTCTCATTTGTCGTACTTAATGACTTGCCTACGTTAAGTTAAAGTTACAATGACGTACCTATTCCAATAATTATTTTCTAGCCTCCAAATACTTATGTATTTCACCTTTGAATGGCGCGTAACGAAAAACTTGTTGACACACTATCGGTGTATCATGGCCCGTTATTATTCTATTTTATAATTTCTTTTTTTCGAATACACGTTTCTTTCGGTGCTACTCACTTTGATCCTCGTCGCCACCTGTAATGTCCTTGACTTTTCATCTTATTTCCTGTTGGCTCGTCAATACACACCGCACGTCCGCCCTCTGTCACGGTCGGGCGCCTACTGCCATATGTACTCGAGACAACTATACACTACAGTGAGGTAGAAGGCTTTTTTTTGCATCGGGGGCAAGGATGATTAAGACATGGATTGACAATGCCTATACAAAATCGCGTTCCCTTATTTCAGGCTAAAGCACTAGCGTCATCTATCGGTCACCACAAACACTAAATTCCTACTTAACCTTTCTGTTAAGCCCATTGATTGACTGGTAGAGAATGCCTTATGTCATTAAGTCCGCCATTTGTACCGGCTTATTTTGTGCAATTAAGATTAAATAAATAAATTCTAGTTTCTAATATTTTGTTCGGCGATAAACGCTGACAGAATAACTAGACTCCAGACTCAACAGATGGCGCTGTGGCACTTAGTACCGAAAAGAGACGTATAGCCTGAAGTAAACTTATATAGATGTCATATACAAAGGAAAAAGTGACCTTGGCCTCCGGTGCCCAGGGCTGGGATCGAACCAGCGTTTTCTGCATTCGCGGCAGACGCCTTTACCACTTGGCAGAAGACGCTGGTTCGATCCCAGCCCTGGGCACCGGAGGCCAAGGTCACTTTTTCCTTTGTATATGACATCTATATAAGTTTATGATTTATATAGTAGTGTGTCTACTTAAAATAAAAACAAATCAAAATATTTATTATAAAATAATTTGATTTGTTCTTCAGTTATAGCCTAAAGGTTCGAGGAACGCCATTTTATATAGGCATTGTCAATCCATGTCTTAATCATCCTTGATCGGGGGTTACAAAATGCATTTCAATGCACGCGTCCATTCGACTAGCGTTAGACAGTTATGTCAAAGTCAGGCGAGTGAACATTCTATACTCTAAACCGGTCGATAGAAAAGTAAATATGTACATGTAAACAAGCCGTTTTACCTTCATTGGTAATCACGTATTTTTGAACAACAACTTATTACTTAAACAAACATGTTATTTACATTCTTTGTAATAATATTCATAAATTACTTCAATGAAAACGAACTTCTGTCATAATATCTTGTCATGTATTTTTTTTTTTTTTGATAGATAGATAGATAGATATAAATTTATTCAATAAAGCACACACTACAGAACATAAAAAACAGAGGTTGAAAAATGCATACCTAAAGGTAAACACTAGTCGAGTATAGGTAACTACAGAAGTTCACAATGTGTTCAGCAATGTGCGCGATAAAGAAAAGGCTCAGACTCAGCATAATGTTGCGAAATTGCGAGTTGACCCCACAATTTGCAACGCTGTTATTCTGTCCTGGCCTTTAAGGAGTCTAACGTTATTTAAAAATAATTTCAAACAAAAAAGAACCGACTTCACTAAGCATCCACCTTTCCAACGAACAAACAAACATATGCTCGATCTGCTGTAAAAAAAATACTCAAATCACCATAGGTGTGCCTATAATAGTTGAAGAGTTCCCTCGATTTCTCCAGAATCAGATCCTGACATGGTTACAATGGGGCGTGAAGTATACGCTTTCAAACAAAAAATCAATTTTCCAAATCGGTCCAGCCGTCTTCGAATAATCGGTGAACATACATAAAAAACATAAATAAATAAAAATAGCAAAAACAAAGATCCCGACGACTTGATAACCTCCTCCTTCGAAATCTTGAAGTCGGTTGAAAAGAAAGTTGACGTAAGATATTTTGCATAAAAAGTAGACATGCACAAAGTGAGAGGAAAACAAAACGGAAAAATTAGTAGAATAACGCGCGAGTAGATAGATATGGAATTAAAGGATAAAGTGTATAGTACTTATATATTAGATGTATTATAGAAAATTGCATATATACGAAAACAAACATATAATAAATAAGATTGTGACCTAATACGCTATGTATTTGTTCCAGAAATACTTTATTTTTGCATCTTTAATAAAAGTTCTTTTAATTTATGCTGGAGGCTGGGCCTATAAACGCTATTTCTAATAGGAGGAGGCAAGTCGTTCCAGCATTTGCGTTTTGCTACAAATGCAGTTTTCAGTCAGCCATGTTTGCTTACATATTTGTATTAAAGCGGCCTCCATAGGACGGAATTAGGAAACGTTTGAAGTTTTTAAATTGTTTTTGTGTTTATGTTTATAATTTTTTCCTGTTTTTTATTGGTTTTTTTTCTCTTGTTTTGATTAGGATATTCTTACTTTGGGGATGTGATCGTGGCGTCAATGCGCCGTGTCGTCAAATGGTTGCAACGGAAGACCAGCGCTGGCCCTGCCGGCATTTAACGCTGAGTTGCGACCATTTCGTGGCAATTAATGTTTCGGGTTGTATATGTTATTGTATATTATGTCTTTTGTAATTGTCATGAATAAACCTTTCATTCATTCATTCATTCATTCATACTTTTATATTGTCGTCCGGTTTAGTATCTACTATTACTTATTGAGTAGTATGGTATCACAATTTAATTGTCTCCTTTCGCAGTATACCAGTCTACCTCCGCTCGCTCGTCTACAATATGGCTATCAAGAAAGGCGGGCGGCGCGTTTTCGAGTTCTTCTGGGATGCCTTCCAAAACGCAACGGATCCAAATGTGAAGACCTTAATCATCAACAACCTGCCGTCCACGAGAGACCCGGCTTTGATTGCACTGTAAGTCTATTGGTACCAGAAATACCGGTACCGCTAATAGTCCCGGTACCGTAACAAACACATGTTTCCGGTACTAGAAAAAAAATATTAGTATTATTATTTATTGTATGGAAAAACACAGCACATAATATTTGTAGAAAGACAATAAAACTAGAAAGCCAATTACAGGTTCTCATTTATAGAACTAGATTACTTGGTACCAGAAATACCGGTACCGCTAATAGTCCCCGTGCCGTAACAAACACGTTTCCGGTACTAGAAATAATTTATTATTATTATTTATTGTATGGAAAACAAACAGCACATAATATTTGTAGAAAGACAATAAAATTAGAAAGCCAATTACAGGTTCTCATATATAGAACTAGATTACTTACAAAAAGAAGTTACAGCCCATCGTAAAACACATACAAGTACCGATAACACAAGATAATACAAGATACTACTCTAAAAATAACCGTGAAATTAACTAGTTCAACTCAAATCCATATAAACTGCACCTGCCTCGGGAGTGCTGCCCTTCAACAATTTAATCAATTTAGCCCTTATTGCTGGTATGCTGTCATTAAATATATCAAAACATATATATTTATTTTAACAATGAGTATTCATCATCCCTATGTGTACATTATACTATTATTACTTTCATATCTAACCTCATATTGTCCGCAGGCTCTTAGAGCGCAGCCTAAACGAGCTACCCAACCAATACGCCCCCACCGTGTGGGGTGTAGAGCCCACAGTAGGCACAAGGATCGCCCAAGACTTCCTCATGAAAAACTTCGACGCAATCTACAACAAGTTCACAAATATGGATGAGTTTACGTTCCCTAGTATACTGAGTGGCGCCTTCGGTTTTATCACTAGTGAAGACGAACTTAATAAGGTATCATTCCTAATTCTAACTTTTTTCGGTACCGAAACTGAACCTACCGGCACTTTGGTACCGGTTCCTTAACGGTATTTTTTTTTACTACATTTTTTATCGAACCTGGAAACCGTAACATCAGTACTACTTTTGGGTAGTACTGTACTTGGAATATATGTACAGTACTAGATATGTTAGAATTTTTATAAAAAATCTAGTTTTAAAAATAAATTCCAGTTAAAATCGTTCGCGTTGCAACACAAAGAGAAGTTACTGCCGATGTCCCAGACGCTCCAGAAAATGATGGACACCGCCAAGCTGAGGATCGAGTGGGTGAAACGACACGCGCCTACAGTCAATGCGTGGTTCAAGGATTATGTCACTAGTAAGTTCACTTTTTTTTGTCTGACTACAACTACTGTACTTATGATACAAGTTCATTGTTGTCCTTAAAGAAAATAATGTTCTTTTATTTTAATATGCAAATGGTTTCCCATTAAGAGAAAGTTGTGCGAATTCAGGATTAAAATAATTAGGAATTTTAGTAAATTAATTGATTTTTTTTGTTCGTGTGTTCGAGTGCGCGCTTTCCCTATGAATTTTTGCTAAATAAGGCCTTAAAACAAAGTTCTTACCGTTGGTTCTTATTCATAATCATAATAGTTTCCTTAGCATTTGAAAAAACAGCTCATTCTCCTTTACAATCAGACCAACTGTAATATAAATGTTATATAAGTTAAGGTTTAAACAACATAAGCCTATTTTTTGACAGAACACAAAAAGTCAGCATCTGAAACTCCAACTACAACCGCACCAGTAACCATTAAGACCAGTACCGAAACTGCGACACAAACCAGTATCGGTAACGAGATCAGTACCGCAGACAGCAATACCGGTAACGTAGTACAAAACGGTACAAACAATGTGACGCCTGAGAATGGTACAACTACCACAAGTAGTCCTGAAAAGGTAGTATAAGCACAAAACTGTTACAAATCCAAGGTATCTAATAAATACATGTCAAATTCACATTCTGTCGACATCGGCTTAATAATATAAGTAAGACAGTTTGTTTGATATTCGACACTGTGTAGATAAAAGACGAAATGATGAAGTTAATTAGGTATTTAAATTATTTTTTAAGATTTTTTTCATAAAGTATGACCTAACCTAACGAACTCCATAGCATGCCAAATATTTCTGGGTAGGTATGCAAATAAAGTGCGATCATGCTAAGTTCACGCAAACTACAGTCACGGACTTTATTAAGCCATTTACGGTTCAAGCTATTTTCTTTTTTTAATACTTACTCTATAAAATGTCCAATGCAAAGTGAACCTCAATTAAAGTCCGAGACCGTACCTACCAAATCTAAGTATGATGCGACCACATTTTGTTAATGCCAAGTCGGTTAAAACTTAGCATAGAGCGTCTATGAACCACGAAATATTACCGACGTCTTTATTAACGAATACTAACCATGATTGATACCGGTACCGGATTTTTTCCTAGAAAAATACCGGTACCAGTAGTTAGTATCCGTATACAGTCGCCCTCATATATATCGGAGCGGCAAAGGTACTCAAAAATATCTGAACATGCACTGTATCGCCTTGAGAATAGAGGCGTGGTTCAGATATTTGTGACCACCTGGCCGCTCCGATATATCTGATGGCGACTGTACCTTGAGACATAATTGTTTAAAAAAACTTTTAATTGTTAAATATTTCATAGTTCTTACGTTTGATGGTGCCAATAATATACAAAACGAGAGACCAAATATTTAATTTAAAGGAATATAATATCTGCTGTAATACCTATTTGACTATTTCTAGTTTATTGATCTTTGTATGAAAACATAGTTTAAAAAAACTACTGAATTAATTAAAATGTAAATTTATCGAATAGGAATTCGGATCTTGCCAAATGAAACATCACATTATTGATAAAATGTTACTTATAAATCTACTATTATTTTTAAATGTATTTCAATGTTATTGTTTTAGTTAAACTAGAATTATATTAATAAAAGTATATCGATTTCAATTTAAGGTTATAAAATGAGTTAAAAAAAAACTTTTTTAAAACAAAATAAATGTATGGTTTTTGTAAAATATATATATATTATTTAATTTCAAAGTTTATTCATTCCATATTTTCAAAGATTGTTAATATCATTTTTTATTAGGTACATAAATTAATTAGAAAAAGTTGCTGTTAGTAAGTGATTTTTTACAACTTACAGATTTTCTTTCCAGTTGTAATAAAATCCAGTCCAGTTTAATAAATAATAGAAACAAACTCTGTTAAAACGATGTATCTAACCATGAACGATATTATAAGAATTATTAAAAGAATCTCTTTTATTTAAACAAAATATTTTACATTTTTTATATATTTACATAAACAAAGTATTTCTACCAGTGTAAAAAAAAAGCCAACGTCATGTCGTATCAAGAGTTAAAAGAATTAGCGGAGAACTCTTAATATTATGATGATGATGACCAATGTAAATCGGACGACTATTTTTATTTTTTATAGTGCCAATTTTTTACTGTAACAATTTTACCTTTTAATCAAATATGTTATTTTAAATACAATTAAAACATAATATAACATAATAGCGGTAATTTTAGGCTTGAATACATGAAAGTACATTGGCGACAACCGTCAACCCTCTCTAAGACAATGATAAACCCTATGGGAAATTGGCTACTTTCTTAAAAAAATATATTTAGTCAGTCAGTTGGATTAGTAAAAAATATTGGACACGTATTTTTTATTTTGTCAATTAAACAAAAATCGGTGAAGATATAGCCCGTTAAAGTTCCGCGTGACGTCACATTTCAGTACTCTATTTAGCACGTCACGCGGAACTTTAACGGGCTATATCTTCACCAATTTTTGATTTATTGACAAAATAAAAAATACGTGTCCAATATCTTTTGATAATCTAACTGACGGACTGAATAGAATTACTTTTTTTACCCAGGAAAGTAACCAATTACGCCATCTATAATATTTCGAGTTTCATTACGGTTCAGACAGTTCTTATGTTTAATACTTACTCTAGAAAATGTTCATTGTAAAGTGAACTCTATGGCAGAACAATTAAAGTCTGTGACCGTACAGACATTGCAGTACTTGCAGACATCGCAATACTTCTTTATAAATTTACTTTTCCTGACTATTTTGTTGTAAAGGTAAAATTGGCACAGATGCAAAATGTAACCCTTGTTCCTATTTTCTAAGTGTCAAATACGCGTCTTAGGTGTTGTCTTAAGGCCGATTTACACTTGTATTTTTTTTTACTTAAGTGGAACGAAGCTATTGGCTAGAATGAGATAGTGATGGTCATCCCTCACTCTGACATAATGCTACATCCCTACTTAAGAAAAACTAAGTGTACTTGTAAATCCAGCCTAACAAATATTTGTAGTTTTCGACCGAACATTCGGTTTCGGCCTAAAGTATTTGGCAAAAAAATATCGAAATTAAAATCGAAACTAACATTTTCCTAATTTTACATTACGATAGGCTAAGACAATCTTAGGGTAACCATACTAACCATGTAATAGGGTTGGCCAATCGAAATAATTTATAGATGGCGCCAGCATATGTTGTACCTTGCATATGTTTTTTTGGAGTTGATGTGACCTGGATGCTTGCCCTTTAAGCCAAATCCCAAAAAACAATAGTGATGGGTACAACTTATACTGGCGCCATCTAGCCAAACCGTTAATAGTTGCCTTCGCCATTATACAACATGACCTTGACTTTTGGACAAAACCTTAAAACCCACATAGGGTTACTTCTCAGGAACGCTCGGTAGAGCGTTTTTAACTTTAAAACAATATTTGCAATAGGTATATCGCAAATATTGTTTTTAAAGATAAAAAAACTTAAAGAAGTTATTGCCCATACTCGACAACAAAAAAAACCTAGTGTGTCAATCATCGGAATTGTTTGACAATAGCATATTAGAGATGTGTCACGTCAGGGCAACGCAAGGTATATGTATGTGTGTCTTTGTTGGCACCTACCATCTTATGATCTTACTCTCATCACATCAGACAGTTGTCAAAAGTCAAAATAAATAGATGCAAAGGAAAAGTGCCCAAGACCTCCAGTGCCCAGGGCTGGAATCGAAGCGTCTTCTGGAATAAACAAATAGAAATATTTATTTAAATAATTTGATTTGTTCTATATCTGTAATTTCTTTGTAACCACTGCGCCAATCTATACATACAATAAAGCTGAAGAGGGTCGAAAGTCTGTACATGGAAGATAATCGAAAAAAAGTTGGCCGGGGATACTTAGAATCGATAACAGAACACGTTCCAACAATTTTTAGAATTTTTGTCTGTTTATCTGTTTGTCTGTTTATCTGTTTGTCTGTTTATTTGACCGCGCATCACGTGAAAACGGCTGACCGGATTTTGATGAAATTTTGTATAGAGATAGTTTGAGTCCCGGGAAAGGATAATATATAGTTTTAATCCCGAAAATCAACCCTGGTGGGGGTGAAAATGGGGTTGAAAGTTTGTATGGAGAATTTTTAACTGCTGAAACGATTTAGATAGAAATGAGTATGGAGATAATTTGAGTCTCGAGAAACGTCATAGGATAGTTTTCAAACCCTTGTGGGGGTGAAAAGGGGGTTGGAAGTTGGTATGAGGAATTTTTTACCGCTGAACTGATTTAGATGAAAATTGGTATAGAGATAGTATGGGTCTCGAGAAAGGACAAAGGATAGTTTCATCTTCAAAAAAGCCCCCCCCCCCCCCTATCTTACTTTGGAACAAAATTGAAAAAAATAATGGAAGTGAAGCCTGAAAGGTACTTTCAATATATAATACATATAATAAAGCTGGTCAACTAGGAACCCTTATAGTTTCGCCATGTCCGTCCGTCTGTCCGCGGTCTAGCTCAGTTACCGTTCACACTAGAAAGCTGAAATTTGGTGAGGCCTGATAAGAACTTTCAATAAAAACTATCTATCTATACATATAATAAAGCTGAAGAGGGTCGAAAGTCTGTACATGGAAGATAATCGAAAAAAAGTTGGCCGGGGATACTTAGAATCGATAACAGAACACGTTCCAACAATTTTTAGAATTTTTGTCTGTTTATCTGTTTGTCTGTTTAGAGATAGTATGGGTCTCGAGAAAGGACAAAGGATAGTTTCATCTTAAAAAAGCGCCCCCCCCCCCCCCCCCGATCTTACTTTGGAACTGTAGGTCCAAAAAAATTGAAAAAAATAATGGAAGTGAAGCCTGAAAGGTACTTTCAATAAAAAATATCTATACATATAATAAAGCTGAAGAGGGTCGAAAGTCTGTTCATGGAATATATTCGAAAAAAAGTTGGCTGGAGATACTTAGAATCGATAACAGAACACGTTCCAACAATTTTTTGAATTTTTGTCTGTTTATCTGTTTATCTCGGAAATGATCCTTTAAGCGGATGCAAAAGGGGTGGAAGTTTACGTGGGGAAGAAACAACCAATAACCGCTGTACGTATTTAGATGAAATTTGGTATTAAAATAATTTGTAATTTTTTGGTCAAGGTGTTCATATTTATAACATACTAGCTTTTGCCCGCGACTTCGCTTGCGTTAAATTCGGGGTAACACGGTTCCCCTTTCCCCCCGGAATGCTCCATACAAACTTCCACCCCCCATTTTTGGGAAGTGGGGGGTTAGAAAGAGACAAAAAGTAGCCTATGTAGTGACATAGGCCTATATAGTGAGAATGCTCCATCCCTTCAACTATCTCCACTTAAAAAATCACGTCAATGCCGTGAAAGACGGACAAACAAACAAACACACACACTTTCCCATTTATTTCCCATTTATAGTATTAGTATGGATATGGATAAAGTATTCATTTTTGAGTTTAGTTTCATTTAGTGGTAATTGTAAAATATTTTATTAGGACTACTGTCCTCTAGCGTATCCATCTGTCAACTTTACTTCAAGTTCCGCCTCCAGGGTAGCGGGAGAGAAATTAGGGGTGAATTAGCCGCTTACTGACACAGACCAAATTCCACGCGGGCGGAGCCGCGGGCACAGCTAGTTGTTTTAATAATTTCCTACTGGTTCTAATTCTAATGCATCTGTACATGTCGGTTTTGTCTAAAAGCTAAGGCTGTATAATCTGTGTAAAATGTAATGTAAAATGGGTAACCGTATAATCCGTATAATAGGGTTACCCTATAATCAAAAAGCTTTATCAAACGAAAGGGTTTTCTAGTCTCTGGTCCAACGTAGAAGATCGCGAGGAGTGGAATTGGTGTGTTTTATTTTAATAGGTCAGTAAAAAATGACTTACGGCTATAGATATAAATAAGTAAGTAAAAATCGGGTTTCGGTCGGACACAAAATATTTGTTTGGATAAAATATTAATCATTAAATGTTTGCATGTGTGATAAATATATTATATGTTTTAATAAACAATATTCAAAATTGATGTTTGTCTTATTAACAAATTACACATTATTTTTATGAACATGTTTTCCGTTACGGGTTAAACCCCCAAATCCGTTTTGGATAGAAAGGAAAACATTCGTTTGTATAAACACAAATAAATTAAATTCCCACCAACGCATCATACCTACCTCATATCTACACCATCTCTGTCTCGTCGTAGGCACTGAGAAACAAAATAGAAACCGAGATCTCAGTCTCGGTATCGGCGTTCTCGGCCAAACAATCGGGCCGAGATCTCGGTCTCCGCTCTCGGCTAAAATGGGCCCAGATTTTTTTTGTTGCTGAAAAATGCACTATTTCAGGTGTTTTTAAATTCTCGGTCTCTGTCTCGGCCGAGAATCTAATTTTTTCTCGGTCTCTGTCTCGCCTCTGCTCGCGCTGTCCTCGGTCGGGCCTTACAAGATAGCCTTCCCCGGGCCTTCCCTGAACTGATGATTATCCAGTTTTTATATATCTAGTAGGTAATACAAACTAAGTTCAGTCGACTTCTCCAATCTATAAACGTTCAAAAATGTGTACACGACCTTATACCCATACAAATACGGTTGTGTTCATATATTTTTGAACGTCCGTGTGTATAGATATTGGAGAACGCGACTGTAGGACCTACTAAACCAAGTTCTACGAGGTAAATCGGTAAAATCGAGTCCGCCGCTGCGTCGAATCGATTGTCCGTTCCAACCCTCCTCGCGCGGCCCTAAAAATCAATACCTAGCTTGTAAACAACCACTACATGTGACGATAACTATTTTGTTATCAAACCCCTTTTTACACCACCACCCATGTTCTGTGTGTTTATTTCTATATAGTCTTAATATTATAATTATTTACTCGTAATAAAAATTAGTGTTTAAAAACCATGGATTCGGCGAACGTCGGCTATTCGTATCACCTACCAGCTGGCGGATGGAATTATAAAATACGGAATACTCTATCTCAATTCAGCGATTTGTTTAGTGAATTCAATAAATATATAGCTCCAGCGTACCACCATGATAGATGCGAGAGGTAAGTAACTTTTACAGCAAAATATCTACGTCTCCGACACGAGTGTTTACTTACTACGCGTAACTTGACATACTTATTGGGGATATAAGATACTCCATCTCAAGTCAATATTTGAAGTCATTTCAGTAAAGTGTTGGGGCCACATGTAATCTGTCAGGGTTTTGGTGGCTGGAGTTAATATTAGAGAGCTGTTGAATTAATTACAGTTGTTAAAAAATTTGATAAGTGAGCAGACATTAACGACCTCCTAGCCTAGTCGGTAGTGGCTCTGCCTACGAAGCACGAGGTCCCGGGTTCGAATCCTGGTCAGGGCATTTATTTGTGTGTTTATCACGGATATTTGTTCCTGAGTTGTGGATGTTTTCTATGTATTTAAGTATTTATATGTATATATCTATTATATATATCGTCGCCTAGTACCCACAACACAAGCCTTAATGATCTTACTGTGGGACTAGGTTCATTTGTGTAAAATTGTCCCATACTATTTATTCTATATTTTCCGGAAGGTAGGTAATAGGCTTTTGATACAGAGTGGCTTAAAAATTTTTTTTACTGTTTATTATGGATTTTATTACAGTAATTAGTAGTAATATCGTTTTGCGCTTGATCGTAAAATTTTATAATTACCTACTCATTGTTTAAGACTGATAGTAGGTAAACATGACGTACAGTCGCCATCAGATATATCGGAGCGGCCAAGGTGGTCATAGATATCTGAACAACGCCTCTATTGTCAAGGCAATAAAGGGCATGTTCAGATATTTTTGAGTACCTTGGCCGCTCCGATATATTTGATGGCGACTGTACGAAAGCACCTACGTCCTACGTGGCTCAGATAAACAATTGAACAATAATTTTAAAGGAAAAAGAACCGACTTCACTATGCATCCACCTTTCCAACACCAAATGCTCGATCTGCTGTAAAAAATACTCAAATCACCATAGGTGTGCCTATAATAGTTGAAGAGTTCCCTCGATTTCTCCAGGATCCCATCATCAGATCCTGACATGGTTACAATGGGACCAACTGTGAAGTATACGCTTTCAAACAAAAAAATAATTTTCCAAATCGGTCCAGCCGTCTTCGAATAATCGGTGAACATGCATAAAAAAAAAAAAAAAAATTGCAAAAACAAAGATCCCGACGAATTGATAACCTCCTCCTTCGAAATCTTGAAGTCGGTTGAAAATAATAATTTTAATCGTATTTTATAAACTTTATCGGTCGTGTGATTGTGTTGATTGAGACAAGACTGAACAAAACACTTAGAATAACATTGTGTGATTGCAGATCCGTTCAGATGAGAATTTACTCGATGCACAAAGGGGAGTTCGTGATGGTTTTCATAGCGTTTTTCGCTTGCTTTGGTTTGGGCGTTTTCATAGGATTAGCTGGTGAGTGGTATCTTCTAATATTCTATGAAATTTAAGATACTTGTGGTTTCCAAGAGTACTCGCTTAGATATAGTTGCGGATTAGGGATAGGGATATAGGGATTTCGTTCAGGGGGGAGGGGGGGGGGGGGGGCAATTTCCTTCACAAAAAATCTCGCAGTCCGCACCTAAGGCCTCCGTAGTATACGAGGTTTGCGTTTCAGGGGGGGCGGGGGGGCAATTGCAATTTAAGTAACAGCAATATGGTAGTAGGTACACTAAGGTACATGAAGTCATAGTGATGACGGTAATAAAATATTCGTTGCTATCGGATAAATTTAGGTAGCTTAGTTGGTGAATCTGTGACCGAGAACCAGTTCGAATTTTCGAGACGATATTTTTGTATTTTCAACTTAATTATCCCTTATTTCAGTCTGCTTGATATTCCGTAAAACTTTGCTATCGTTCACACATTTAATTCATAACATTCATAACCTTTATTGCCACGCCACGATATTAGGTCTAGCAATGGTCAACTTGCGCTGATGTTGGTGCCATCTTTTAGCTCATCTTGGAATTAGAGATGGGCAAAATATTCGGCGTAATATTCGTATTTCTAGAAAGTTTTTTATGTTCGTATATACAGGGTGTAACAAAAATAGTGGTAATCCGTTTAAGGGTATAATTAGTAGGGCCCGGAATTTTGCGTGCGGGTTGTGAAACGTCATAGGGAGAGAACACCAATGTTTATCGATATATCGATAAATCGGGAGTTTTTTTATTAGTGCCTTTAAAAAATAATACCTCAAACTTTCAAATGATAAAGTTAAAATACCAGTGCTCGACACGCTACTGCCCAATAGATGACACCCTTCTGTCACCTCTTTTGACAGTGACTTAAGAATAAAGGTGGTATCCATTGGGACAGTGTCGAGCACTCGTACGTTTACCGTACGCCTTTATAAAACTATAATTTATTATATTTTAATTATTTATTATAATTGATTTTATATGTTAAGCTTTTTTCGTGAATGACCGTTAAAAAGAGTATGTATCATTTGAAAGTTTGAGGTATTCTTTTTTAAAGACACTAATAAAACAACTTCCGATTTATCGATATATCGATAAACATTGATGGTGTTCTCTCCCTATGACGTTTCACAAACCGCACGCTAAATTCCGGGCCCTAATAATTAGTATCGTATCCCTACTACGAAAAAGTGGGAGAAACATTTTTGGGACGCAAAAATTTTTTTTTTTAAAAACACCTTTTTTTTGCGTGATTTTTTTTTCTTGTTTTTCATAATTAGAATACGATACCAAGTATGCCCTTAAACGGATCACAAGCATTTTTATTACACCCTGTATACGGCCGAACGTTCAAATGCCGAACTGAATAATTTTCGCCGAAAGGCCATCCATATTGGGCCCATGTGTAGTTTGAATTTATAACAAAACATTCGCAGGTCCATCTCCGACATCAACCACGGCCGTCACCGCTTCAAGTATCCTAATCAACTCTAGCGCCATCTACAGTGGACCCTTTCATCTCCACAGTCCCTCGCTGGGCACTAAAGTGCAGCAGCTGTGGCTCTCAGTGGAGATTAACACTAATAACAATGATGGTAAGGGTCAGTTTTGTATGGCACATCGACAGTGGACCCTTCCATCTCCACAGTCCCTCGCTGGGCACTAAAGTGCAGCAGCTGTGGCTCTCAGTGGAGATTAACACTAATAACAATGATGGTAAGGGTCAGTTTTGTATGGCACATCTACAGTAGCCCTTCCATCTCCACAGTCCCTCGCTGGGCACTAAAGTGCAGCAGCTGTGGCTCTCAGTGGAGATTAACACTAATAACAATGATGGTAAGGGTCAGTTTTGTATGGCACATCGACAGTGGACCCTTCCATCTCCACAGTCCCTCGCTGGGCACTAAAGTGCAGCAGCTGTGGCTCTCAGTGAAGATTAACACTCATAACAATGATGGTAAGGGTCAGTTTTGTATGGCACATCTACAGTAGCCCTTCCATCTCCACAGTCCCTCGCTGGGCACTAAAGTGCAGCAGCTGTGGCTCTCAGTGGAGATTAACACTAATAACAATGACGGTAAGAGTCAGTTTTGTATGACACATCTACAGTAGCCCTTCCATCTCCACAGTCCCTCGCTGGGCACTAAAGTGCAGCAACTGTGGCTCTCAATGGAGATTAACACTAATAACAATGACGGTAAGAGTCAGTTTTGTATGACACATCTACAGTAGCCCTTCCATCTCCACAGTCCCTCGCTGGGCACTAAAGTGCAGCAGCTGTAGCTCTCAATGGAGATTAACACTAATAACAATGACGGTAAGAGTCAGTTTTGTATGACACATCTACAGCGGGCCCCCATCTCCACAGTCCCTCGCTGGGCACTAAAGTGCAGCAGCTGTGGCTCTCAATGGAGATTAACACTAATAACAATGACGGTAAGTGTCAGTTTTGTATGACACATTTACAGCGGGCCCCTCCATCTCCACAGTCCCTCGCTGGACACTAAAGTGCAGCAGCTGTGGCTCTCAATGGAGATTAACACTAATAACAATGACGGTAAGAGTCAGTTTTGTATGGCACATCTACAGTAGCCCTTCCATCTCCACAGTCCCTCGCTGGGCACTAAAGTGCAGCAGCTGTAGCTCTCAATGGAGATTAACACTAATAACAATGACGGTAAGAGTCAGTTTTGTATGACACATCTACAGCGGGCCCCCATCTCCACAGTCCCTCGCTGGGCACTAAAGTGCAGCAGCTGTGGCTCTCAATGGAGATTAACACTAATAACAATGACGGTAAGTGTCAGTTTTGTATGACACATTAACAGCGGGCCCCTCCATCTCCACAGTCCCTCACTGGGCACTAAAGTGCAGCAGCTGTGGCTCTCAATGGAGATTAACACTAATAACAATGACGGTAAGTGTCAGTTTTGTATGACACATCTACAGCGGGCCCCCATCTCCACAGTCCCTCGCTTGGCACTAAAGTGCAGCAGCTGTGGCTCTCAATGGAGATTAACACTAATAACAATGACGGTAAGTGTCAGTTTTGTATGACACATTTACAGCGGGCCCCTCCATCTCCACAGTCCCTCGCTGGGCACTAAAGTGCAGCAGCTGTGGCTCTCAATGGAGATTAACACTAATAACAATGACGGTAAGTGTCAGTTTTGTATGACACATTTACAGCGGGCCCCTCCATCTCCACAGTCCCTCGCTGGGCACTAAAGTGCAGCAGCTGTAGCTCTCAATGGAGATTAACACTAATAACAATGACGGTAAGAGTCAGTTTTGTATGACACATCTACAGCGGGCCCCCATCTCCACAGTCCCTCGCTGGGCACTAAAGTGCAGCAGCTGTGGCTCTCAATGGAGATTAACACTAATAACAATGACGGTAAGTGCAGTTTTGTATGACACATTTACAGCGGGCCCCTCCATCTCCACAGTCCCTCACTGGGCACTAAAGTGCAGCAGCTGTGGCTCTCAATGGAGATTAACACTAATAACAATGACGGTAAGTGTCAGTTTTGTATGACACATCTACAGCGGGCCCCCATCTCCACAGTCCCTCGCTGGGCACTAAAGTGCAGCAGCTGTAGCTCTCAATGGAGATTAACACTAATAACAATGACGGTAAGAGTCAGTTTTGTATGACACATTTACAGTGGACCCTTCCATCTCCACAGTCCCTCGCTGGGCACTAAAGTGCAGCAGCTGTGGCTCTCAATGGAGATTAACACTAATAACAATGACGGTAAGTGTCAGTTTTGTATGACACATTTACAGCGGGCCCCTCCATCTCCACAGTCCCTCGCTGGGCACTAAAGTGCAGCAGCTGTAGCTCTCAATGGAGATTAACACTAATAACAATGACGGTAAGAGTCAGTTTTGTATGACACATCTACAGCGGGCCCCCATCTCCACAGTCCCTCGCTGGGCACTAAAGTGCAGCAGCTGTGGCTCTCAATGGAGATTAACACTAATAACAATGACGGTAAGTGCAGTTTTGTATGACACATTTACAGCGGGCCCCTCCATCTCCACAGTCCCTCACTGGGCACTAAAGTGCAGCAGCTGTGGCTCTCAATGGAGATTAACACTAATAACAATGACGGTAAGTGTCAGTTTTGTATGACACATCTACAGCGGGCCCCCATCTCCACAGTCCCTCGCTGGGCACTAAAGTGCAGCAGCTGTAGCTCTCAATGGAGATTAACACTAATAACAATGACGGTAAGAGTCAGTTTTGTATGACACATTTACAGTGGACCCTTCCATCTCCACAGTCCCTCGCTGGGCACTAAAGTGCAGCAGCTGTGGCTCTTAATGGAGATTAACACTAATAACAATGACGGTAAGTGTCAGTTTTGTATGACACATTTACAGCGGGCCCCTCCATCTCCACAGGGGACTGATTGAGGGATCACTGGGCACTAAAGTGCAGCAGCTGTGGCTCTCAATGGAGATTAACACTAATAACAATGACGGTAAGTGTCAGTTTTGTATGACACATCTACAGCGGGCCCCCATCTCCACAGTCCCTCGCTGGGCACTAAAGTGCAGCAGCTGTAGCTCTCAATGGAGATTAACACTAATAACAATGACGGTAAGAGTCAGTTTTGTATGACACATCTACAGTGGACCCTACGCAGCCCTTCACTGGGCACTAAATTGCAGCAGCTGTGGCTCTCAATGGAGATTAACACTAATAACAATGACGGTAAGAGTCAGTTTTGTATGACACATTTACAGTGGACCCTACGCAGCCCGGTTATAAAACTAATAACAATGATGGTAAAGGTCAGTTTTGTATGACACCTCTTCAGCGTGCATATACATGGCCACAGATTTTTATTGCCATTAAAATTATTCTGTCACATACGAAGTCGCAGGCTAAAGCTAGTTTAATATACGTCAAATTTTCTAACGGACAGTGGTGGCGTACGTGTAACACTGTTGAAAAGGATGATTTTGAGAAACTCAGCGTTTTTCGGCTATATAGGTATCAATTTGTACCTACCTAACGTTTTTTACTCAAATTAGGCATCGGGATTTATGGTTAAAGCTACTAGAAACATTCCAATATTAAGGAATTTTTCACATAGGAATTACCTATATTTCTGTCAAAAAATTCCTGGTAATTTCTGACTTTTCAAAAAATTACACATGAGTAATTTGAATTGGTCGGGTTATTCAGGTCCATACTCCTGGCCTATTATTTATTTATACATATTATAAGTCACAAACAACATCTATACATCTTAGAACTATAACATTTCGCTCTCTTTGCTTGCAGAAGAAATCTTCGACAAGAGTTTCCAAATAAGTATATCTATAGACGGAGTGCTAAGCGACCACACGACGTTCAACTTGCTGCCAGAGAGCGAACTTACTAACAGGTAAACTGACAGACCATCTAAATTTTGGAATCATATATTTAATACACGCAGAGAGCGTACAGCGACCTTCGTGTCCAGTATAATAACGCGTTCTGAGTGCTGATGGGGCTGCCGCGATATTGTAGCGCATCCGGCATGTTTACCGAGGCACGGACCGACGGTTTTGCGGCCGTTATGAGAAAGCGGTGTGCCTCAATTTTGTCTCGCCTGCGCGGTAGTCCCAACAGCATCCTGAGCGTGTTTGCTAACCGCTGGGACAGCCCTATGTGGTCCCGGTGGACGGCTATGCACGTTGCCTAGTATTGCTAAAAATATTTTATGTTTTAGTTTAATTACTATTCTTTATGACCCCTGATAAGTTTTGTATTGTCTGATTGAAGCATAAAGTGCAATTTAATTAATTATGTACTTACATATAAATTTAGATTATAATTATTATAAATGTTAACATTAGCGAATAAGTTCTTTATAATTTTACTAACAAACTGTATGGACTGTGTTGTCTGAAATAAAATAAATTGAATTGAATTGAATATATTTAAACTCATATGACAAATTTTAAATCGATTACGAAACTGGATTCATTTTTTAATCCTGTGTATTCGGTGGCAAGGCAGCATGACTGCATGATCAAACAAAGTTAGTGTATGTTTTATTGCTGCTTTTACTAGTGCTATACTTTGTGGGTTTTGCACCTCGTCTTATGAGCACAACACTCTAGAAGAGGTGTAGTAAAAGTAAAGGCATTTATGGAGTAGGAGGGGGCAGGGTACACAAGAAATCGGGCTCGAGAGAAAGTGATTCTAATACCTTTTTAACGTTCCAGAACACAACACCTCAAATGTAAACAGCAGGTGTGCGAGGAGGTACTAGTTCTGCACCTGGGCTCGCTCGAGTACACACACTATATGCTCCACGTGCACTTCTACGGGCTCCAGGAGTTCCACAAGCGGTACTTCATCAAGGAGATCTTTTTCTACGTGAGTATATTTCATACAACACCTCAAACGCAAGCAGTAGTGTGAGGAAGCAAGACTTCCAGGAGTTCCATAAGCGGTACTTCATAAAGGAGATATTTTTCTACGCGAGTATATTTCATATAACACCTCAAATGCAAGCAGCAGTGTGAGGAAGCAAGACTTCCAGGAGTTCCACAAGCGGTACTTCATCAAGGAGATCTTTTTCTACGCGAGTATATCTCATACAACACCTCAAATGCAAGCAACAGTGAGGAAGCAAGACTTCCAGGAGTTCCATAAGCAGTACTTCATCAATGAGACATTTTTCTACGTGATTATATTTCATACAACACCTCAAATGCAAGCAGCAGTATGAAGGAGCAAGCCTTCCAGGAGTTCCATAAGCGGTACTTCATCAAGGAGATCGATTTCTACGTGAGTATATTTCATACTACATCTCAAATGCAAGCAGCAGTGTGAGGAAGCAAGACTTCCAGAAATTCCATATGCGGTACTTCATCAAAATCTTTTTCTACGTGAGTATATTTCATACAATACCTCAAATGCAAGCAGCAGTGTGAGGAAGCAAGCCTTCCAGGAGTTCCATAAGCGGTACTTCATCAAGGAGATCGTTTTCTACGCGATTATATTTCATACAACACCTCAAATACAAGCAGCAATGTGAGGAAGCAAGACTTCCAGGAGTTCCATAAGTGGTACTTCATGAATGAGATCTTTTTCTACGTGAGTGTATTTTATACAACACCTCAAATTCAAGCAGCAGTGTGAGGAAACAAGACTTCAAGGAGTTCCACAAGCGGTATTTCATCAAGGAGATCTTTTTATACGTGAGTATATTTCATACCATACAACACCTCAAATGCAAGCAGGAGTGTGAGGAAGCAAGACTTCCAGGAGTTCCACAAGCGGTATTTCATCAAGGAGATCTTTTTATACGTGAGTATATTTCATACAACACCTCAAATGCAAGCAGCAGTGTGAGGAAACAAGACTTCCAGGAGTTCCACAAGCGGTACTTCATCAAGGAGATCTTTTTATACGTGAGTATATTTCATACAACACCTCAAATGCAAGCAGCAGTGTGAGGAAACAAGACTTCCAGGAGTTCCACAAGCGGTACTTCATCAAGGAGATCTTTTTATACGTGAGTATATTTCATACAACACCTCAAATGCAAGCAGGAGTGTGAGGAAGCAAGACTTCCAGGAGTTCCACAAATGGTACTTCATCAATGAGATCTTTTTCTACGTGAGTGTATTTTATACAACACCTCAAATGCAAGCAAGAGTGTGAGGAAGCAAGACTTCCAGGAGTTCCACAAGCGGTACTTCATCAAGGAGATCTTTTTTTACGTGAGTATATTTCATACAACACCTCAAATGCTAGCAGGAGTGTGAGCAAGACTTCCAGGAGTTCCATAAGCGGTACTTCGTCAAGGAGATCTTTTTCTGAGTGAGTAGATGCATCTCACTAAAGACATATACCAATCTTCAGTTGTCTTCCAGCTTTTTCTTACTTGAGTCAGCTCTTTTACTTTTTTTGAGCCCTGTGCCTTGAGCTGCGTCTAAATTATCAGTTATCTATAATTTATATAAGTAGGTACAGTCACCGGCAATAGTATCTTCCTATGTGAAGGCCGCTAAAATATGTGTCACGCTCTTATGGCCCTACAAATAAGAGCGTGTCATATAGTTTTGCGGCCTTCATGTAGGAAGATACTATTGCCTGTGACTGTTCACAGTCAATGCCAAAATAGTAGTATATTATTAATTAGGCCTTAAAACACCCTTATTACGTACAGTTGCATACACTGCTGTATCTACACACATATTATAAATCCTAAATGATGTGTTCAGAAACCAGTAGAATGACCGCCATTGCACCGCCATGACCAACTCGGGGAGAGCGCGGTTCTTCGTAACGTTACCGTGGGTAATGTATTTTCATACGTTTTTACCACACTGTCAGAGCTGTTACGTTACTGGTTGCAATAATGGTGGTAGTTACATACGGTTTCCGAACGCGGAATAGAGGATTTATGATATTGGTGTAGATAAATATGCATACAGTTTTGAACCTTATTACCTACAAAAGAGTAAACTGCAAAAGTGTAAACATAGTTTTGGTGTTGTACAGTCGACGTCATTGATATGTTTATACCTTACACTTTTGTAACCAATAAGGAAAAAACCGGCCAAAAGTATGTCGGGCCATGGTCAATGTAGGGTTCCGAAGCGTAAATCAATGTAACTTGTTTCAGTTTAAAACCTACAATCCGGCCTTCACGCAAATGGAGACGTGGTTCCGTTTCATATTCCTGCTCACAACGTTCACCGTCGCCGTGAGTTACCAATTGACGCAATTGTATCTATCTAGTTTGTTATTAAATCAAATACAAACGTTGAAAACATTGAACTAATAATCAACCCAGCAGGACTTGAACCTGCATCGATAAGCCCTGTATGAGTGGAATGCCCCACTAAAAAAAGATGCAAAAATAATTATATCTATCTAGCAAGTTTTTGATTCTAGACGCGATCTAGATACAGACTAGCACGTCTTACAAGAGCGACTTAAACCGCGAGTAGGGAAAAGCTTCCCGCGCCTGTCAAAATTCTCGCTTTCCGGTAGCATAACATGCACATACACCCGCGGCTGCAACGGACGCGAAGAGAACTCAAAGTTGTGCTAAGGATTTTAGTTCAAAGTCGCGAGTCACTATCATTTTATGACAGTGGCATTTGATCGCGAGTCTGACGCTGCTTTTACCAACTAGCGACAACGCATGAAGTCGCGCAGATCTCTTTTGTCGCGCCAGTCGCGCGTAAGACGTGCTAGCCGTGCTGACTGAGTTACCTATGTTATAGTTATAGTCGAATATTAAAATGGTCTTTAGGTTTTACGAGTAGAAATCGTTCAAAAAGAATCGATAAAATTATCCGCCACAGAACATTTCTTTGAAACCTAAGCTGCCAAAAAGAAGGGGTGCGGGAGGGGAACACGCAATGCTAGACAAGGAACGCGCGATTCTTCCGTGGGGCGTAAGAGAGAGTCAGACATTAATGGTTGCCATGGAGAGGTAATATGTTTACTGTCACTTCCAATATTATTGTCTCACTATATAGAGTGAAATTACTTTGAGCGTGGCAGCGGGGGTCGCTCGGCTATGCGGGGTCTTCGTTAATTAGTCTATGGCTGCAGATGTAGCTAGGGAATGCAATTTCGATCTCGCGAGATCTCTTGCGAATTTCCGAGATTCAATTTCGATGGCACGGGATCTCGATTTCGCAAATCTCGATTAATATTTTCGAGATCTCGAACGAGATTTAAAGGCTTATTACCTAAAATTTCTTACAAAATATTGAGTATTTAAATCACTGTGTCAGAAAAAAAGTCATTAGTGTGCTTTTTTTCACGGTGTACCCAATAAACACGTAAGTAAGTCAAAGTGATAATGAATATTTATAAGACCTATATAAATATTATCACTTTGACTTACATACAGACTACTGACAATTATTTATACTATTGAGTTGAGAGAGAGAAGCTGATTTCATGTTAAATGTACAGTTCATTACGATAAATAAGTATGTTCTTTCTTTAGTAAAAATAACAGGAAGTACCCTTAATATGTGGTTTATACTTATTTATCAGTCAATTTTGGCCAAAATAACTTATTTGTAACCAAGTCTCGGTCTCGACGGCCTGACTGGCGAGATCTCAAATAGACCAATCTCATACTAACACTATGAATTATAACTTATAACGGTTACACTCACTCCGTTAAGTGACGAATTTATCATGGACTATAAAATATAACGGTTACACCGTTATATTTTATAGTCCATGATAAATTTCTAGCTAATATTAACTGAATATCAATATTCCAGTGTTGGTTCGCGCACTCACTCAGAAAGTACTCAACACACGACTGGTCGATCGAGCAGAAATGGTTGTCATTGCTATTGCCACTGCTTTTACTATACAATGGTGAGTACTTATTGATTTTATTAACATCTCAACTTGTTTGTGAAAAGAAACCACTTCGAAATTAAATAATATACCTAATTTTTGTATGGTCCTGCGAGCCGGATTTTGGCAAAAAATGGTAGGCCTATGAAACTCTCCCTCACGGGTTCGGTTTAATACTTACATTACTTACGCGTAGTTAAGGTTCAAATTAGAATGTGTAACTTATCTCATTGTCCGTAGACCCGATCTTCCCTCTCCGTCTGGTCTCCGGCAGCTGTCTCGCGCCGTTACTCGACTCCATCTTCCAGACAACCTTCCTGGCTTGCGTCATGCTATCCTGGCTCGCTCTCTACCATGGACTAAGACAGGTATATAATATTTTCTAGTTATAATTAACATCTAGTGGGTTCCTAATAACCAAACGAAAAGTTCCTGGAATCTTGAAAAAAATATAGGAAATAAAGAAACTTTCACCGTTGAAAATGTTTTCAGGTTCGAAATTTCGGAATTTTCGGAAACTCAATCTGACTCGAAGGGCCAATATACTCTAGACAATATATTACAGCCAATCTTCCTTTTCTTATTTTTTTTCTACAACTAGAGCTTATGACAATATTTCAAAGGCACCTCTGCAAGTTAAAAGCGTCTCATTAATTTAATCAAATTTTAAACAACGTTGACCCTTTATTCAGTTTTTGATTACCTTTTTTAATGACAGATGCCGTCTTTGTCAACCAAACGTGCCCCATACTATATTTTTAATGTCGTTACTTTTGTAGAACGGGCGAGGATTCCTGTCATTCTACCTACTGAACCTGCTGTGACCCCTCGTTCAGTTTTATTATTAAAACAATTGGCCAAACACGAGCAAAACATTTCGATCTTGTTACTTTTGTAGAACGAGCGAGGATTCCTGTCGTTCTACCTGCTGAAGCTGCTGTACCCTTCGTTCAGTTTTTAATTATTAAAGCAATTGTCCAAACATGGGCAAAACTTTTTATCTTGTTACTTTTTTTAGAAAGAGCGAGGATTCCTTTCATTCTACCTGCTGAAGCTGCTGTAACCCTTCGTTCAGTTTTTAATGATTGAAGCAATTAGCCAAACACGGCGAAAACTTTTTTATCTTGTTACTTTTGTAGAACGAGCGAGGTTTCCTGACATTCTACCTGCTGAAACTGCTGTGACCCTTCGTCCAGTGTTTAATGATTGAAGCAATTGTCCAATCACGGCCAAAACTTTTTTATCTTGTTACTTTTGTAGAACGAGCGACGATTCATCTCATTCTACCTGCTGAAGCTGCTGTACCCTTCGTTCAGTTTTTAATGATTCAAGCAATTGGCCAAACACGGACAAAACTTTTTAACTTGTTACTTTTGTAAAACGAGCGACGATTCCTCTCATTCTACCTACTGAACCTGCTGTGGCCTAGGGGCCACGAGGGTTCAGTTTTATTATTAAAGCAATTGGCCAAACACGAGCAAAACTTTTCGATCTTGTTACTTTTGTAGAACGAGCGAGGTTTCCTTTCATTCTACCTGCTGAACCTGCTGTGGCCCCTCGTTCAGTTTTATTATTAAAGCAATTGGCCAAACACGAGAAAAACTTTTCGATCTTGTTACTTTTGTAGAACGAGCGAGGTTTCCTGTCGTTCTACCTGATGAAGCTGCTGTGACCCTTCCTTCAGTTTTTAATGATTGAAGCAATTGGCCAAACACAGCCAAAACTTTTTTATCTTGTTACTTTTGTAGAACGAGCGAGGTTTCCTGTCGTTCTACCTGCTGAAGCTGCTGGTGGTGGGAGCGGCGTGGACGCCGGCCGTGGTGCTGGCCGTGTGGCAGAAGTACCTCGGCTACCAGGACCCCACCTACAACTACACGCAAAACCCCAACTATGAGGTAAGATAAGAACAAGGTAGGAATCGCGAACGCGAACGATGAAAGGGTAGGTGACAGAAAACAACCAATAACTAGCTAACGCTAACAGCTTTGCGGAAAAAGTTTGTAACCTCTCTCATTTATAAATCAATATCTGTCTAAGTATCTATCATTTCTTCGCCGTATCCTCGGTGTATACTGGCCCGAGAGAATCTCCAACGTAGATCTGTGGTAGCGCTGCGGTGAGACTCCGATCGACCAAACCAAACGTCGCAAGTGGAACTGGATCGGCCATACGCTCCGAAGGGACCCCGATCACATCCCGAGGCAAGCCCTTAACTGGCATTCCTAAGGAAAGCGGAAACGTGGCCGCCCTAAGTAATCCTGACGGCGGACGATCATCGCAGAGGCGGCGACCATTGGCAAGAAGTGGAGCGAAATGAAGCTCAAGACCGAACGAGAGGCGGAGCACTGTGGATACTCTTTGCCCCATCTAGGGGACAGTGGATCATAAGTCAAAGTAACAGGTTACTTCCTGATGACGAGTTATAAAAAGGACAGTAGGTATCTATGTAGTTGGGCGCACTTGCATTCACAGATTTATAGTTAATGCAAATGTTAATGTCGAAAAGCAAACAAAATTACCGCGAACCTTATCAATTGTCATCGTATCAACCGAATGACATCCTAAAGGATATCTCAACTCAAACCCCCACTAGAATACCCCTTTTATCATTTTACCATTATACAAAGAACTCTCGCCACCTTCACGAAATCATGGGTCCACCTGAGGCACATCCAGACCAGACCCCTTTGGGGGAATCGGTACTACCCGCTCAGTATTAGACAACTCATACAATTAAATTTCCAGAAGAAATAGAAGATTGTGTAAAAGGGAGCAAAATGAAATTTTACATGAGGGCGTGCATAGAATCCCAAACGAAGCGATGGAGTGAAATGGAGTCTATAATAGAAACCCGAGTGTAGCGAGAGATTCAAGTGTATGTATGTGTTACACAGGAGCAAGACTTTTTTCACCTTGGGCGTTAAGGTGAAAAAAGTCTTGCTCCTGTGTAACACATACAGCTTTTCACACCACCTGAGAGGATTTTTTTAAATCTTGAAGCAAATCAAATTATTTTGTTCAATATTTTTTGATTTGCAATTTTTAAGTAGTTACACTACTATACACCGTGGGCTGGAATAACCCGACAGAGCTTAACCACGAATACCTAAGACCAAAAGAAGGAAAAAATATTATATGACTTTAGGTCAATTTCGCCGAAAAAAAATTTTTTTTTTTTTTTTTTCATTTTTTGAATGTTTATTGGACATGAAAAGCAAATGTTATTAATAAAATTATCGCCTAAAACAAATTGGTACATTTTTTTTTTGGAAAAATTTTGTTACTGCAAAGTTTTTCTTGTCACTGTGATATCTGTCAATAAGGACGTGTAAACTATGTCCAATAGTGGCAACAACGCCATTAGAAAGGCGTTTTGTGATGAGTTATAATAAAAAGTGTATTTTTAGGGTTCCGTACCTCGAAAGGAAAAAACGGAACCCTTATAGGATCACTTTGTTGTCCGTCTGTCTGTCTGTCTGTCAAGACCATTTTCCTCAGGAACGCGTGGAGGTATCAAGCTGAAATTTATATCATATACTTGAAATTTGGCACGAAGCAACGTCATATAGCATAGACAATGGAAAAATTACAAAAAGTAGACATTTTTTGTAAAATCATACTAAAAATATATTTTTTTAATTTTAAACTTACTACCTTTTTCCTCGTAAACGCGTAGCGGTATTAAATTGAAATTCATGTCAAATACTCAAGGCTATAGGACCTTTCAGATGTAGCAAAACCAAACTTTTATGTCAACGCAATCAAAAGAAATAGCAATTTAAGTCGCATATTTTGAAACTGAGTACTCGCAAGAAACTCAAAACCTAAAGGGTATTTCCCGTGAACTCAGAAACTTGAAACTTGGCACGAAGAAACTTCATATAGCACAGACAAAGGAAAAATTACGAAAAGTAGAAATTTTTCGTAAAATCATACAATTTTTTTTTTTTTTTAATTTTAAACTTTATACTTCCTTTTGCCTCGTAAACGCGTGGAAGTATTAAATTGAAATTCATATCAAATACTCAGGGCTATAGGACCTTTCAGATGTAGCAAAACCAAACTTTTATGTCAACGCAATCAAAAGAAATAGCAATTTAAGTCGCATATTTTGAAACTGAGTATTCGCAAGAAACTCAAAACCTAAAGGGTATTTCCCGTAAACTCAGAAACTCGAAACTTGGCACGAAGAAACTTCATATAGCACAGACAAAGGAAAAATTACGAAAGGTAGACATTTTTAGTAAAAGCATACAAAAAATATTTTTTTAAATTTTAAACTTACTACCTTTTTCCTCGTAAACGCGTAGAGGTATTCATATCAAATACTCAGGTTGCTTGGGTTTGTACGGAACCCTCGGTGCGCGAGTCCGACTCGTACTTGGCCGGTTTTTTTTTAAAATTGGTATTAACTCTAAAACTAGGCGTATTCCAGAAAAGTTTATAGGACATTATAGTATCTAAATATGATCAGGAATACACTGTTAAAATCTGTCTAGTTTTATGGGCCCACGGTGTATATAAACTGAAAATAGATGAACGGGGGATGAACGTTGCTCACGTCCGCAGGAGAATGCTTTAGATACCCTGCACGTGTCCCCTGGGTAGCGCTAAACGAGCAACAGCAATAGAGGCGATTGTAGGCAATTACATCACTATACCTTCGAATGCAATAACTATGCTTCAAAACAAGAATACACATAAATCACAAAACCAACAGACTCGGGATATCGGACCTTCAGTTCGCATCTGCCAACTTAACATCGAAGGCATTAGCCGGCCAAAATGTGACTACTTGCACAGAATCTTAACGGAGCAAAAAATTGACATAGTCTGCATTCAGGAAACGCACACCAAAGACGAGCAAGACCTGGCCAATAGAGGCTCCATCCCGGGCTACTCTATCGTCACAGCGGTCCACCATCCGAAGAAAGAGTGGGTGGAAGCGGCTGGCGATCAGTGTTGCCTACGTATTGGAAACCCAACTCAGAAGCCGAAGGGATTTTCGCTTCAGAGAAAATACTGGTGCCGCCTGAACAGAATCCGTACGGGTCACGGCAGGTGCAAGTACATGTTGCACAAATGGGGATGGAGCAAAAGCCCGATGTGTGACTGCGGCCTTGAAGACCAAACTACTCAGCACATCGTGGAGCGCTGCCCAAAGCGACGTTATCAGGGCGACCCGAAGGACCTCTAAACTAACTTAACATCAGACGCGATCGACTGGCTGTGCGACCTGGATGTCGATTTATAATAGTATAGACTAACAAGAACATACCTACAATGAAAATACGCCATACGATTAAAAAAAAACTGAAAATAGATGTCATATCGTCGGACACCGGAGGGTTTGGCCACTTTTTTTGAAGTATATGACATCTATTTTCAGGATTTTTTTACTTTATTGTTTATTTATTTTAACTTTATATGTATTTTCTGATTATAATGATCAATTCATTAAGAAATTTATTTGTAATGGCGGACTGGCTGACAAAGAACTAATGCCCTGGAATATAAAAGTGCTACTTTGTTCCCTCCTAGGAAGGAAGAAAAAGCCCGTATACGAATAGGTGGTGTAAAATATAAATTTCCTCTACTGTAGGTAACTAAGTCTCTTCTTGACAAATAAACGTTTTTGTCCTCAGATGGTGAAGATAATGTTCTTCACCGCGATCGTCGTCTACTTCCTGTACCTGCTCATCCTGATCATCAGGGCCTACAGCGACCTCAGGAACATGCCGTTCTTTGGTAAGAACACCCAGTTTCCAGTGTTTCATCTCGTTGTACGACGTGATATACCTAGACTTCGTAGACCGGCTACACTTCGCTGTTATCGCGGAACGGCGATAGACCATATCCTAGTCAACTAATTATAGTTATATGTAGTTTCGCCATATTCCGACGAGTTACTAATACTCTGCGCTCACTGTACAGATTTAAGCACTTTTTACCGATTTCCACAAAAACACTCCTCATTCAAGCTCTTGTGCTGCCCGTAATTGATTATTGTGATGTGTGCTGTACCAATACGGCGGAGGGACTTCTGGATAGATTAGATCGGCTTCTAAATAATTGTATTCGGTTTATATTTGGCCTTCGAAAATATGACCACGTATCTGTCTTCCGACGAAAGCTCCACTGGCTTCGCATTCGAGAGCGCAGAAGTCTTAAAATTTTGTGTACACTGTTCTCCATTTTAAACGACTCAGCTGCGCCCCAGTACTTACGATCCAAATTTAGGTTTGTAACTGCCCGTCCTGGCTGTGAACTTCGCACCACTCGTAAGCTACTCCTCTCTGTGCCCGATCACAATTCCACTTCCATGTCCAATTCGTTTACCATACATGCCATCCGCCTTTGGAATGCTCTTCCCCTCAGCATACGTCAAGCTCAAACAAAATTCACGTTCAAGCGCAAGCTCCGAAAGTATCTTCTTGATAACTCTTCATAGTAAATTCAGTAGCAGGTAATTTATTTATATATATATTTATTTATGCATATATATTTATTTATTTGTATTTATTACGTATATGTTATACTATCTTTGTATATTTTATATCTTAATAATATATATTTATTTAAATGCTTATTTATATTAGATAACGTTCTTGCTATTTTTAGTTATTAGTTCTTTACATACCCTGCACCAATGATGCTTCTCTGTTTGGCCTAAAGGTTGACTGGTAGAGAATGCCTTACGGCATTAAGTCCGCCTTTTGTAACTGTATATTTTATACTGTGCAATAAAGTTTAAATAAATAAAAAATAAATAAATATTCCGTAGTCAACTATTATAGTTATAGTTTCGCCATGTCCGTCTTTCCGTCCGCCTGTCTATGGTCTCGCTGAGTGATCTTTAGCACTAGAAAGCTGAAATTTGGTATTAGGGTACCTCCCGTACACACGAAGTGGGGGGGGGGGGGGGTGAATTTTTTTTTCGCTTCAAACCTATCGTGTTAGACAGTAGTTTCGTAAATAATAGCTAATAGCTCTGAGCTCTGAAAGTTCAAAAAAAGGGTATCTGCCCCCATCTAACTTTTGCACCGTGGGTCAAAAAAAAATTAAAAAATCATGGAAGTGAGGCCTGATAAGTACTTTCAATGAAAACTATATTGAATAAAATCGGTTTAGCCATTTTTGAGATATCACTCAAATATGCATAGTGAAAGGACGTAAGTACCGGATAGTAAAATGACGTAGGCAGCGCCTTATATCCCTTAATAAACGACCTTTTGAACGGATGTATTGTAAAAGGCTGGCAACGGAACCCTACACTGAGCATGGCCCGACATGCTCTTGGCCGATTTTTATAAGTCCTCTTACTTGATGATTTAATTTTTTAATAATCTAGATATCTGTCTATATATTTAAAAGTTCAATATATTTTATTAAGCTTATAGTATTTTTCACAAAGCTCTAGAGTAAGGACAAAATAAACAAATGCTAACCACATCAAAAACCTAAATTATAATAGGGTTTGTAGTAGGGTTAGGGTAACTGTTACGTAATAAGGGTCCTTAAAATGGCCCTTAAGAGCCCTTACGTGTAAGGGTATAAGATCAGAAGATCATATATTTTAAATCCTAAATGAAGTGTTCGGAAACCATTAAAATGACACCCATTGCACCGCTATGGCCAACTGGATTGTGCCGGCGGTCGGGGAGGAGGGCTGGATTTCAATTACGTTACCAAAATCGATGTTCCAAATTTGAAACTCATAACTTAACAATGTTTGAGCATGTAATGTTAAAATTACTGCTACAGATAAAAAACTCATCATAATAAAATCGGTTGTTGTAATGCTGGCCATTGCCTACCGTTTTTGAACACATTTTAGAGGACTTACAATGTGAGTGTAGATAAAAAATATAAAGTTCCTGTTCGTACACCTACATTACCTACCAAAGTTAAAATTAGAACCCCGTGTCATTAAGCGGCGTGCACGTCATCCGCCGCTATTTTATCAGCTTTTACCCGCCGTCAGACATGAAAAATGATAAAAGTAGTTACTTTTGGTACTCTTTTGAAATCACCTCTCATTACATTTACTTCTCATAATCATATTCTATATACATACATCCTGCATCCCTTATGTAGTTTAGATATTTATTAACTTACATAGCTTACAATATTGTTTACTTTGTATTTTTAAGCATGCTGTGTCTGCTATTTTAGGATGCACATATATGTTATCAAATTTTCAGCTTGTTTCTATTTGCTGTAATGTGACACTCACTCAGGTTGTAGACCATTAATAAAAATAAAAAATAAAAATCTTGGTCGCGTTTTATTAAGCGCTTATAAGCGAAGCGTTCACCCTCGCCACAAATTTACTATAACCAAGGGGACGACATTTTGCCCCTGTTGCCCCCCCCCCCCCCCCCCCCTCCCTGTATCCGTTTTACTATTACTTATTATATGCTCTGGCTCGTAGGCTACAGTCGGCAAACCACATACCTCAATAACTCCTACACTCTACCATTAACCTTTCCTCCCACCAGACGTGCGACTCCGCTGCCTCTCCATAGTAGTCGGCACAGTGTGCACCATCACGGCGCTGCTCGGCGCGCAGTCGTGGGGCCCGGCGGCACTGCAGGACCACTGGGCGTCGCAGCCGAAAGTCCACTTCGATACGTCGGCCCCTTTCATGGCTCTGTACGGGCTGTTCAACTTCAACATGTACATATTGGCGTATCTGTTCTCACCTGGTAGCGGCTCGATACATGGTGAGTGGGAAAACTACGCGTGACGTAATAAGCGACGCACTGTTTCACTTTTCGAACGAGCGCAGCGTAAGCAAAGTGAGGTTCTTACAAACAATTTCGGCTACTTGGACGTCTCGGCATTACAATGGCTTTTTGATTTTCAGCGATAACTTCAGTAACGTTTTTCGGATCTTTGTTTGTTGGCTTTGTAGCAGAGATACATATAATTTGAGAGTTCATATATGAGCAGGCTCGATCAAGGGGTTGTGGAGCTAGAAGGCGAAAAAATATCTTCAGAAGGGTCTTGTTATATTGACCATGTTGTTTGCAAGTAAATCGCGAGTTCTCAGTTCGAGGAGTTATATGTATATCTTTAACGCCAAGCATTGAACAAAAAGTCAAGCGAAATTGAACTTTGCGGAAGCCCGCGTAGGTCCCTATTGCATTACAAAGCCTGTCGGCTGTAGCCGTCGTTGGCATCCATGGCACACCTTTTTGATGTCGGCCACAGTCGACTGTGGCGGCTTTTTTTATAAACAGATTAATTTAAAAAAACGGTAAGTGCAAAAGAAAGAAATAGAAGTGAAATTCACATTCTCCGTCAGACTGGCGCGTTCTGTTAGCGGGCGGAAGCCAGCGCGCCGCGTCCGGGCAGACAGAGACAATATATAACTGCCCCTTGAGGGAGCGATGCGCGCGAGTTGTGAGCGCTGCGCCGGCCGGCCGCCACCATTATCGTACCAACCTTTAAAAATTATCGTACCAGACGTAAAATTATCGTACATCTATAAAAGTGACATTATCACTTATTTTTCATTGGAAATGAGCTGAAATATGAAAAGAACACACGCAATTTACATACTACAAGGTTATTTTAACTTAAATTTTGTGAATGACGGGGATTTTTTTTCTGACAATCAATGGCATGAATGGCAAAACTCAGTTTTTCGTAAGGCCTAAAAAGCCACATGCTGTCCCTTTCCTTAGGGTCACTAAAAAGAAATGGCAGTTGGGACATGCGAATGTCATTCTGCTCTAATCCGTCATATTTCTTAGTTGACGATAAATGTCAAAATGGACCAAATGGACCAATAGCATATCAGCCTGGTACACGATGCCATAGATAGGATAGTTTTTTTAAAAAGTGTAGTACACTACACTGAAACCTTAAAATTATCGTACTTTTGCGTACGATAATCAACATTGGAACGTACATCGTACGGAGGTGCAAATTATCGTACATGTACGACAATTATCGTACGCCTGGCAACGCTGATGCGAGGGCGACGCGCGCCGCTCTCTTCGCGCTCCGCTTCCGCCCCGCTCTCTTCGCGCTCCGCTTCCGCCCCGCTCTCTTCGCGCTCCGCTTCCGCCCCGCTAATAAAACGCACCATTCTGACGGAGCCTTTACACTACATGTTTTTCACTATATTGACGCCAATGAAGTCAACCTTGACCAATATTATGGCTTACGAAATGTGGGCCGTGGCCTAAATACAAGACTAGCTGCCAAACAATAGAACTACAAAATGATTCAGAAGAATGAATGCACGCATGCCATGCCAATAAAAAAAACATATAGTCTGGCAAACCATTTCTGTCAGTAGAAACGCGCGGCAAATTCAAAATACGTACATGTGGCAACCCTTTGTGATGAGACACTGTATTTCGTGACAAACATTTAAATTCCCAATTAAATTTAAATTCACTATTAAGGCATATGTCATTGCCTCAACCAGATTATCTGTTGCAGTTGATGACAGATCAGACGAAATATATCCGTCTCCTTTTTACACACCGTAAATGTCACCAAATGAAAGGGGCGGAAATACAAACTAAAATTAAAAACAAAAGTTTGATGATCATTGCTACTTTTTTCACTGATTCTTAGTGTTTTCATACTTTTGTTCGCTGTACATTGCTACTGCGTTCGTTGGCTGGCCAGACTATAGGTACTTATTTAATGTTTTTTTTTTCAGAAACCGCCATAACCAAAGACAACCCAGCGTTCTCCATGATCAACGATTCCGACGAAGAAGTCATCTATGGCTCCGACGAAGAGAGTCGACGACCCCTAAACTCCCACCACCGGATGAACGAAGATATATGAATCGACCCATAGACAAAGTGAATGTATTTTTTTGTTGTTATAAAGTTATATTGAGGACTACGATTGTGTCTGTTATTCCGTCCCAAATAGATAATTTATTTACCTAATGCAACTGGCTGACGAAATAAGGCCTGATATCTCTAATAATTATTGTTTTGTTCATTGTTGGGAAGATAACAGACTTCTAACGCAAAATCTTCTTTGAAAAAGGTCGAATGTTTATGTCCGCGAAAAAACAAAGCAGCCTATTCACTACATAGTATAAAACAAAGTCGGTTTCCGCTGTTTGTCCCCATGTATGCTTAGATCTTTAAAACTAAACAACGGATTTTGACGCGGTTTTTTTTATAGATAGAGTGATTCAAGAGGAAGGTTTATATGTATAACTAGCTGTGCCCGCGGCTCCGCCCGCGTGGATTTCGGTCTGTTTCAGTAAGCGGCTAATTCACCCCTAATTTCTCTCCCGCTACCCTGGAGGCGGAACTTGAAGTAAAGTTGACAGATGAAAACGCTAGATGACAGTAGTCCTAATAAAATATTTTACAATTACCACTAAATGAAACTACACTCAAAAATGAATATTTTTTTTATATCCTATTTTTTTTGGCATGATTTAAACGACATAGAGTCTTAGGTGTATATCGGACGATAAAGGACCACTTTTGTATTTATACGTTCATGTCCACGGCAAATATCATCCAAATCGATCCTCCCGTCAAATCAGTCTAAGCATGAAAGGTAAGAACAGGCGCGGTTGAAATTGGGGTGGGGGGTCACAAATGCAGAAATGTTTTTTTTCTATTTGAAGTGCACTTGGAGGGGGGAGGGGTCCATGACCCATGCAAATTTAACTCATATTCGAGTGTAGTGGCAATCAAAAACGGCTGCACCGATTTTATTCAATATAGTTTTTATTGAAAGTTTCTAGTGCGAACGGTAACTGAGCTATACCGCGGACAGACGGACGGACATGGCGAAACTATAAGGGGAGGCGGATTTTAATTACGTTACCGTAGGTAATGAATTTTCATACGTTTTTACCACACTGTCACAGATAATAAACTGATGTTACGTTACTGGTTGCAATAATGGTGGTAATTACAACGGTTCCGAATGCGGAATAGAGGATTTATGATATTGGTGTAGATCAAGATATTTATTCTTCAACATTACAATGCACTTATGAACGTCAGAGAAAAATAAAATACGTGAGTGTCGTGGAACACTCTGTTGGAACGAAGTTATTTTATTTCATTTTTGACTTTTTCGAAAATTTTGTGGTTTTAATAAAAATACATTTTTTGAAATGTTTGATATTTTTGAAATTTTTGAAACTGAAATTTTTGTAATTTTTGAAATTTTTAAGTTTTTGAAATTTTTGAATTTTAGAAATATTGATATTTTCAAATTTTCGAAATTTTTGACATTTTTTGCTATTAGGTTCTCGACTTTTTTCACTTTCACTTCTCACTTTCACTTTTCACTACACTTCAATTCACTTCACTTTATTCTATTTTATATATTTTTTATTTCATTCCGTTTTACATGTTTCTCAATCGTATGGATGTCGCGTTTCCGTGACGTGACGGTCACGTGACTTTTTTTCGCCTAGCCCCCATCCGCGAACTGTCCGATAAGGAACTTCGTTCCAAAACTACGACCGTTTCTAACCCTACACCTCTGGCCCAAGATGTATTATGACAGAAAAGAAACTCGACGGAACTATTTTTTTTTCAAAACAGTAATACATTATTAGATCTTAAAGATACAAAATAATGCGTAGTTCTTCAAGAAGACATATCAAAGCAGCTTGAGAGACAGATAATGTACCTTTTGTTTAATTTTAAAGAAAAATAAATCCTAATCTGACTGCTTCACAAAACGTTTGACATGTTTTCCTACCTAAACGGTGTCCTATAAATGTTAGATGATTTTGTAGTAGTTTTTTTGTTTGGGCCATGCATCTTTGTCCTTCATATACAACGTGCCCGTGAGCATTGCGAGAGATTTTATCCACGCATTTCTGAGGTCAAAAGAATGAAAAAACATTATATGACTTTTGTTGTAAAACGCCAAAAAAAAATTTTTTTTTTTTTCAATTTTTTGGAATGCTGTTCTACATAAAAAGTAAATGTCATTAGAAAAAAGTAACGGAAAAAGTACATTGCTACATTTTTTCTCGTAAAAAACTAGTCCATGAAAAGTGTTTCTTAGGTCTTTGATATCAGTCAATAAGAGATGTCTAGACTATGCCCCATACCGGTGAGATCGCCATCAAAAAATCATTTTACACTGAGAAACAATTCAAAATGCAATTTTTTGTAAGTAGATTTACTCTGAAACTATGGTGAATTTCGGAAAAGTTTAAAGGACATTTTGTTCTCTAAATATGATCATGAATACACTGTTAAAGTCTCTCGCAATGCTCACGGGCACCGTGTATAGTCCTCGAACCTGCAGTACCTAACCCTTTGACATTCATGACATTTTCAAATATTTATTAAGAGCGGGTAAAGGTAAATTTAAAGCATCGACGGGTAACATGTTATAAATATGAACACCTTAACCAAAAAATTACAAATTATTTAAATACAAAATTTCATCTAAATACGTACAGCGGTTATTGGTTGTTTCTTCCCCATGTAAACTTCCACCCCTTTTGCATCCGCTTAAGGGATAATTTCCGAGATAAAACTATTTTATTTCCATTTCCAGAGCTTAAATTATCTCCATACAAATTTATCTAAATCGATTCTGCGGTTAATAATTCCCTATACAAATTTTCAATTCCCTTTTCACCCCTTTAGGGTTTATTTTCGGAGACCCATACTATACCAAATTTCATTTTTTATCAGTTCAGCGGTAAAAAAAATCCTCATACCAACTTCCAACCCCCTTTTCACCCCCACAAAAGGGTTTATTTTCGGGATGTGAAAACTATATGTCGTTTCTCGGGACTTAAATTATCTGCATACTAATTTATATTAAAAAGGTCGGCGGGGGGGGGGGGGGGGGGGGGGTGTTTGAAGATGAACCTATCCATTGTCCTTTCTCGAGACCCATACTATCTCTATACCAATTTTCATCTAAATCAAATCAGTTCAGCGGTAAAAAAATTCCTCATACCAACTTCCAACCCCCTTTTCACCCCCACAAGGGTTTGAAAACTATCCTATGACGTTTCTCGAGACTCAAATTATCTCCATACTTATTTCTATCTAAATCGTTTCAGCGGTTAAAAATTCTCCATACAAACTTTCAACCCCATTTCACCCCCACCAGGGTTGATTTTCGGGATTAAAACTATATATTATCTATATTATCCTTTCCCGGGACTCAAACTATCTCTATACAAAATTTCATCAAAATCCGTTCAGCCGTTTTCACGTGATGCGCGGTCAAATAAACAGACAAACAGATAAACAGACAAAAATTCTAAAAATTGTTGGAACGTGTTCTGTTATCGATTCTAAGTATCCCCAGCCAACTTTTTTTCGATTATCTTCCATGTACAGACTTTCGACCCTCTTCAGCTTTATACATGCATAATATAGTAGAGAAACACTGATGATTTTAGAGGTTTCTAATGTGATGTCGTAAATAAACCCATTTTTTGCGCTTACATTGCAAACGCTGGCTAAGTCCTAAGAGATAGATCAAATAATGTACCACAGTATTGTACACCTTAAAAAGGTCTACAAAAAGTCTGCGATGGTATATGTCTATCTCTTAGGGATAACCCACAATAACCATTTTTTATCCCGTGCGAAGCCGGGGCGGATCGCTACGATAGTAGTTGATAAACTACGAATGGTCAGTTCTAACAGTGTCGATGATCAGATAATGCTAACGCAATACCTGCAGTGCAATAACAATGAATTACTCTAAATAAGTAAGTAACAATCAATGCTAAAATAACTTCCCCTTCTTCATCAGAATCATCAGTTGGATAACACATAGTGCTGGAGCCGGCCGTACTGTAAATTTATCAAAAAACTTACCGGTTTTCTTCCATATAGCGTTGTAGAGCCCATCTCGGAGATCATAAAAATATAAGTCTTAAAGATTTACCATTTTGTTTAAAATGAATAATAATTTTAGTGATTTAAGACTAAAGATGTGCCGTTCTCGAGAACGTTCCCGAACGAGAGAATGTTAAGAGAAAGTTCTCGAGAACGTTCTCTGTAACGAGAATTTCCGAGAAAGTACATCAAATCTGCACAAATTAAGTTTTTTTTTATGTAAATCTTCCTAAAGGTGTTTGAAAGATATTCACGATCATTTTAAACCGAAAAAAAGATTCTAAGTGCAAAAATCTCTGCTATCACGGGAAATTTCCGAAGAACTTTCTCGCATGTTTCTTTGTACTTTTCTTGGAAGAGAACTCATTTATTTCTTAATATTTTTGTTTGTCTTCATAATATTACCATATACTCGTATGTTAATTGATACTGGTACAGCAATTTTGTCTCCAATTGAGATTATTAAAAAAACATTAAAAAAGCTTAATTCTCTTTGCTCCGGAGAATGTCCTCGGAAATGTTCTCGACTATGTTTTATGTGACTATTAATTATAAAATAAATATGTAATGTCCGAAAAATATGTAACAAGCATGTAATTTAAACGAAAACGTTGGCATAAAAAACTAAATTTGTTTATATTTTAAAATATCTTAATTATCTATATATTTTTTATTTGAAATAATAAAAACCATGAAATCGCGTTTATTTTATGCAAAAAAGAAAAAACCGGCCAAGAGCATGTCGGGCCATGCTCAATATAGGGTTCCGTAGTTGCCGGCCCGTCACAATTCACCCACTCAAAATGTCGTGTTCCGTAGTCAACTAGGAACCCTTACAATTTCGCCTTGTCCGTCTATCTCTCTGTCTATCCGTCTCTGGCTTTGCTCAGTGATGGTTAGTACTAAAAAACTAAAAGGGCACCTTTTTAGGGTTTCGTAGCCAAATGGCAAAAAACGGAACCCTTATGGATTCGTCATGTCTGTCTGTCTGTCCGTCCGTATGTCACAGGCATTTTACTCGGAAACTATACGACGTATCTGAATAAAATTTACACATAAGGTGTATTTTGTATGCAGCTACTTAGTTATGTAGTTAAATTTGAAAAAAAAATATTTTTGGGGAGGCGCTCCATACAGGTAAATAATTTAAAAAAAAATTAACCAAATATCAACATGTGACACATCAATCGATAGGTCTTTCAAAATAATATTGAGGTTTCTTTGACTATTTTGTGCTTAAGTGAATATTTTCTGAAATAATCGCTTCGAAAGTCAGAAAAGTTGTGTAGCCCCCCCCCCCGTAACTTTTGAACCGTAAGTTCAAAAAATATGAAAAAATTTGAAGAGATGCGCCTTATCATAAACTTTCAACGAAAATGGTTTTGAACACTATCGGTTCAGCCATTTTTGAGTTATCTCCAAAAAACTTCTTCCATAGGCATCAGATACGACCTTTTGGTATTAGTTTGGTTCTTATTCCATTGAAGGTACGGAACCCTCCTATGCGTGGTCCGACACGCACTTGGCCGGTTTTTTTCGCTCCAATTAGTAAATACAAATCTTGCCTTCTTCTTGGAACAACCTTTATATTTCGTTATAATTATCAATTACGTACATGTTTGTACATTTTTAAATTTGTAGTGACATAAAATTTAGCCGAGAACGTTTCTGAGAAAGTTCTCCGGATCAAAGAGAACTAAGTATGCTTTTTTAATGTATATAATTTTGTTTTAAGATAAAATTGCTTTACCAGTATCAATTAAACACATATTTTTAAATTATTAAGACATTCTATTATTATATAAAGCCTATCGTGTCTCACTTCTGGGCAAAGGCCTCCCCCAAATCTTTCCACCGATCCCTATTATGTGCTGTGTCTGACTATTTCTTCAAAAAGGAGTCTAGTTCATTCCGCCATCGCCTGCGGGGTATGCCGCATCCTCGATTAGTTTTCGGGCTTCCACTGTGTAGTGATTTTGCCCCACAACTCATTCGGCATCCGGCAGACGTGGCCAGCCGAGTCCCACTTTAACTTCGCCGCCTTCCGAGCTACAACGACGATTTGGGTCTTGGGGCGCCGCGTGGTGTTACGGACTCGATCCACCAATTTTACACCTGATATGCTACGCTCCATGGCTCGTTGGCAAACCCCGAGTTCAGATATCTGTGCTTTAGCCAAAGACCAAATCTATGCACCGTAGGTAAGAACTGGAAGTATGCACATGTCCATGAGCTTCCGTATGAGTGACATCGGAAGATTTCCTTTCATTAAGTGTTTCATGGACCGATAGCTCCTCCAGGCAGACGGATTGAAAACAATCCGTCTTTCTACCTCTTTTTCCTGACGCGCCTGGAAGGAGACTAGTTGGCCCAAATAAAGGTACTTATGGACATATACTTAAGCAACAATCAGTTCTCGGGAGAACGTTCCTTCGAAAGTTTCCTGAGTGAGTAGAGAAATTTGTACTTAAGAGCTTCTAACTTTGGAACCGTGGGTCCAAAAAATTTGGAAAAAATCATGGAAGTGAGGCCTAATAAGTACTTTCAATAAAAACTATATTTAAGGAATTCGGTTGAGCCGTTTTTGAATTATAACTCAAAAACGCATAGTAAAGGACGTAATAGTGCTGCATAGTAAAATGACGTAAGCGCCGCAACATATTCCTTAATAAACGACCTTTTGCTCAACATGCTCTTGGCCGGTTTTTTTCGGTTTATAATGATTGTAAATATTTTTCAAACACCTTCAAAAAGATATACAAAAAATAAAAAATCTGAATTTGCGCAGATTTTATGTACTTTCTCAGTAATTCTCGTCTAGAGAAAACGTTCTCGAGAAAGTGCGGAAATTCTCAGGAGAAGAAATTCTCGAGAGCGAGAACGTTCTCGCCGGCACAACTCTATTTAAGACCCCCGTGACCAAAGTATTGCTATTTGACGAATTTCTCCATTTTTCGAGTTATTGTAGTATACTTTTACGGCATGTTAAACTATAAGAGACTTCAATATAAATATGCCCTTATGTTTGTGCTAATTTTTTTTTTTAAACGAATATATAGTCATTTGCCATTTTTTGTATGACATCGACTAATTCTTAAAATGGTCTTAAAATCTTATGCACCCACCAGAATGGTCTTAAATTTGGTATTTGTTGAATGGGTTCTTTATTACTGTGAAAATTTGGAGCGGTTGATAATTTAAGGCCAAAAAATTGCGATTTCAACTGATCTTAAAATCTTATGCGCCAACCGGAATGACCTTAAAATTGGTATGTCGGTTATTTAAAGTAGGCTAAACCGTGTGTCAACATTTGGAGCTGTAGGCTCGTTGATAAATTTACGCATTTTTTTTGTATTTTCAACTTGACGCCATACATACTTGTGACCATTTAAGACCTTTAAGACTTATGATTTCATGATCTGCGAGATGGGCTCTACAACGCTATATGGAAGAAAACCGGTAAGTTTTTTGATAAACTTACAGTATGGCCGGCTCCAGCACTAATAACAAAACATTCTTGATATCTTTGAAATAGGCGAATCTCGAATATATGAATAAGAAATTCTGATATTCTAAATACACTTTAATTTACAAGGTTGGGCAGAGTAACTGTCCTATTGCAATACACTTGTTTATTTATATAAATATAGCGATTCTCCATGGGTTCCAAAAGACACTTTGATTACCTATACTTTTAGTAGTACATTTTTAGTATAACAAATGTAAAAAGTAGCTCAGTTGGAAAATTGTACAGGGAATATTAAGAAATATTAAGAATCGAGCGAGGTATTCAGTTAACCGAAAGATTTAAGGTTGAGGGGGGGCAAGGGACCTAATTTAAGGCTTATTACTGCGCACCAAAAGTCATTTCAAGGAGTCTTCTTCTGCTGAAATCAAGTGAAAATCTATATGAACGATTTTTACAAAACCGTGCTTAAAAATTGTATCATATTCAATAAAATTCTTAAAATAAAGGGGACAAAGTTTTTGGTAGTACTGCAAAATACACGCGGGCTCTGAAACCCAAAGAAAAAAGAAAATTTATGGCTGTACACTGTTTCTTTAAAATACAGAAAGTAATTAACACGGAGCAGCGGCCATTACGCAAAGAAGTCACGTTTTAATTACACGAGATCGACAAACGAAAGATTGATGGAGAAGTAGGAGAAGTATGGTGTTTTATTACTCTTGAGGATATATTAGCCTTTGATTAAAGTAAAAAGAGATATTAGCTATAAGATGATTCCAAAACGTAAAGCAGTCAGGGTATATCTTCACGAGTAAGTACCATATTAGTCGAAATAATGAGACTGATTTTTTACCTTGCAATACGTAGTGTAGAACGCCCTCCGGCCAGGTGGGATGACGATCTGCGAAAGACTGCTGAATGCGGCAAGCTGAAGACAGGGCGCTATGGCGCTCATTAGGGGAGGCCTATGTCCAGCAGTGGACTAGTATAGGATGATGATGATGATGAATGTACGCTACGTATCCATATATGTATATGACTGATATTCTACCGATATTTAGTGTCGAGTAGGTAGTCAAATATAGGACGACATGGCCAATGAGGTCGTGCGTGGCGCTGCGTGCCGCGTGAAATTCCTTCTATGGCAAGATGCATAAAATTATACAAGCTAAGGTACAGAGAAGAAAAATATATTAATTAATGTAGAATATATAGTGTGCTTAATATAAGTAACAACATAATATGTAATATTATATTGTTTTTAAACTAGGACAGTAAAGTTTATCTGCCCAACCCTGTATTCAAATCAAATGTCAATTACAATACCCGTGTCCTTTCACGTGATACAAGAGACGCAATTGCGTGTCCATTTCACGATGGCAATGGCCTTTAATTTTATGATTTTAAGGTTCCAGTTCGACAATATCGAAGCAAGCTTGTGGTTCGATTTTTCTCGCCTGCGAGATATCTATAACGGTATTCTAATGACAGTATCAATTAAAATAATAGATTTTTACGTAGGTAATCATAAAAAGAAATCTACTTAATCTACCTTCCAAATTATCTATGCTTTAATTTGGCGCTAACGTTTTAGGATGGAAGCATATTATGGGTGACGAATATTTCAATTAATTACGAATCTCATGCAGTTAGTTTAAAGTTGAACATCACTGCAAGTTTCTAAATATGGAACACGAGGATAAACGGCGCTCCTTTCAATAGTATAAAAAAAGGAAGGACGCGCGCGCCACACGTCGGCTGCTGAGTCACTGACGTTTGCCGCCATTTTGTTAAGCTCATGCCTACGAGTTAATAGATTTTTAAACAAGGAATTAAAAATCGTTAAATATGATCATATTTAACGATTTTCTATTTTAAGAAATTGTAAGTTTTTTATGAAGAGATATCTGTAAACAACTAAAACAGGAAACCCAGCATATATCTGAGTTGAGCCACGTTGAGCTACGTTTATTTGTCCGCCATCTTGTTGAGAGATCCAATAATGTGAAGTTAGCAATGAGCGACAAAAAAAGCAGGATCGTTCCAACAAAGCACCCATTGGGGGAGCCATTTCTCGATGTCACGTTGGAATTGGCGATAGGCTGCGTGCGATAGACCGAGCTTTTGTAGCCCAGAACCCAGAATTGACAGTCTCCTTTGGCAGTAGAAAATGGCGGCAAATCATTAGAAAAATGTAGGCGCGAAAAATTCCCTTTACCACTTAGCAAGTTTGTTGCCTTGCTAGAATATAATTTGCAATTCTTTATAAACTGAAATAGATTGCTAAATATACTTTAAAAAGTGAGCAAGTCCTCCGATATTCAAGACCGGATGTGAACCGCACTTTTCGCGGCTGATGCTCTAACCTCTAGGCCACCCGGTCACAAAATGCAAATCAAAAAATATTCTACAAAATAATTTGATTTGCTTCAAGATTTGCAATTCTTTCTTCAATCAATTTTAATGTGCATGTGTGTGCGCATGTCACTCCTCTGGAGTTGCAGGCGTTCATAGGCTTGTTTGCCATGGTCATAGTATAAAAAAAATGTAGTACACATTTTTTTTTATCCTTAGTTTGTCTTCTACTCTTTTGCCTGGATATACCTCAGTCATCAGCATTTTGGGTAGCTGGACCATGCAGCAGTTACACAAGGTGTGCAGGTGTTGCTGTCATCCCTTTCCATCGCAAGATGTGCCCCTTGCTAGTCAGAAGACAATGATGATGATCAATGAGTAGGCTGACAAAATGATGTAGCATTGCCTGGTTAAGACAGGTTGTGGCATCCTCTGAGGATGCAAATATTTTCGGACAGATGTTAGGCCAGCAGCATGCTACGGATTATTCAAGAGATTTACTTAGATGCTTATCTTATTTGGCCGTGGCAAAAAAGCTGAAATAAAATCTAGAAAGATGATGAATAATATATGATGATGGTGAAAAGCATATTCATCAGTTCATCATAATTACCTGGGTCTGGGTTGACTTGAAAATATTTTTTTAGAGCAGTTTAAATCATACCATAATAATAATTTTAAACAAAAAAGAACCGACTTCACTAAACATCCACCTTTCCAACACCAAGTACTCAATCTGCTGTAAAAAATACTCAAATCACCATAGGTGTGCCTATAATAGTTGTACCGTACCGTTCCCTCGATTTCTCCAGGATGGCATCATCAGATCCTGACATGGTTACATGGGACCAACTGTGAAGTATAGGCTTTCAAACAAAAAAAGAATTTTCCAAATCAGTCCAGCCGTCTTCGAATAATCGGTGAACATACATAAAAATAAAAATAAATAGCAAAAACAAAGATCCCGACGAATTGATAACCTGATAACCTCCTCCTTTGAAATCTTGAAGTCGGTTGAAAACAATACAAATTGTATAAGTTTGGGATCTTATAGGAACTGGATTTGTAATGTTACTTTTAGGAAATCTAAGATTTCTGAAATGAAAAATGGCCACAGTTCATTATTTGATTTAATTAAGAAGAAATAAATAATAGCAATTAACTACTATGGATAAAGGATTACATGGAGTTAATCGATGGAAATTGTCTGTATGTTGTTGAGCGTATGCGCGATGAGGATGACGGGGTGCGGGTGCGTCGGGCTCAGCACCGCGGGGAGCGTGAGCGGCAGCGGGCGCTGGCGCGCGCCGCACGGCGCCGCGGGCAGCACCAGTGGCGCCGCCGTCGCCGCCGTACGCCGCAGCACCGCCCCGCCACGGACCACGCACGCCACGCCCGCGCGGGGATCAACATTCTCATTCACCGGCGACTCATCGTCCGAACACAAGTCAATAACCTCACACTCATCCCGCTTCAGCGGATCGGCGGGCAGGTCATCTCCATCCACAAACACTATATCCTCAGCTGGAGGTTTATTGCTCTCTGCCTCCTTCCGGAGATTGTCAATGTACTCGTTCATGCTCTCAAGTGACATCCTATCAATGTTCACAGTGATCGGCCTGCATTTCAATAGCAGCAGCTGTCCTTTCAGATCTAGTACATCTTTGTTGCGCTGGTAGGGAAAAACATGCCGCCTTTGCCAGTAGTCTATTGGCCGTCTGTATCTGATTGGAAACTGTTGGTTTTTGCTCTTAAGAGCTGATGGTTTGTTGCTCAATGGTGTTGTTGTGCAACAGTATCGTTCGATCCTCTCCCTTGAGTAGCTTTTATCTAGGTTCACATTCGTTTTCGCATTTTTCAAGTATGCTAAGGAAGAAAATGGGTATGGAGGTCCCCGGTCAATGTTTGCGGCTGATCTAGCATTTCTCTGGCGACTGTCCCCATCCGCATTTCTTGATGTTACCTCTAATTTCTGATCCTGTGGTTTGAGTTTTAGGGCAGAAAGAAATTCTGGTAATCCGGTGGGTTCAGAACTCGATGCCACCTCTTCATTGTTGCAGAGTCTCTCATGAGCTCTCAATATCTCAACATTGTCAAAATGACTGTCACAATTATCACAGAGATAGATATCAGATTTGACCTGAGGCTCGGCGGAGTCGAGGTTCTTCGGGCGGTCATAGAACATGTTCTCATTCCGGAAGGTGACAAGCAGACGGCCGTTGGGCCGGTAGTACAGTGAGGTGGTGCGGTCGCGGTTGTCCACGTAGCGCAGGCGGCGGCGCGGGTAGCGCGCCAGCTGCGCAGAGAACACCAGTAGGAAGGCGCTCTTGTGGTAGTCATAGCATCGCTTTACGAGGTTCTTCAGCCTGCCCTCCCAGTCGTCAGGCACGACGGCTGGCCGCACAAACGGGTGGGAGAACGCGACGTTCGCCGGCCACCATGGTGGCTGGCGGATATCCTTCGCAGTGTCCCGACCCCATGAACACGCCACCATGAATGTAATGAACCGCTCCAGCTCCTCTGCCTTCACCGTCGACAGCCCCGTCGGGTTGCCGTTGGCGAACAGCAGCGGCAGATTCGCGATCATGGTTCGCGATGTCGCAGACGGTCATCGGAGTTCCGAAGGCGCTTGCGATGTCGCTCGGCACGGAACCATCGTAACGGTTAATTCGCCCCTATGCGACTTGGACACTGAGATCGAAAGAACGGGCATCACATTTGTAACATATCACTGATAACTAAAATAAAAATAAAAGGAACAGATTGATATCTCGGCGGCATATATCACAAAAATCCGTAAAGAGCGTTCCTTAACTAAATACGTATAGAGAGAAAGAGAAGAGATCCATAGCCATCCATAGATCTTTGTTACGTTACGTAGGTTTTGATGCCATGCGAACAAAACGCCGGACTTACGAATTATTCGATTAATATTTGCGACATTCGTTATAAATACTTAAGCGAACCCAATTTATGGAGTAAAATCTTTTTTTTTTAAGTAACGAATATTTTCTTACGCAAAATGTTGATATATTCGTATAAAGTTAAATAACAAAAATATTTTTGCGTTTTGTTATGTCTTTGTGATGCAACTAGTGTTGGCCATCTTTGGGCGGAGACGCCAAGACAACTTCATGAAGATTAGGACGCTGTTTTTTTTCTTCTTTTTATTTTTTATTTTCGAACTACTTAGTTAGCGAAGCCATATGGATTTTTTTCACGTGCTGTAAACAAAATAATATTAAACTCAATTTCCAGTTTCTTGTTTGCTAATAGTTTCTCGCCATTCATATTTTATTATCATTGTTTGAATCGTAATTTTACTATTATATCCTATGTAAAAGCGTTTAACACTTATATGTCTTAAGCATACTTAAGCTTCATTTTTCACATTTTTTTGGTAATAATCTCAATTCGGTTGAAATTTTACACAAACCAACATGGTGTCCGCCATTTTAAGTCTCAATTTTCAGTACTTATACAAATTATACTATTATTTGGTACATATTATAATGCAGTAGGTATTTTTGGGAACGTATAGAATTTGATCATAAAGCCTTGAAAAATAATTGTTTTCCTAATTTACTTTTATTAGTTTGTATCATGTCAGAATCGATTGTTTATCGATATATTTTTGTATTTTACGTAGACTGCACTAGGTTGTTTGTTGTAACAACTAGAGATGCAAACAAGGAAAGGTTGGAATAAGAACGGCGAAGCGCTTACAGGGGAGTCGGTGTGACAGCTAAATTGGTTGTGTTGACCGGGCTCAAAGCGCAAGAGTAGGTACTGACAGTAGCTCTTTGGCCTTCATAAATAAGTGTAAAAAAATTGCATAACAATGCCGAAATGAGCCGTGATTTAGTACTGAAAAATATTTAATATTATATTATATTTATTATATAATTACATAATATTTACTAATAAAGAATAGTAAAATTCACTGAATTTACGGTTATTTATTTACCCATAACCAATGTTAATACTAACAATAACAGAATGTAAATTCGTTGTAATTTAAAGTGTATATTTACACGTAAGTATTTGTAGACATATTGAGAAAATATCACAAAGACATAATTGACAGAACAAAAAGTTCTTTACATTAAGAATATAAAGACATTACGAATTAAGAACTAGTAGCTAAGGAGGTTATATTCTAAACAACAACTAAAGCTAGAACTCAAACCAACGAAATTCCCATGTTACATATTCCAAACAAGAAAATAGAATGTAATTTTATTCAAAACAAAATCCCTATAGGCAAGCATTGAGTAACAGGAGATGACATCCCTAAGAAATTATTTGTACCATGAGTTGTAGTGAAAATCACTAAAAGTCTGACAGTGGCTGTTGGACCACTGACATGATTACACGCAAGTGTCAAACTTTTAATAAAATCAAATACTAAACCGTAAAGGCTTCTTGCATGATAATAAACTGTAAAAATAATTCTAAAGATAGTAATAAAAGCCAGGGAATTACATTCCATAGGTAAGTAAGTGCAAAGTTTGGTGTTACATTAATTAAAAATATTAATGTTGGCGGTGCGACGCCATATTTCTTGGCGCACAGATTAATGTCGCAGAAGTAACATCATATGTGCCTACACTTAATTTACCAGCATTATTGTTTAATAGTACTCAGCATAAACATATTTACGTAATAAACACGTTTTAGATAAGTACGTTAGGTGATGTTTAGTTCATTAAACATATTTTTATTTTACAACAAGGGTGAATTTACTAGAGTAGTTAATGTGAGTAAAATACATACAAAAGATTTTTATGATCTGAATTTAAAACTTAAATATCGAAATTTCACCCATGTTATACCTACTTACACAATGTTTTTTCGTCCGTGCGAGGAAATCAATGTCATTTTAAGTAAATATCAAGGATCATTAACTCTCAAAGTTCGTATTGAAAGGAGCTTGTCGGCAAAAATAGTATTTTTCTACATTCGTTCCTAAAACTCTAGGGTAAGGAGCAAAATAAACATTAGGTAAAAATAAACCAATCATTCAGTTAATTACGTTTCCTTACAAAATTTGTTTAGGCAGCATATGAATTTTGTCAAAACCGTGTCACGTCTCTTTTGTTAAAGCTACTCTTTGATTCAGTGACAGCTGTCAACCGCCAAACATGGGGCACAAAATTTGTTCTAGATAGCTCATCTAGTAGAATACATAATACATCAATGTAGGCAAGAGCATTGGTGAAGTGACAAACTGTTTGGCGCGTTATCGATAGTGAATATTTACTTTCCTATATCTTTAGGAGTAGTTTGGGTTACATACTATTATAACTTTGCCGTGGACGTTCAAGATATAATAATGCATAATTAATGGAATACAATAGAAGCATTTATTTCGAGTAACTATATAAAAAGACTCATACATATTATTAGTAAGACTTATGTTACGTCAGTATTTATATCTGGTATAATTTAATGAGATAGATGCATACAGTACCACATAATAATATAATTGTATTACATGCAGAAGGTTATCTTCCCTATAAAATCAGTATTTGGCAGAACTTTCATAAAAAGGTTCTTTTTTGAAAGGTTTTCATATTTGGCAGATGGTAGTGGACACCGCTTGAGGTCAAGTGCAAACCTCACTCTTACTGTACCGTCCAGGAATTCCAGGACATATTCTAAATCTTTCACGGCACGCGCTGTGCTGTTGTGGAATGAGTTGCCGTTATCCATTAAACAGTCCCAATCAGTTGCGTCACTCAAGGGAAAACTGTATAAACTGTGGCTTTCCAACGACTTGTGTACCTAGTATATATTTATTTATGTATTTATTGATTTATTGTATATTTAGTTATATATATATATAGGTGTATATATATATTTTTTTCTTATTTTTTAATACACCCGCGACCCTCCAGATGCAAAGGTGCCCATCACGCTCGCCGCGTTGCCGCGTTGAACGGCGATAGACAACCTTTGCATCAGGAAAGACCCGGAGCGAGGATCCAAACCTCTTTCTCGTAAGCACCTCCCCACTTCCCTCAAAAATTCCTTGGCCTCGACACACCAACACCCGGTGGTTTCCACGGCAAGTGGTGTATATATTATATAAGATATCGAATACTTTGTTATTTATTTATTTTACAGCATTTCCTTTCTGAAAGTACATACAAGTAGTGCTCGTTTGTCTATCTTGTGTATCTCTCTCAATTGCTCAAAGGTTAGCTGGAAGAGATCCCTTACAGGGATAAGTTCGCCTTTGTACGTTGTATTTTCTTTTTCTATGACTGTATTTTGTCCTGTTTTATGTACAATAAAGTGTTTACATACATACATACATACTTTGACAGATGAACGGTGACACATGCCTTTCGACTTTCTAGGGTTGACAAGTACGCAATTATTTTGAGTACTGGACCTGATCCAATTTGCCTAAGTCTACCTAATCCATCAGTAATTTTAATATAAAACTAGATAAATGACAGATTTATCACCTGATTTGCCCAATTTAACTGTTATTATGGTACAAAACTACTACTATAAACTACTTAAATATTTTCTCTAATCTGTGGTCGTGCCGCAAAAAAACGAAGGGGATTTTGACAACCTCGAAAAAGTATCCGATATTTACCAAGGCCGTAACTGGCACTTCGTAGAATTGTACACCCTTGGCCGTACTGAAGAACGAGTAGACGGTAACATCGGTAACCGTGCCGTCCATGGCGAATTATATTACGACATGTTCGTCTCAAATCGAATACTCTGACACAACTGCTGATACGCACCTTGCTGATATTCATAAGCACTTTAAGCGTTTTAAAATATATGAAGACTCTTTGGCTATTGTTTACTAAATATTTTTAACAATCGAACGATTAAACGTTGTAATATTTCAAATCTCTACAAAATACACAGTCATTTCCAAGATGATATGAATTATATGATACGATAAGATCGATGTAAATTATCTGCACATATTTTTAATTATTATCTGCTCCTAGAAATATCGATATGAGTTACTCATATTCCAGCACTTTTAACCATGAAGTTAAAGTAATACACTGGAGGATATACTTCGACCACAAAGTGAGGCCGAAAGAGAAGGTAATGTAGGGAGCTTCATCTCATTCTAAGTAGGGTGACCATATGTACTATGATGAATGTGGGATTGGGATAGTATGGGGATAAATATGAAATAAAATATGCTTGTAAGTATTGTTCAGCAAGGGGTTTCGTAGTTCATATGGGAACTTATACATTCTACGACACTTCTCTTCCGGATCGACTTTATGAGCTGGCCACGTCAGATACGTTGACACAATAATGAGAGCAAAGAAACCCCTCTCAGTAGTATACTATCCTAAACTTATTGCTAGATCCGGGCATCTGGCAGCTATTTATCGGAGGATCAGTAAAAAAATGTGTAAGTTTTCTCGTTTTTACAGTACAAGGCCTATTGCTTATATAATAACTCTCCTTCCTCCTAGCGTTTGACCCGGCTTGGGGTCCGCTTGACAATCTAAACCCATAAATTGGCGTAGGCACTAGTTTTTACGAAAGCGACTGCCATTTGACCGTTCAACCCAGAGGGGAAACTAGGCTTTATCGGGATTAGGTCCGGTTTCCTTACGATGTTTTCCTTCACCGGCTAGCGACTGGTATCAAATGGTATTCCGTATATAAGTTCCGAAAAACTCAGTGGTACGAGCCGGGGTTTGAACACATTGCAGTGGTTTTTAACGAAGGGTCGTATGATATTTTTTTTGCAGCCCCCAGGAGGTCGCAACTCACAGACTGGAAAGTGCTGGATATGGTATTACTTATGTATTTAACGTAGGTAGTTATTATAGAATCCACTAATTTCCGTCTTTAATTTTGCACTTTAAACTAAATGTGTAGCTATGTACAGATTCTGACCCATCGGAAACTATCGTTTTGCCATATGATAAATTAACACCTTGATATTCAATTTAATTATATAAAGCACAATAATCGATTATCAATTGTTCGATAAGTGAATCAACATTGATAATTACAACTATCACATCACTAGATGTAGTAATTGCTGTCAATATGTCATTATCTGTCATTGTCATTGCATTCGAGCAATCAAATGTCAAGATTGTCAAGCAAGAGTCAAATCAAATCTGATATGTACGAAAGAGAAACAAATGATAATTATTTTAGTTGAAGATACGAACGGAATATTCAAATAATTAAGTTATTGAACAACCTTGCCACATACTTTAGTTTAGTTTTCTCAATAACTGTTTTCATGAATGTAATAATGTTTTGAATACAGGACGAATTATGGTAAGATCGAACCCATTGTATATAACCGTATGTATTGTTATGTTTTATGCTAATATGGTATTTGTTTTGCTTCAGGATCACAACGGTGATGGTTCACAGTCGCCGAGCAACACGGTATCGGATTACGAGTAAGTTGTTCATATCGAACTTGTTATCAGTTGATTTTCTTTGTTTTATACATAACTTAGGACATTGGCCTTTTACATTAGGGGTTGGCAAACTTTTTGATTTACGTATTTGTGTTTTTGTAAGTAGCTGTTAAAAGCAGGGATCGAATACTGGTATTATTTTCATGCAAATGAACCAGTATTCAATTTCGGTATCTCGGATGTTCATGAATATTTGAATATTTTCCGGATAAACTGATAATTTATTGCCCTTACCTAAATTACATTTAAGAATATCTTGTAAATATTGCGACAGTCGAGTGCCATTTTGATTTTCAGTAATACCAGTGCCAGGCCAGTGTTTATTTGATAAAACTTGCCATGACTGTACTTTATCATTTCTGTGAGCTATATATATATATATATATACCACTCTCTGACAGCTATGTATAAAACTCCTACACCCAGTTTAATTGTACCTTAAGAATTACAACCCATTTATTTTCTAAATACATACCACAAACTGCAAATATCCTTATGTTGTGCCACATGACTCCATTGATAAGATTTAATGTGCAATATTAATATGTCCTTATTGCTTATTTGTAAAATGATTTACTATCACTGTTTACAAATAATCCCAAGAAACATATGTTTTTGTAAATCAATGTTTACTCATTGTGTATCTGTCTATACTTTTCATTCACAACAAATTGTAGTTTATGTGTTTATAAAAAATGCTTATCATCAGTTAATGTATCTCATTTAAGTAATTACATTAATGCAGAAGATAACAGTCTGACGGCGGAGATAAAGGCACTTATGGCTAAACGCAATCGGGCGCGTATTAAACTCCGCAACGATCGTTCCGACGTTAACCTGCGGGCCTACATCTCCTTGCGAAATCGATGTAATAAAATGTGCCGAAATGCACGACGTCGCTATATACATCAGTCGATTGACGATTGTCCCCCCACTAAGCTGTGGAAGTTTCTCAAGTCTCTCGGGGTGGGGAAGGTTCGACAAGGATCTCCCGGTGTATTAGACCTTGACGGCATCAATCTTCACTTTAGCAGTCCATTGGTTAATATCGATCAAGCTGTCAAGCAACAGACTTTATCCCTTCTCGCTAACACTATACGTCCCGTTTCTCTTGTCTTTCAGTTTGACAACATTTCTTCTCAAGAGGTTCTTTCGATTCTCAAAAATATTAGTACGAAAGCTGTTGGTGAAGATAGCCTTGGCCTAGACATGATTATGCTCGTGGCGGAAATCATCGCTCCTCTCCTATCCCAAATTATTAATTTTTCTTTTTCGTCTGGCACTTTCCCCTCATCCTGGAAACTTGCTCGTGTAATTCCTGTCCCGAAAGTCCCCAATCCTGTAGTTTACTCCCAATACCGTCCTATCTCAATTCTCCCTATCCTCTCTAAAGTCATTGAGCATTTTGCGAATAAACGTCTCTCTTCACATTTCAATAGATATAATCTTTTTAATCCGTTCCAATCCGGCTTCCGCCCCGGGCATAGTACGGTGTCGGCATTGGTTAAGGTCACTGATGACATTCGCTTCAACATAGAAAACAAGATGTTAACTGTTTTAGTTCTCTTAGATTTTAGTGGTGCGTTTAACACAGTTGATTTTGACATACTCCTCGCACTACTAAACCACTATAACCTTTCATCCTTAACCATTGCCTGGTTTCGTGGGTACCTCTTCGGAAGGCGACAGCGAGTGTCAGTCGACGACAATTTATCCACGTGGTGTGAACTATCCGCTGGGGTACCTCAGGGAGGGGTATTGTCTCCGCTACTTTTTTCCATTTTTATCGATGGAATCACTAAATCTCTTAGTTCATCATTCCACCTGTATGCGGATGACTTACAAATTTACGCTGCAGCAAGTATTGACAATTTTAGGCAGTTAGTAAACCAAGTTAACCTAGATTTAGACTCTATTCGCGATTGGGCATCATCTTTTGGTTTAATGGTAAATGCTCAAAAATCGCAGGCTGCAGTGGTTGGGAGCCCTTATTTTATCTCGAAACTGTCTGAAATGACAATGCCTGACATTTATTTTGATCGTACTCACATTCCTTTCTCTTCGACAGTTAAAAATTTAGGCATTGTCATGGATCAGACCCTCTCCTGGACAGCCCATGTCACCGAAATTAGTAAGAAACTTTTTGCTTCACTGCACTCGCTTCGGCGTGTCCAGAATTTCCTTCCGTTTCACACAAAAGTGGTCCTTGCCCGTTCTCTTCTGGTTCCTCTTCTAGACTACGCAGACGTCGCTTTCCTGGATCTCACCCAGAATCTGCTTGACAAGCTTGAACGGCTACATAATGTATGTATAAGGTATGTCTTTGGCTTGCGTAACTTCGACCACATTTCAGCGTTCCGTTCCCAACTAAAGTGGCTAACTATTCGTCGCCGTAGAGACGTGCACATTCTTTGTCTTCTCTTCAAAGTATTATTTCTTCCATCTTCTCCACCCTACCTGTCAGAGAGATTTAAGTTTCTAGCGGACGGCAGTGGTCACCGGCTACGCTCCAGTGCTGATTTATCTCTCTCTATCCCAATGCACAGTCACCATTCATATGACATGTCTTTTACAGTTTATTCTGTTAAATTATGGAATTCGTTGCCACCATCTTTCCGGCAGTGTAAATCGGTTGCATCGCTAAAGGCTAATTTAAACAAGTTGTGGCTTTCAAACGAATCCTAACAGTAAGATATATGCGGTAATATTTTTTCATATTATTTATTTTTATTTTATGTAGGTAGTATGTATTTATAGTATGTATGTATGTATGTATAGTATATATTTTGTATTTATGTAAAAAGTTTATTTATATTTATGTATGATACCGAACTGAGTATCTACTTAATTATTTAGATTATAAATTATAATACAACTCATCTTACCGTATCGTACAGTACCTAACCTAGCACTTCCAACTTTCTTTCTCAATTGCTAAGGTTAACTGGAAGAAATCCCTTAAAGGGATAAGTTCGCCTTTGTACGTATATGTTGTGTTACATGTATTTCGTTGTGTTTTCTTGTACAATAAAGTGTTTTACTACTACTACTACTAACAGTCATGTTGATTATATTTAAATATGTCTAATAATATGCTTACTTAGATAAATATAAATAAATAAATATTATAGGACAATCTTACACAAATCGACCTAGACCCACAGTAAGCTCAATAAGGCTTATACAAAGCTTAAATATTAACTTAAATATTAACATATACAGTTCCTAAAGTATGTGACTATGTATATTTGTTCAATACAGAAACGCAATACAGTTACCAATGAGTTTATTTACTATAAAATGCATTTATTAACCAATTGTATGACATAATGACATTGAAAGACCCTAGGTGCTTATGTTATTCAATCCTTGTAATTATAACTTTGCATCTAGCACAGCCGCCTAATGTACTGTACTAAGTACAAATAATTGGTCTGATTCAGAATTTTTAGGGGGGATTTCCGGTATAGAAAACAAGTACTGGGAACACACCCTAGTATAAACAAAACCAAAGCACTATTCTTGGTAGTTACTTAATTAGTTACTTCATGTAGTACATTGGACAGTAAGAAATATTAATGACAAAAAGATAATTAATCAAATCATTGTATGGTTATTGGTTAGTTAATACTAAAAATATGGATGACATAATGTAATTTTTCTATTCTGCCTGTTTGACTAAATGGCTTATTTAGTGACAGACTAAAAATATGGATGATATAATGTAATTTTTCTATTCTGCCTGTTTGACTAAATGGCTTATTTAGTGACAGACTAAAAATATGGATGATATAATGTAATTTTTCTATTCTGCCTGTTTGACTAAATGGCTTATTTAGTGACAGACTAAAAATATGGATGGTGTAATGTAATGCTTTTCTATTCTGTCTGTTTGATTAAATGGCTCATTTAGTGACAGATTATTTTGCTTTAGTAAAATTATATAACAGCAAATAAAAGTTCCTTTATTTAATAAAGATAACATATGTAGCTCTAGTAAAATTTTACTTCAAAATGGACTTGTGCTTTGTAGTTTATATCATTGACTTAATGACCAAGTCAAGAAGCTATATGTTTTTATATTTATTTAAATGCTTGATATGTATTTATGTGTCCGTAATGTGCATTTGTTAACTGTTGTTGTTGTTACTTATGTTAATTGTGGGTTGTATTATTAACTGTTATTCAATTCAATTCAAAATTAAATTGAATTGAATTGAATAACAGTTAATAATGCAACTTTTTACAGCCTGCAACTGCCAGCATGGAGCTTAGAGTGTCTAAAGGCGGCAGCTGTTCAACAGAGGCTCCAGCGCCCAAGGAGTCTCACCTGGGCCATTCTACTCAATGCCCTTCCACCACCAAATGCTGATATTGCTGGCAGGTAACGATACCTCACGACTAGCTTGTGTAGGATAGTGATAGCTTGTATAGGGGTAACTCTGTAAACTTGGCGCTTACGAAACTCAACGCAACAATAGCAGATTGCGTAACTACATGCCTATACAACCAAAACAACATGATATAAATAAATAATAATAAATATATATTATGGGACATCCTTACACAAACCGACCTAATCCCACAGTAGGCTCAATAAGGCTTGTTTTGGGTACTAGACGACGATATATATAATAGATATACATACATATATGAATAAATACTTATATACATAGAAAACATCCATAACTCAGGAACAAATATCTGTGATAAAGTGATAAACACACAAATAAATGCCCTGACCAAGATTCGAACCCGGGACCTCCTGCTTCGTGGGCAGGGTAACTACCGACTGGGTTAGGAGGCCGTTCTGATGCACGTAAACCCTTCTTCGTAAATCCGATTAAGAAAGTCTCTAAAGACCAACTTTTTCTATCATTTTGGTTTCAGCTTGAAAACCCATAGGAATTTCTACAATGACTTAAAGTCCAAGCTCTCGATGGACCCACGGAATGTCATCGGTGATGACCCTCTGTCGCAAAATGATGAGGTAATCTTCAATAAGTATAGTTAATTAGTGGATAGACAAATAACAAGGATAAACTTAAAATTTATTTCTTAAAATTTAATTAATTAATTTATTTAAATGTGGCGTTTTCAAGTTTTTTTTCCTTTTTCTTTTATATATATGGCTTTTACTCCTCGCCGATTTTGGAGAGGTGAATTCTGCCAATGTTGAGGTGTATACTTTTAATTTATATTAATTTTTAATAGTATAAATATAAGCAACGTTGTACAGTTGAGGCCTTGTTGATTGTAAGGTGATAGCTTCCCTATAAACACGTGGGCGGCCGAGACCCCGGATAACTATTTGTTCAACTAAATGGTGGTTACGCGCGTTTTGAGACTAATTTTTCATTAGCTGATTAGCTGCACACTTGTTCGTTAGGTCACCGCACAATAAGCTATCAATATTACACATGAACTACGTAAATGAGCCTTTTCAAGTTAAAGATACATCATTGTCGGTTGTGAAATGTCATCAATAAGGCATTACAGTAAATAATTATTTATAAATAAACTATTAATAACCGACAATAATTTACCCTTGACTTGAAAACGTCACAAATAGAGAGTTCTTACAAAGGCCACAGGACTAGCTGCAGTTATGCAAATATGCATTATAAAACTCTCTTACTTAATGAGTTTTATAATGCGTATTTGCATTCTCTTAGATAATGGTTTGTTAAAAATGTGGATAATGTAATATATATATATATATATATATATATATATATATTATAAGATGTAATGTTATAAGATGATTATTAAGATTGTGCAAATCACGTAAATCCTGAATGAATTGAACTCTCAGATCGAGATTAACATCATTAAAAGGTATTGTAAGATGTTATTGACCGAACAAAAAAGTCGATTGAAAAATTACGTCGTCTTTGCGAAATAACATTTAATTTCTGACTGACCAAGTTTATTTTGGTAGAATCGAGTAGTCCTCCACGATGTGATACCCCTTATTATACGAGTACTATACGTACGGTAACAATTCAGACCTGATGCTTAAACTTAACAAGCAATGATATCTGCCAAATGTACTACACCAAGTACATTCGGATACGCCTGGCCGGAAACAGGCGGGTTTACTCGATTACTTGTCGCGTTCATTCAGCTTTATACCTAGTATCATTAGTAGTAATACTTACGGCATTTTTTTCTAATACCGTAGTAATTTCCAAAAATAGGAAGATAATTTTAGTGTAATGGAACATTTTTGGTATGCTATAAAATACAGGGTAAATAAAGTTTAAAAGAACTGTGCTATTTAGTGTAATGTAATTATCATGGTTTCGGTTACAGAGCGCATGGAACCAGCATTTCTGCGACAATGAACTAAAGGCTTTGATCCTACAAGATGTAGTCAGAACTTTTCCTGACGAGCTCTACTTCAGAGATAAGGACGTTCAGGACATGATGGTAAGTCACGTATACGCGATAGTTTCTATTGAACTGTTTTTGTTAGAATTTTATTTCCACATAAATCATACTTAATTTCCTATAGATAAGATATGCAACACGAAATCACAAAATAGAGCGTCGTGTCTTGCCTGTATTACACGTGATAACGTATTATAAATATTATAGGACAATATTAATAATAAATATTATAGGACAATCTTACACAAACCGACCTAGTCCCACAGTAAGCTCAATAAGGCTTGTGTTGTGGGTACTAGACGACGATATATATAATAGATAGATATAGATAAATACTTCAATACGTAGGAAACATCCATAACTCAGGTACAAATATCTGTGATAAACACACAAATAAATGCCCTGACCAGGATTCGAACCCGGGACCTCCTGCTTCGTAGGCAGTGTCACTACCGACTGGGCTAGGAGGCCGTCAAAAATTATTAACAGGTATTAAGTATTAACGATTATTAAAGCAGTGTATCTTTTCAGTGAAAAAAATCTAAATCTTCGTAAAGTAAAAAAATTGGTAAGGTCTATCCGCGTAACATCACGGGATCTTGCAGCTGCCTTTACCGACGCATTTGGTGAATTTTCTCTCTCTATAGAATGTTGTAATGTATTTTTAGATTACATATTGATACTAAATTAAAAAATTGATACATGAGAACATAACCTTCTCATTTTGAAGTCTGTTAAAACACATTTTAACAGCTTTGTGCCGTTCTACAGTTCATGAATGATCAAGAGTAATGAATGAAGGTTACACATGAAAATTTAATAAAGTATATATTGTTCAGGTCCAAGTATTATTTTTCTGGGCGCGGTCCCACGCGTACGTGGGCTACCGGCAGGGCATGCACGAGGTACTGGCTCCACTACTGTTAGAACTGCACAGAGACAGGATCCACGCGCCGAGAGACCTCAGGTATCGTTATCTTCAAACTTTTTTTATATTGAGTGCAGTCATTTTAAATTTTCTACTTTATGCAATGAAGTGTACATTACTGACTTAATTGTTGACTTAAAGCGATTTTTTTTTACACAACATGCGAACTACGAAGGTTATGTATGTCGCTTTTTAAAAGTTTCGTCATGTCCGTCTGTCCGCCCGTCCGTCCGTATGTCACAGCTATTTTACTCGGAAACTAAAAGACTTATCTGAATAAAATTTTAACATAAGGTGTATTTTGTATGCCGCTATTTAGTTTTGTCGTAAAAAAAAATATTTTTAGAGGGGGCACTCCATACATGTAACTAAATGTCAATTTTTTTTACCAAATATCAACATGTACATCAATTTTTTTAGTAAATATCAAATATCAAACGATAGGTCTTTAAAAATAACATTAAGGTTTGTTGAAACATTTTTTGATTAAGTGAATATTTGCAGAAATAATCACCGCGAAAGTCCGTATAATGAACCGGAGATCCAAAAAATATGAAAAAATGGAGAAGATATATCATTGTATAATCTTTCAACGAAAATTGTTTTGAACATTATCGGTTAAGGCATTTTCCAGCTATCTCCAAAAAACTCCTTTCATATTTAGATACGACCTTTTAATATTATTCGGTAGTAGGTACGGAACCTGCCATTATGCGTGGTCCGACACGCATTTTGTCGGTTATTGTAAATTAAGCTATACATATTTACTCGCCCACAAAATTAAAATTGCATAATACTTTGGCTTAGTCTAATATAATATAATGGACTAGCGTTTGTTTCGGCTTTTTTCCATGGCTCAGTAGATCCTGGGGTCCGCTCGGTGAACTAATTCCAAGAATTGGCATAGACCTTTTACGAAAACGACTGACATCTGACCTTCTAACCCAGAGGAAAAACTAGGCCTTATTTGGGAGGCTTCCTGATTTGAACGTCGGACTTCTAACCGCCCGACTACCAGCGCTTTACCTACATACATTCACAGGTTGCTAAAATCAGTCTTCTTTTCAGCAACGAAAAGATGACTTGGGGCCTGTTTCACAATGTCCAAGTAAAGTATCGGATAGCTAATTAACAAATAAATTAACTGCCAGATAAAACTACCTGCAAAACTTAGCACATCTACCAGTTAAGCTTATTTGAAGATTGTGAAACACCAACGCTGACTTTATTCGTCAGATAAGTGGCAAGGCAAGTAGCTTATTCAGGACTTTACTTGGACATTGTGAAACAGGCCCTTATATAATTAATATGCCATTAATAAAGCTCCTGTACAGGAAACACATTGCTGGGTGTCAGGTTCCTTGTGTGACCGCAACAATGTGTATTGTATATCTCTTTACCGCAAATCTCGTAGCTACTTTGATTTATTGCGGCTAGAATGTTTGATGGTTAATAAGCTGTTTAAAATAGTAAAAAAGACATTCTAAAATGTAAAATTTAATTATTTTGCCGCACCTGTTTATCAAACAATTTACCGAAAATGTAATTTTTGTATTTTACGTGTATATACCAATTGAGACTTCACTGCAAGGATAACTGCCGAATATATTACGCCAAGTACTTGACCTATGATTTTATCAGCATTTTTATAAAGGATACAATATTCAAAACTCATCATTAGTTTCAGTATAGTTACAAAAATGAGAAATTATCTTGATCTGTGTAGGTCTACTCAGAAAAAGCTGAATGTACTTCAGGTAGTACATTGGGCATTTAGTACTTCAGCCATTAAAAAAACACTAGGTTTTTAATAAAAAAGGAGTTATTTATTTATATTTATTTTCAGCAATACATTAAGATACATCCTGGAAGACGAATATCTGGAGCATGACAGCTAGTAAGTTCAAATTAAAATAATCTAAATAACCTTTAATCTAAATAGTTTTCCTAAGATTTAATAAAATATATTGACATCAGGTGATTTTTTGTAAATGGAAAGAAGGTTGTTGTTGAATGAAAATTAAAGTAACTTTAATTCCTGTGCCAGACTAGTACGATATCACAGTAATCTCATTAAATTCACATACGAAAACGTCACTTTCTTGAATACTGGTTATTTTTTCTGGAGTGTTGTTAACTTAAAAATGAGAATAACATTTGGTAACGTCCACAGCATGATGTTCAGCGCAGTGATGAAGGGTCTGGAGAAGTTCTACACGACGGGCGACGTGGTGCCGTCTTCTTGCGGCCGCTTGCCTGTTTCCAAAGTCATCCACGTTAGTATCAATACCTACTTACATAAACAATTTAACCTCATTAAGAAGTTTGGTGATAATTGTAATGCACTGGCCCACAATTTTGATATTGATATACTGGTGTATGACTTTATACTGGTGATATAATTAGTTTGAATTCGTTTTGGGTGCTCTAACTCACAATCAGAAATTTGGCTCCAACATGAAGTAACTAGGGTACAGACGCACTACAGGACATTTCGTTTTTGGTCACATTATGAATCTTTCAAGCTTCACAGGAAGAATAACATCTGAGGGTTGGCAGTACAACTAAGGCTATCTAATAATTAAACATCGGTATCAACGTTCAAATTTCGTGGCAATGTACGGTTGGCAGAAAAATAAATAAATAAAATAAATAAATAAAAAAAAGCATTTATTGTCGCATTTGTTTGTTAAATACAAACAAATCACTTAGTATTTTTAACCTTTATTTTGTATATGTAAATAAAAAAGCCCCTAAATAGTACATTTCCTAATTAGGGTGGTAAAACAAAGAAAGGCCGCGCAATCGCAATTGTTGCGGCCCAAGCTGCAAGCGAGGGACGTAATTATGCGATCGAGGGCTTTCTTTATTACCTCCCGTGTTGGAAAAATATGTGCACATTTGGCCAGAAAGCGGCTCTATCCGTACGCGTAGCGTGCGGAAAAAGCCACTTTATGTCCAGGTGTGGCATACAATATTTTACGAGTTAGAATAGATCACTAAAATTTGTTCCATAGATTTTGCTGTCAATCTTTGACGTCTGTAAGAATATATCCATTTTAAATGACTAAAAGATCTTTCCACGCTGACTGAGGTAATAGGAAGGTATGTCAAGCATTGAAAATTTTGCACACAGTTTTTATTTACACTTTCTGGTATTTCAGCCTCGTTGTTTTTAGATAGTTGGTTAATTATTTGTACAGTCTTATAACCAGGATTTTTCTTTAATACACTTTTTAATTTAAAATAAACTTTTCTGGCATTTTGATGTAACCTTAACGTTGATATTTTTTTTTGCAAACCATGAACAATGTTTAATGATTCTGCTAGACTCAGTTTTGGATCCTCCAATAATTTTATTGACTTAGCAATTATACTAAAGTGTGTATCGACGAATAGTAACTCAGTTTTTAAATTCCGGTTACGGAAAATTTTTTTTGCTTTAGAAATTGCACTCGCTTCACGCGGATTTAAGGCATCGATGACAGATTTGATTTTATCATAATGCATGTGATAATATGAGGCAGCATTTAACCATGTTCCCCATCTTGTTATCACGGGTCGGGGTGGTAGAGGAATATTTACACACATTTGATGAAATAAATTTGTCCTTGAAGGAGCGTTACGAAATATTTTTTTGATACAGTCAATCAAACTGTTTATGGTCGGGTAAAGACTTCTAATTATCCCTGCGACTCGATTACATCCATGTGCTATGCATGTTACATGAGTCATATTTTTATATTTCTGAACAAGGTTTTTAGCTGCTTTTACCATGTAGGAACCGGCATCCGTTATAAAAAATAATAATTTATCCATGTTTTTTTTGTATTCATCGCCCCAAAGATCTTCAAGGGTTTCCTCAACGAGTTTGGTTATTGTCGAATGGTTAGTCGCCTCCAATACCTTAGAAGCAAATAAATGTGGCTGGGTACTAGTTCCATCTAGAGCTCCGATCAAAATATTTGCCACTTTTTTTCCCACGGAATCTGATGTTTCATCAACACTGAGGTAAATCATTTTATTTTGTAATTTCTCTTTCAATTCATTTTTTTTCTTTTCATACAATTCAGGTAAGCATTTTACTCGTATTTTTGTTTCACTCGGCACAGTAATATCGTTTCCATATTTATGATTTAAAAGGTTTTCTACAAAATTTCTAAATTTAGGATTGTCTAATTTTGACCACGGTATATTCGAACAAATCATAAACTCTGTTAAATCTTTATTAAATTTTTCTTGTGCATTATTTTTATGAATTTTGTTGTGTAAATCTGTTTTTAAATGGCGGTCGATACTAGATTTAGAGGGAAATAATTTCGAATTACACAATTTGCAATATACGATATCGTCTTTAATTTCGAAATCAGCATTATCTCGTATTATATCCTGTAAATGGCAGCGTGAATCAGATAATTTATCTTGATGAGATTTTGATTTCAAATGTTTCTCTATATTGTACCTTTTCTTTTTTATATTCATTTCGCAAATAGTACAGCAAGCACCTTCGTTAGTGAATATAAAATCAGTATACTGCGTCAAATCCATTTTCTCAAGTCTGATAGGGAGTTGGGTAAAGATTTATCAATGCTAAATTGTAGTTGTAAGTGTTTTTAAGAACTATTATCGTTGAAGATTTTACCACATATTATTTTGCATGACAATTAAATTGACATTTGTTGCCTATTTGGCATTTAGAATTTTTTTTACAAATGGATAATGAAATGAGTATTGAGGTTCTATGACGTATTAAGAATATAAACCTCTTTAAATATATGTACAGTTTACCAAAGTACGATTAAGAATAAAAATAAATTAAATGTTATTTATTACTAATAAATAAAACAATGATACCTATGTATTTCTTTTTTTGCGACCCTTACCAAGTGCCACGAAATTTGAACGTTGATACCGATGTTTACTAATAATTAACAATTTGCCAACGCAGTTAAATGACATTGACATCAAGCTTTATTTTACTTACTTACTTGATATGTTTGAAATTGCAGAACCCGAACGAAGTAGTAAGATTTCTAGACAAGGTACGGGAAGAATGTTTAACGCCACTTGACAACGAGTTGGCCACGCATTTAGTTCAATGTAATATCTCCATGGAGCTCTTTGGAATGTAAGTATAATTATTTCAATTTTTTTGATGCAGAGGTTGTCCATCGCGGTTCAACGAGGAAATGCTGCGAGCGTGATGGGCACCTTTGCGTCTGGAAGGTCGCAGGGCGACGTTATCGGATTTAATTTATTTATTTATTTTAATTTTGTAATATTGTTCAGCGTAGTTTTATTTAGGAGTAGATTTTATTTATTGCGATTATGTTATTTGATATTTTTGTGACTGTTAGATTTGATTGTGCCTTTTTAATTTTAAGTTTTGAGATGTGGTTTTGATGATTTAGATTTTTGCCGTGTTATGTAGAATAATTGTATTTATGTATGAAGAATATTAACATATTATTTTTTTAGAGGTTATTTAGTAAAAAAATACATTTTTAATTAATGGGTTCAGTTTGGTTGTCTCAGATAGTTGTCTGTTCTAGCAATCTGATTTCACTTAAGTTATTATTTTGGAGCATCGACAGAAGAACGTAAATTAATGCCAAATAATGTAACCAAAATTTGCCTTAAAAATTTACCGTTCATATTATTGTTCTTGTGTTATAATTATGTATATTTATGAATATTTCGTTTGTAGTCGATGGTTGCGGCTACTTTTCGGACGCGAATTCCCGCGGGCAGAGCTCCCGCAGTTGTGGGGCTTCCTGTTCGCGGACGGACCAATGCTACCAAATATACATTACGTCGTCGTCGCCTTATTGATCGCCATGAAATCCACATGTGAGTATATATGTGTTATCTATCTATCCTATTATTAGTATTATTAAACAATTAATATTGGTTTGGTTATATAACCCATCGAGCGGCAGGCGGCTGATAGCGGACCCTCAACTTTAATAGGATTTAAAAATTGTCATTTCAACGATGGCAAATAGTCTATGCCTAAAATAAATAGCGAAAATATGAATTAACCGAGTTATACCGGCCGAAACTTACAACTTTTTCATCGTCATAAACTCTGCAATTGAGTGACACTAGGAAAAACTAGCAAGTTGCCAAACGTCCTTCATGAAGGACAAAATACAACTGTTCGTATATACCTGTCGAGAACATAATTGTAATATATAGCAGTGGTGCTATATCGTCCTTGAACGCGTCGACAGCGCCTTTTAAACCCAGAATTTACAAATTTTGAGTCATAAATTTACCCAATGATTGAATGATTGCACAGCGCTAGAGACGTCGAAAGTAAACAACAAGTTTTCGTTGCAACCTCGATCTTAACACTATAAATTATTTTAGTATTATATGTATACCGGCTAGGCGTACGTCAGAGCTGGTGGATCAAAGTTTTCGTAAGAAAACCGAAGCTGATTTGCTTTTCTTTTTGTCCATCAACTGTAGTGCCTGTAATAAAAATAATCAACTGGCTAAAAATGGACAAGCCAGTTTGTATCGAGTTCTATAGACGCTCCTCGACTGGTACGTATTGACAATTGTAGTCAATACAACGAATACACCACACATTAGGTAGGTAGTTGAATGTGGGGTGTATTCGTTCAACTTGAGTATACTTTCCAGTAATGGACGCGGATTCGGGCGTGGTCCTATCGGCCCTGATGCGGCCCCCGCGGCTGTCGGCCCCGTACGCGTGCTCGCTCGCGCTGCACCTGCGGAGCCCCCTGCAGTACCCGCGTCCGGCGCCGCCACCCGTCCACGATAATGATGTCGAGTGAGTCTTACGAGTATACATTACAGGCTTACATCTTAACGGTAAATGATTCGGAAAAATCGTAAATAGCTGTTATTTGGTTTGGATAAAAAAAACGGAAAAAAACTACAAAACTCTCGTGAAACTTTAGCATATTAAAAATATTTCTAACGGGTTAATAACGTGAGTGACCCGTTATAAATACTTTTAATTTAAAATACATTGATGATTTAGATTTAAGTCACTTAGAAATAGTTTATACAGATAAAAGATATTTATTCTTCAATTAAGGCACATTACAATGCACTTATGAACGTCAGAGAGAAAAAAATACCGCCGGTTCTAACCCTACACCTTTGACCCAAGAAGTATTATGTCCGGTAGGAAACTCGGCGGGCCTTATTTTTTCAAAACAGTAATATGTAGACTTTAAAGATACGCAATAATGCGTAGTTCTTTAAGAAGACATATCAAAACAGCTTCAGAGACAATGTACCAAATTGTTTAATCAGAATTACAATATGCTTTAAAGAAAAAAATCCAAATCTGAGTGCTTCACAAAACGTTTGATATGCTTTCCTACTTGAAGTGTGTCCTCTAAATGTTAGATGATTTTGTAGTAGTTTAAGAAAGAAAGAAAGAAAATTAATTAATTTATGACGCTACAAAGTAACTTAAAACGAATACACAAATTAATAAAAACAGTTTTAAAGATGTCATTGAAATGGTATCCACTCAGCATTATGTCAAGGAACCTTTGAGATACCTTGACGCTGGTCTTCCGTGGCAACCGTACGTAGGCTAAATAAACTAAAATTTTAAATGGAAACATTCTACTTTCTGCCTAATGCTTAAGTATAGCATCATACAGTTTACTCCTAAGTGTAAGTTCACTCATTAGTACACATGACTAAATCCCCAAAAGTCTGTCCACATATTCGAGTGAATGGGCCCTGGAGCAGCAGGGCTACTTGTCGGGCTCGGAGTCGGGGTCGGGGTCGGGGTCGGGGTCGGGGTCGGGCGTGGCGGAGGGCGCGGACGTGGCGCGCTCGCTGGCCGCGCTCGGGCTGCTGCGCGCGCAGCTCCCGGGCGCCGCCGCCGCGCTGGCCCGAGAGCTGCGCGACCCGCCGCCCAGGATCGCTGCGCCGCTCCAGAGGATACTAAAGGTATGTATAACTTAAGAAAACAAACGGAGCATTTTTTTATAGAGGACAGGCAGACGTTTGACGCTCACCTGATGGTAAGTGATGATGCGGTCTACGGTGGAGCACGCTTACCTATGAGATACCTATTTACTCTCGCTTTGAAGAGACCCAAATTGTACTCGAGTGGAAACACAGACTCGGGCAGGCCGTTCCACTCCTTGGCAGTTCGCATAAGGAATGTTGAAGCGAAACGCTTCGTGCGTATATGTGGAATACCTACCATGAGGCGATGCCAAAGAGTTGTACCTTCGTCAGTTGTATCGCAGCTCTTCTACATTTAGACCCCCCTTAGCCTTACTGATTTTTTCGGATAAGCCAGAAAATATACGTTATAAAACCATAAGAAATTTTCATTGAATAAAATTTTACCGGGTAATTCCAGAAACTTTAATGAAATTTAAGCATGAATTTCGATTAAATGTCACTAACTGCCCACCTAGCGCGGCCATAGCTTGGTCGCTTGCCGCTTTCAGTTTCATCACATCGTTCAATATAATAATAAATTCGTTATCGTTTTAGCTGGCAGCTCTCCTAGAATGCCGTAACCACGCCCTCATCGACGTAGAGATCGCTCTAGAAGCCGCCGAAGCGGGAACCGAACACGTCGGCCGAAGAAAACTAATGCCCGTCATAGTGAACCACAAACCACTACCAAAACCCGCGACTCAAGTTAAAGAAGTGCCGTTAAAACTGTTTTATAAGACGGAGTGTTTTAATAGTGACCTGCCTTGTTTGGACCCGCTCAGACTCAGGACAGAATGATTAAGGAATTTGTAGGGATAAGTGAATGTATTTCGAGTGATAGTGCAAAAGTCATCAATTTAAATGGTTTAAGAAATTATTTTGATAAATAAGGTCTCTTCTGGAACTTATGCTAGTTAAACCCGCTAGGATTGTAAACAGATAAAACTCGTACTGGTCATTGTTAACCACAAACCGGAACATAAACCAGAACAGCTGAAGATGAAGTAGTGCCCTTAAAATTTAACTTATTCCATAAAATAGTGTCCGAAGACCGCGAATTTAAATCTCGCTACCATAAAATTAAAATGTACGTTTGACGCCTGCTTAAAAGTAGGGAGGAATGACAAACGGTTGTCAGACAAATAGAAAAAAAGGAAAGATAGACCCTAGAAAAATTCGATTATTAACCACAATTCTGATAAGCTTCGCGGATAATTTCAGAATTTAAAAGATAAAATTAAATTTGATGAGATGAATTAAAACAAATGGATGAACGGATAGAATCCAATAACACTGTGCATAATTGTTATTCATGACACAAGTACGGAAAGTAAGCAATTTCAAAGGAGTGTCGATATTTTAAAACCAATTTTGTAAATAGCAATAGAGTAAGAATAAGAATAATAAATACAAACTTTTTGAATTAATCTAAGACTTTGCTTCAGGTTTATGCCATTTATATTTATTTATGTGATTGTGCCACTGATAAAAGGAAATTTACGCCCAAAACCAACGTAACGGGACCTATTACAATGATACGTTATTTTGGAACATTAAATTTGTGATAGCAATAAGTGCAAAATTAGTTTATACAAGTATTCTTAGTCAAATTGTAACAGGTGTTTTCTTACCGATGTATTATTTCATAAACCAGTATGACCAAACACATAGTAGCTAAGCGGATGAGGTGTTAATAATGAGCTTGACACGATTTTATTGTTAAGAGAATAAGAGCACTTTAAGGTCATTTTGTACACCTCACCCGCTCAGCTACTTCTGCTGCTGACTGTACCTATATAAATAGTGTACGCCTCTATAATGTTTGGCAGAAACTTATATAGCTTACATTTATAAGTCATAAGTTTAACAGGTAACAACAAAATTATGTAAATTCTTCGAACCTAGGATTCAGATTAGTATGAGGTTAGGTCTGCCCTCCCAATTTTTTTTTCAACCTAGGTGTATTGCCAATTGTACTACAGAAAGAACATATTAACAATATTTTGCTATTGACAAAAGCAGATATTATTTGTCTTGAATATTTTCTAAAACAATTTTTAACTAGCGAATGGGAATGGGGATTTGTTCTTGGAACAGGACATGGGAAATTACTAGTTTAAGGCTAATTAAAAAGGGGTCTCTAATGTCATAATATAAAAAAAATCTTTTAGAACAAAGCGTATTCATGTAGACAGCTCTGATTCCCACAGATCACTATGAATTATGATATAACATGATAACGAATGTAAATAACTATCTATGGAAACTTTGAAAAACATTAATAAAATGGAAATCACCGGATAAAATTTGTCAAATATGCATTAAAGCTAAACTGCTGCCGCCACATGGTAATTTTAAGCTTTTTTTAAATAGCAAATATTCGCCAACAATAGCAAGTACCTATTCATCTAAAAAGTTTAAGCATCTTTATTTTTAGAGATACAATGTATATAATTCAAAGATTCAGAAGATTGTGTTTTGTAAGGTTTAAATTCTAATCATTCTATTCACAACACTAATAGCGTATATCCTAAATCTACGCCTACTTTACAAGCACATCAGTGTGAGCCTGTCAACACGACGACTATGACGGCAGTTTCACATTTTGTCATTCCGAAATCCATGCGTAGTTAGTAATCTAGGTAGGCACCTTTGTTATGTACGTAATTAATGTAATTTTTAATGTTTTATAATAAGCATTGAGATAAACCTAGCATTTACATTTGAATCCATTAAAATTAATTCCCCAAATACACTGCCTGTATAAAGTGTATATTGTAGCGCGAATTATTCTCTTCATACTATTTTTGTACGAGTGAGTGTATTTTATGAATCCCATTGGTGTAGTGTAATATTTGAGGGTTCCTTCGATCGATTTTTTTCACCAGGTGGCAGCACTGTGGCGAGAGGTATAGCTGTCATAATCCACCAATCATGTTTAATCATAATATTTGCTTCGATTGGTGGATTTTGACAGCTGCTGTCAAAGACTTCTCGCCACGGTGAAAAAATCGATCGAAAAAACCCTCATTAACGCATGATTCTTAACGTTAAAAGCGATGTTTCGGTAGCTCGGTAGTCGATGTCCCGACGAGTATGAATTTCGCCAATTCGAACATTGATATTTGTAACCTACTATCCTAGGTGCCTATATGAAGGACAAAATCAAATTAATATTTTCAACTTTTATTAAATTGTACAAGGTTACTAATTTAAAAAATAAAACAAAAGATGGACTCGGGTGAATAAAGTTTTTTATAACAATTTTGGATGGCAATCCCTTGCAGAAACATGCACCTATGTAAATAAAATATTGAAATTTTAAATAAGCTGCTGGCATTAATTGTATACTTAATTAATAATGTAGTAGTGCATTTGGTAAAATCCCTTTATTGATCATGAAAATAGTTATTATTTTATATTTAAAGTCAATTAGAACAAACTAGTTATTAGATGAAATGAAATGGCTGTTATGTATATTTTTGTGTGCAATTAAATCAGGTAATGCAAGTTTTATTAGTTTGATGCAAAGGATCAACTAGTTATAATTGTATTTAGCCCAGAACTGGCGTGATTAATCTGATATGAAGTCTTTATTTTTATAAATCTATCCAAAACTGTATTGATTGTAATATAGACTTTATAACCATGTGTTAAGGTAGAAAATCAAAAGGAGTAAAAGTATAACCTGGACCATAGCTGTAAGTATCTTATTGGTTGTCTCGCGGGCTTTCCATGTATATTAGCAAATACATATAAGAAATTATGCTTTACGTATACTGTTGATCTATTTTTAAAATAAATAGATTTATGTACACATTAAGACACTGTTTTATTGAACTTTTTTTAAATGTATTTTACAAGTCGTAATAAAACTGAGCCAATCATACCTTTATTGCTACGTATTACTTATGGTTAGGGAAGTAGGTACTCGGAACATTATACAACCTTTATCTACATCCATATCATATCTTAAACTCCCTATACCTTATATGTTCAGAAACAATAAGCCAATGGCCTATATTAAGAAACCTGTTTCTGTGGTGCATTGTAAAGTTTACTTTAGAGTATCGATGACCGATACTTTAATTGCATTCGAATTTCGAATATTACAATAATGTATAAAAAATTCATTACAGTTGGCCATGGCGGTGTAATGGCGGTTATTCTAATGGTTTAAACGGGTATTAGACATTGCAATTTGTAGGGCCCAATCTGTTGTGTACCCTTCCCCTCCTTCAGCTCCCTAAGGGCCCTACCTCTTATTACACCTCCCAACCTAACAGCTGAGCCCTACAAATTGTTTAACTTCTACTGAACGACCTGGGGCCCCTTGCATGACCACTTGTAACGAATAATATTAGCGGAAGTCTCTTTCCAATTCATTTTATTAGAAAGAGACTTCCGCTACTTATATTACTTACAAGTTGTTATGCAATAGGCCCCTGTTGCCACTTTTTTTTCTTATTGTTATAATTATAAGCTACGTGCATGCAAAGTTATTGTTATAAGCCTTCTTCCAGATGGGACCAGACATTATGAGTTAGACACGGACTACATGCTTGCGGTCTCGATTGAGCTACACTTGAACTGAATTCAGAGGATTTACAAATGAGAAATTAGAACTGAAACCCATAGACTATAAATGGTGCCTTTTTTAAATACCTCCCTAGTTCGGTCTCTCAATACATAGGCGTTAATTACTGCAAGCGGAACAACTTTTCTGACATTTAGTTTTTGACGTTGACACGATGACAGTGACAGATGACACGAAACGAAGGGCAGGACAATTTGTAAGAAAATTATTTACGTTTATGCGTTATCGATAAGGAATATTGTATTTGTATTGATTGAACACCAAGAATTTAAAGTAAAGAGAGTACTGTAAATCTAGATATAGTTGAAGAATTTAAAATGGCAGAGGCAAACGAAAATGAGGAAAATCCTTTAGACATCGACGGCAGCCACTTCAACTCGGACATGTATTTGGAAAGGCTTCTGAAACGCGCCAATTTACGGCAAATAATGGACAAGGAGGCCGAAATAGTTACACAAAGTCAGTTCCTTCAGTCAGAGATGCAGACATTGGTCTACGAGAACTATAACAAGTTTATATCGGCCACTGAAACGGTTCGTAAAATGCGATCCGACTTCAAAATAATGCAGGAGGAAATGAACAAGCTCAGTGAAAACATGAATAAAATCACCTCTTTCAGCGCACAGATATCCGAATCTTTAAAAGAAAGCGGCAATAATGTGAGTAGACTATGTGGAACACGACAACTTTTGGATAAACTTCAGTTTCTTTTCCTCTTGCCATCACAGCTAAATAAAGCGATTGAGGAAGGACGCTACTCCGACGCCGTTCACGACTACACGCACGCGCAACGGGTTCTACAGAAATACGGAACCCAACCATCTTTCCAAAGCATCCAAACAGAATGTTCAGAAATCATTGATGGTCTGAAGAAAACCTTGAGGGACAGGCTATTAAGTCCCGATACTACCGCTTCAGAGTTAGCTGAAAGTGTGGGGTTATTAAGACAGCTGCAGGAGACAGATTCCACTCTTCAAGATATATTTTTGAACTGTTCAGAGAGCAGATTTGACCAACACTTGCAAGCTTTGAGTGGCATGGTGGAAACTACAGATATCTTGGAATGGGTAGAAAACTGTAACAACACTCTCTTGGCTGACTTAGGCATAGTCATATCCTGCTACCATGACATGTTTCAGGAAAAGGATGACACCAACTTGCCTCATTTTGCTGATAAAGTCATGACTCAAGTATTCCAGCTTTTTGGAGAAGTTGTGAAAAGACCAGAGAATATTGGCACCGAAATTCTTATTAGAGGATTGGATAAATTCTTCAGAAAACTGCAAGCAATGACTGAGATTATACTAAGTGATGGTATGTCTAACAAAGCTGTTGATACTGTTGTTCAATGTATCCATCATAAGGCTACAATACAGTATCAGACCATTCAGGCACAATTTAAAGAGAGTCTCATGAAAGTTAGGCAGTCACTTGCAAGCAAGGGTACAGAGAGCCCTGATCTCAAAGAAATACTAAACTCCCTCCAAGTTTATCTGATGCAGAAAATACAAGCTTCTTTACTAGACTTGATGGCATTCCTACAAAATAACCTATCATTTGGGCTTAAAACATGGTGTGCTAATGCAGTAGCAGACAACTGCTGGGTTATAATTTCAGAGTCCATGGCAAATCTGTCAGATACAGTCAAAAAGATGGCTTGCTTGCAATCCAACAACAACATTCCATTTGAGTTGCTCCTCATTTTAGCCAAACTTTGTTTAGACATGCAGGATCATGGAGTAACTACGCTGCATACGCATTTGTTGAAGCTCCTAGAGGAGTCCGCACCGGGGCTAAAGGTTGAAAACAAAGATACCAACAGCATAATGGTGCATTTGTCAACGGCAGCACAAACTGCATTAGATTCCGAAGTTGTTTATATAGGGCAGACAGCTGCACAGATGTTAAGAGTGTCAGTACTAGCCAGAGACTGGCTCCGTGCTCCTGAACCTCGAGGACCACGGGCAGTATGCAGAAGAGTGGTAGAGACCCTGGCCAGTGCAGATAGCGCTGCTTCACAACTATTTCCAACTAGCATAAAGCAATCGAGCGACTCCAGCCGTAGAACTATATGGTCGCGTGCGCCGTCATCATTCTCACCTATAAACAGGATTTTCTCTGAGAGAATTGAAGTGTTTAGTCCTGCAGGGGCCGATCGGGCAGCATTATCTAATGGAGCCCTTAAAGTAGCGCTTAAGGCACTAGTGGAGTGCGTAAGATTGCGGACTTTCGGGCGCCATGGCTTACAGCAATTACAAGTTGACATACATTTTCTACAACAAAGGTTGTCGTGTATGGGAAATGACGAGAGACTCCTGAACGCTCTGCTAGAGGATGCCTTGGCCTCAGCGCAGTTAAGATGTGTAGATCCTCAGCTTATGGAGCCTAGTATTGTTGACATAATTTGTGAACGGGGATAGGATAAGATAAAAATAGTGAAATAAGATATTATTTATTGTTATAAACTACAAATCATAAACATATTGGTATAATTATATATTAAACTGAAAATAAAGACAGGAACAATTTTCTGACAATTTATTTATAACCCATGAACCAAAACTTTGCATTATCATATTAAAAATAATGATATCTACATAATATATATAATTTACGTTAAATGCTTCTAAAACATAAATCTCACGAGACCGCTAAGTTTACTGTAGAATTTGACATCAAGTTATAGTTTACAATTAAGGGGGCACAACAAATAATTTGGAAATAAAACTACATTAATTTTGGTCCTACTTAGCTCTCTATGTTCAAACTTGAGAAAGTTGTTACATATTAATCATATTAATTCTCGATTTTCCATTGTTTACTGGTTCCAAAAATATATTTTTTTTTGCTAATTTGTCAATTTTTTTTTCCAAATTGAGGTTTCCTCGAAATTCATTTATAACAAATAACTATAAACATTTGTCATTACAATCATCTAATTATATACTTACATAGTTACTTACGGTTCATTTATACATAAGTATTGTATATGATTTCAAAATAATAAAGGAGCACTAAATAATTCATGTAATTAACTACTGGAAGCTCATTCCAGTTGAAGCAAAACTGACATTCAGCTCGTGGGCCAATAAAATTAAATAGACTTTGTCACCCAAAATTAAACCTTCCGCCTCTTACGTTTACAAACAGTTAATTTTACTGACGGAACAATGCCTGGTCTGTGAGTCTGTGTATCCACAAACAACTAAAAGCACTATCAATTTAATTTTATTCAAAGTCAAAAATTCAGTTCAAATGTTTTGGCTACCATTGCATTAAAAATATAAAGTGATTATTAAAACAAAATATGATTAAAACAAAGTGTTGCCTTGTTAAAAAAAGTAAAATGATTAGTGATTGTTACTCAGTCTAACATTGCCCACCACTAGTTTTGTTAGATGGCGGCCGAATTAATAAAAAAAAAAACTCGCAAATTATATCCAATTATTCGATTCCCCGCTTGTCACTTTCGAGTTTGCCAAACTTACAGCTTACAAGGAGGTATTTTCACATTAATTATAATGAGAACTTAATCCAGCCACTTGAACAACCTACAATGGTCATTTGGCCCTGCAACTTAAATTCTATTCGTTAAATAAATCTTCATTCTACGACCTATGTGTTAAAACATTCATTTATAGTTGGAACTATTTAAGATGAACATAATTTACAATGAATCTTCCTGTCTAGATAATAGGGTTGATATTTAAAACAATATTTGACAAAACTCGTTCATCTTACATAATTTCAAACCTAAACAGCACTTTGCATTTATAATGCAGTACTGTTTGTCAATAGAGATTGCACAACGGAACATACGTCTGAAATCAAAATATGTCTTAACTATCGAACAACATAAATAGATTAGTTATTCTTACGCTACAACAATTTAAATTGACAAAATATACTTATATAATCTTAATATTAAATGTACAATATAAACATTCAGACACGACGGCCCACAATAACAAAATATTTCAAAATGTAAAAATATTTCTGTACAGTGGTCCGTGCGTTACATTATTGTGAGCTCGTGGCGCCTATCTGCGAACCGGTTATTTCGGGGTTGAGGAAACCGGTTTTATACGCTCACGAACCGGTCCGCGTTTACAACTAGCGTCCGACTGCTTACAGCTATACGGGGAGCCCAATCAGTCTGGGGCCACGCTCCAGCGCAGGATGTACACAGAGGAAATGGAGATTCAATATTTTAGTCCCATCTCTTAGTTGTCTGGCGAAATAAGTAATTAATATCTGTAGATGCGGTAATGCTGACAAAACAAAACGTTGGTCCAATGTCGCAGATGCCATTGAAAATGTAATTGGGTCAATCAACTTTTTCTTGTTTCTTGCGAGAATTGCCCTTATTCATTATTAGTTTAACTTTTGTAGGTTTAAACATTGTCAACATGAATTAAGATCCTTTACACACATACCAGATCAGGAAAATATACAATAACAACACATTAAAAAAATGGGTGACCCAGCGGAAGAGCCATTATTTTCATACAAAAGTGAGGGACAGCTATGTCCACTGGGTCACTGGCCTTAACGAAGATATAAAGTATTAAATTGTAATAGAACAGATTGCAATTCGCATGTTTATGTGTCTTTTATGTAAAGTGTATAACTTAGTTAAATATAATCCGCATAATTTATTTTTATCACTATTAGTCGAAGTATGCGAAATTTTGCTGACATAGAATAGTTGATTGACCCAATTAAGCGATACCTCAATGACTTAATTGTTTCAGTAATATTGAAATTTATGGCAATATTCAAGTGTTCTCGTGAAAGGAAATTTATGGTATTTTTATGCAGCGCAACTATGTAACTAAACAGCTGCATCCTACGGCTGCTTTCACACTGTTGCGGTTTCCACATGCGGCGCTGATGCGCGAGCGAGGTAGCGCTCTGCATGTGTATAGCGCTGTCATGCTTGCACACCGTCGCCGCATCTGGTTTTTTTTTTGCGTGTGATAATCGCCTACTCTAGTAGGTCTGACAGTTTCAAATCCTGAAGCCTTTTTCTTCTGAAGATCCTAGCGTAAAGCTGAGGCCCCTTACCAACTAAACCTTAAGGCCTTACCACACGTTTCAACAGGATCCTTATTAATGAAGCAAGTCTTTAATTATGACTATTGGGCCTATCGGCGATACTATCTACTAGGCCATTTTAAAACACCAGTAAGTTAAAGCAATGACGCGTAGTTACAGTGTCCGAGAGGCATTTAAGCTCCCTAAGTGTTGTCGAACCGCCTTGTTGGACTTTGTTTTTCATCCCCCCCCCCTCATTTTTCTGACGGCTTCCAACTCTGACAGATCGATAACAGTCTAGCCGGTGTGAATGGCAATTAGCATCCTCGTTCTTGATCACATACAGATACTGGAAATTGTTGGGGTGGGAGAAACAAAATCCAACATGGGTCAGTTAGTTCGGGTTGCACAGGGTGGTTCCATAGGAAGCTTAGATACCGCGAGCCATCCGGACGCCTCGCGGACACTGAAACTACGCGTCATTGCTCTGAGTATAAGCATTGTAAAAGGAAATTAAACATATGACTGACTAAAAGAAATCTCAACGGTTCTTTGTAAAATTTATGTTTACTTATGTAAGTACAGTCGAACTCTAGTTCTAAAATATCGATGCTATTTTTTTAAACAAAAATAAGTGTACACAACCTTATTGTTATGGGGTTAAGGGTGTGTATATTTTTATCCAAGAAATTGTATCGATATTGGAGAACTCGCTTGTACATTCTTTAAAACACTTTATCACATTCATTGCCACCCAGCCAAACAAGACATCCGCGCCAGGCCACAAAAATTTCGTCATATAAAGCTGTAGTACCACGATCCCGACTATCGGGTCGTCCGGCTTGGGAACTAAATCATAAAATACCCGATAGTCGGGTTTTCGGCACTGAATGTGTTAGGGGACATAGTCATCTGGAACCCGTAAAACGTGTAGTAGTTACTAAGACCTTTATTTCCTAGACGAACGCCTGTCCGGCATCGGCACGCCCGAGTGCACCCCCCGGCTCCGCGCACCGCCGGCCTTCGCCGCCGATTTACGAACGCTGTCTGAGACACTAACACCTTTTTTAGGCTCCACATTGACACCACTTTTCCCCGGTTGTTCGACACTTTTGCGCGGTTGCTCGACACTTTTGCGCGGTTGCTGAACACTGCTCGCGTCCTTACCACTTTTTTTTGGCTGTTCGACACTTTTCCTCGATTGGCCGACACTTTTCCTCGATTGCTCGACACTTTTCCTTAGAAGGTCGACACTGGTTTTCCGGTGGGCGGACTTACCGGTCGCCGCCACGTCGGGGTCGCGCGGCCTGCGCACGCGCGGCGGCGTGTGAGCGAGAGAGGCGTGCCGTGCGAGCAGGGCGGCACTGCTGAATAGTTGTCCGCAGTCGCAGCGGTGCTCGACCGCTGCCGTTCCTGTTGGAAAATACGTTGTTTATGAAGAAAATGGCAGCTAACGAATTAAGGTGAGTAAAAAACTAGCTAAAAACATGCCCCAATATAATTCCTAAATGGACCATAATACGAAAATAATAAAGCCATAATCTAAACATAATATTACACATATATAATAGCTGACTGAATTAATTAAAAAAAACACAATGTTTCCATAATGCATAGAAAATATTTTTTGGGTGAATCAACTTTTTTATACGATATAAAAACTTAGCAGACAACTTTAGTTTGATACTGATTACGAAGCATTATAATTAATACTCCCAAATTAACACGTATTTTAATAATTTTAAACAAAAAACCGACTCCACCTTTCCAAAAGGAAATACCCGAGCCACTGTGAAAAATATTAAAATGACTATAGGGGTGCCTATAATATTTGAAGAGTTCCCTCGATTTCTACAGGATCCCATCGTCAGATCCTGACCTTGTTAAAATCGGGCCAACTGTGAAGTATACTCTTTCAAACAAAAAAATCATTTTCCAAATCGGTCCAGCCGTCTTCGAATAATCGGTGAACATACATTAAAAAACAAGCAAAAAACAAAGATCTCGACGAGTTGAGAACCTCCTCCTTCGAAATCTTGAAGTCGATTGAAAACATCAAATTCTAATATACTCAAATAAAACTGGTAACGTAACGCAGGAGAAAATGCACACAATGCGTTCACTGCGTAGCATATGGCAGTTTTCGCATTTTCTTACATTTTTTAAATCGATTCCACACAGAAACGTTTACAGTTTATAAAATACTGTTTACATATTCGTAATAAGCAATTTATTTACTAGTTAGTTTGATGAAGATATTTAAAATGTATCATAAAATCCCAGAACGTCCCAGTAGAGCCCAGAACACTTATTTAACCTTCGGTTTCGAAATCTTCCTAAACATGTCATTTTATTTTGCGATTGATTCATAAACTGTCTGAAGTCATATCGTGTGCACAGAGGCTCTACGATTTGGTGATACATTTTAAATTTCATCAAACTAACGAATTAATAACCTGCTTATTACAAATATGTAAACAGTATTTCATAAGGGGGCGTCCATTAATCGCGTCATACGTTTTTGGCTTGTTTTAGACCCCCCCCCTCCCCCATGGTGATCTTTGGTGATATTTTAAGGACCCCTCCCCCCCTGTCCAATATGACGTGTAATATTTTGCTAACTAAAGTAAATACAGTTTTCTAACACGTGAACCTACGTACACGTGAAGGGTAAAAAAATTAAACTACATGTACATACATATAAAATAAAATAATCTCTAATAGAAAAAAACCTGCCAAGTGCGTGTCGGACCACGCATAATGGAGGGTCTTGTACCTATTATAAAAAAGTAATATCAAAAGGTCGTATCTTCCTATAAAAGAAGTTTTATGGATAAAACTCAATAATTCTAAAACCGACAATGCTCTCAATTTTTTGCATATTTTTTGGATCTCCGGTTCAAAAGAAACGATTTTTTTTAGACTTACGGGGCGATTTTTTCTTAATATATGCACTAAATAAAAAAATGTTCAAACAAACCTCAATGTTATTTTTAAAGACCTATCGAGTGATGTGCATCATGTTGATATTTGGTAAAAATTTACAAATTATATATTTGGTAAATAGTTACATGTATGGAGTGCCCCCCTAAAAATATCTTTTCCAGCAATTTTACTACAAAACTAAGTAGCGGCACACAAAAATACAACTTATGTTCAAATATTTATTAAGATATGTTTTATAGTTTCCGAGTAAAATCAATGTGACATACGGACGGACCGACGTACAGACGGACAGACGGACATAACGAAACTATAAGGGTTATGTTTTTGCCATTTTGGCTACGGAACCCTAAAAACCTACTTCACAAAATAATATCTCAAATGCCATTAAAAATTATTTACAATCATAGTGCATCTCATAACAATTAGTCCCAAGACGTAATAAAAACGGTGTGCACTCCAGGAGTGAAAACTTGAATATTAACGTTGTGCATTTTTGATATTTTGGAATGGTTAGGGAATAATTTTGCGAACGAATTGCTTTAATTATCAGTATACAAGTACTATCATTTATGCGGTAAAATACAATATTCATTTATTGCGCTATCGTACAGAAACATGACAATGTATATTACATTAAAAATTTAACACTTCAGAACTATTACAATTATTTATTCGATCAGGTCACGTGTCCGTCTTACGAATTTTCAATCTGACGAATCTGTCGGTCATGTGACCTGTCGCGAGTTAAAAAAAAATTCCCAATCACAAAAAGTGCACATTCCCGCTAAATAAATTTTAACTTCAAAAACCTTGTCGTAGAGGAGTTCCATTCGGATCTTCACGAGCAGTTTCTATTTCACTAAATAGCACTATTTAAATGCAATTTTTTGGTTTCTACATTTAAAAATATCGCTATACGTCTGCTTATGAGGTTTCAGGAGTTTCCTTGATTCCTCATGGATCCCGTCACTAGAATAAAAATTTCCAGCTGCGAGGCAAAAATCCGCGCGCTACTCTGGTTTTGACGAATTGATTAATTTAAAAGTTGATAAATTTATTTTTTTTGACCATAATACAGTAGCACGAAGGAACAAAAAAATTACACGTGATATGTGTCCAGACCCCCCTCCCCCCTGTGGTGATCATTGGTGATTTTTTCGTGACCCCCTCCCCCCCCTATACAATATGACGCGATTAATGGACGCTCCCTAATCTGTAAACGTTTCTATGTAGGATCGATTTTAAAAGTGTAAGAAAACGGGAAAACTGCTTTTCTACGCAGTGAACGCTCTTAAAATATATATATTTTCATATACACTAAAGTGTTGGTTTGGGTGTCTGACTTAACAAACTTGTAGACATAATTGTAAATTTGATTCATGTTTCTAAAATTTGATATGTACTCGTAGTTGAGCATGTCGAAAAATTACATTATTCTAAAAGTTGATTCACCCTTTTGATTAAAAAATTGAACTTTCTTGTAAGACATGACAAAGGTAATGTAACTATTGCAACTTACGTCGTTTGATCGGTGTCGCAGGCGAAGGCTTGGCGGCCTTGACGATGGCTTTCCCTAACGACTTCCTCTTCGCTATGCCACTGAGAGACTTTCTCTTTTCGGCCATCGTCTTCCTACGTTTCGTTTCTTCCACCGGAGCTGCTCGCTTCTCCGGCTTTTCCTGAACAGTCTTCGGGAAAGAATACTTCACGTCGCTATCATCGGAATCTGTTGAAGGCACTTCGACTTCGACTTTCAGTTTAATGACTGGTTTGGTCAGAGTAGAAGAAGGAACATCGTCAGATTTAGCGCGGAGACGCGGGATTTTAGGCGGATGTTGTAGTAACGATCGTCTTCTAACTATATCCTTCTGTGGTTTCTGGAATTGTAAGGAATTGCGCTTTTTCGCGCGGATTTTCGTGAAGGTTTTGCTTTCGGCCGTTTCTGCGACTTTGAAGTCCGGGTTTAACATGTAGCGGACTTCATCTTCGTCGCTAGAATGCGAGATCCGCTCCTCAGTCGGCGGAGCGATTTTCTGTCGCTTCGTCACACTTGCCGCGACCTTATCTTTAAGGGGAGTTTTCTTCTTAGGCGTATCTTCGATGACAATGATCTCCTCTGCTTGTTTGACTTTAGCTGGAGTTACAGCTGGCTTTACAACTTTGGGAGTGGGCTTTGCAGGCGGGGGTGCTTTATTTTCGGGCGATTTAGGCTCGCTCTCTTTTTCGACTACCGGTACTATTGCCGGTTTAGGAGGATCTTCTTTTATCGGAAGTACCTCCAGTTTTTGAAGATCAACTGGTTTTTCTTGAGGTGTCTCCACTTTTTCGTCACCAGCTTTCTCAGCTGGTTGTGGTTCCTTGACAGAGTCTACTTTAGGTCCTTCAGGGAGTTCTGCCGTAACACTGTCTGTGGCACTCTTTTCCTCTTGCGCCGCCGCTTGCTTGGCTGCCGACTGTCTCTTTTTCCTCAGACAAATGACCGTGTGTTTATTTAGCGAATGCTCATTGGGGAACACCATGTAGCACAAATTGCACTCGTGGATAATATCTTTAGTGGACAACGCGCTTTTCACACTTTTCTGATCGTCGGATTTCTCGGAGCTGGTCTCAACATGTTGCTCCTTGTGTTCCATCAAATGGTGGAGTTTCCTGAAGGTTTTCTTGCAAATGTCACACTGCGGCGGCGGAGTCGGTTTCTCCTTTTCGGGAACCTGGGTTATTGAGTTTGATCTCTGCTTATTAATGCCATCATGAGTTTCTCGATGCTCTACGAGATGGTGCAATTTCCTAAACGATTTATCGCAAGGTTCGCAGCGGAAACCGGCACTCTGGTCGTCCAATTTTGAAGCCTCTTGATTTTTGGGAAGCTCCTTTTGTTCAGAAGAAGTCTTCCTTAGCGCCCTCGACTGCACAGGGTTATGAATCACCCGGTGCTGCACTAAATGATGGAGTTTCCTAAATTCCTTCTTGCACGTCTCACAACTGAACACAGACTTTTCCGCAGGCTGGGGTTTGATGGCTTGTTTTTTATCATCTTTCTTATGCTGCAGCTTATGGCTAACCAGATACGAGAGCTGTCTGAAGCTCTTATTACAAATTTCGCAAACGAGACTGCTAGCCTTCGGATTAAGTTTGGGTCTGATGATCTTTCTCGGTTCACTCTTTTTGGGTAAATCTTCTTTGACGTCAGTTTCGATCGGAGCAACATCGTCGCTAGAAGAAGATTTTGCCGAGTCTTTTGACTTTCTTTTCTCAGGAGTTTTTCTAACCGGGGAGAGATCTGCTTCATCAGGCTCCTGTCTAGATCCACGCGATTTGGGCTCACTGTCTCGTGAGCTCTTTGTCTCGCTCTCGCGCGACAGGGTAGAGCGGCGCGGACTTCGTGCTCCGTCGGAGCGGCTCGGGGACGGCCCGGTGCGGTGCATGACGTGCTTCGTCTCACTCTCGCGCGACAGGGTAGAGCGGCGCGGACTGCGTGTTCCATCGGAGCGGCTCGGGGACGCTCGGCTGCGGCGCTTGATGTTCTTCGTCTCGCTCTCTTGCGACAGGGTAGAGCGGCGCGGACTGCGTGTTCCGTCGGAGCGGCTCGGGGACGCTCGGCTGCGGTGCTTGATGTTCTTCGTCTCGCTCTCTTGCGACAGGGTAGAGCGGCGCGGACTGTGTGTTCCGTCGGAGCGGCTCGGGGACGGCCCGGTGCAGTGCTTGACATGCTTGAACACGACGTTCTCCGACCTGAACAGCTTCTTGCAGATGGGACAGACGATCTTCTCGTTTATCTTTCCCATCGTCCAGTTCTCTTTAATCATGGAGTCGTCATCGCTAGAGTCGTCGGAGCTGCTGATACGTTTAGGGACTTTGGCGTCGATGAGTCTCGGCTTTTTCTGAGGACTGACAGTCGTCTCTCCTGCGGCATCTGGCAGAGGATTCTTCCTGGGTCTTCCACGGCCGCGTTTGGCAGGGGTGCTCTGCGAGCTGTCCACACTTTGAACACTAGCGTTCATGGTTTCCGACTGATCGAGCAGCTCAGCTGCCTTCACCAGGCTGTCGATGGCCGACACGGCGTTGGTGTGAACTACAAGAGGGATTGGACTCGGCTGGATCTCTTTAGGCTCGGAAGTTACGCTTCTTCCGAGTAAGTACGACTTCTTCGGAACGAGATTCTGCTTCCTCTCTGGTTTTTCCTCCGTTTTCCTCTTCTTCTTGGGCGAGACCTCTATCCCCAAGTCGCTGGGCTCGATCAACTCCAAGTCGGGCGTTTCGACTGGGGTGAGGACCTGTTTTCTCTGATGTTTGCTCTTAGTTTTGTTGTCTTCCTGTCTGATATCGTCTATAGCGTCGAGCATATCCGAGTCAAGGGAGTCTCCGGTTCCCACTGTGATTGCATCTGGTTCCGGAGCTCGCTTGGCCGGTGATAAATCGCGACCCTGGACGTTCAATTGAGTAGGCGTAAATTCGGACACATTTGAATCCAGATAGACCACTTTGACGGGTTTGTCTTCGATTATAGTGATCGGACTGTCGATGCGTCGTTTAGCATTAGTCGTTATGGCCGCCTGATATGCCATTTGGAGCTTCGATTGGTACTGTTTATTGCTCTCGATAGGAATATACTTGCTCGCGGCTTTGCTCGGATGGTATTGCTTTATCGGTAAATGCTTGTGTGGTGATTTCGCCTTAGCCTCTGCGAGCATTTGTTCGTTTCGTGATATCTTTTTCGGTGGCAACTCTCTCGGCACGACCGTTTGGATAACTTGGTGTGAATCCGTAATGGTTAAGCAGTCTTCATAAGTGACAGAGTTGCGTCTTGCAAACTTATCGAATTCCTTTTCTGTTATAATTTTTTCTTTATTCATGTTAGCCTCGTGGGTGGGTTTCACACCAGAATGTTCTGAAGTTTTAGGCAAGCCTAAAGATAAAATTGAGGAGTTTTCTCTTGTATCTAGATTTATATCCCCCTCACTCAGTTTTTGTTGGGATTTAGTTAAAGGAAGGAGATTGGGAATTTTGCTGACCTTTGGCGGTATACTCAGGGATTCAGTTTTAGACAAAACTATAGTTTCTGCGTATGGGCGAGGTAGTTCGTGTGGTGGTCTTTCCACAAAGGGAATTCCGTGAAGTTCATTCATTTTCATTTCTATGGCGTCTAGGAGAGTGGGCTGACTGTTAGTTTTCCGTTCAGGTTTTTTGTCAACTTTCTCGACAATAGGTTTTTCCTTCACAGTTTGCGTAACAGGTTCTGGACTTTTTCCCGCCACTGCCCTATTGATAATACCTTCAATAGTTTTATCAATTAGATCCTGATTATTGATTTCTTTTCGCTGCTCCGGTTTAGTAATACTAGATACTGTAGCGACTATGGGCTCAGGCTGGATCTTTTGAGGTTCTTGGACAGGTTTCTTATCCACAACTGGTTTAGGTTTTACAGCAGGAGTCTCTGATTTGACGGAGACTTTGGGTTCCAGCTTGGTTAAAGTAGCAGGAGCCGTTTTGGTCGCAAATGCCTCAACTTTCACATTTCCTTTATTTAATGAGTCCTGAATAATTTTAGCGTTAGCATTATAGGTTTGCCTCTGGCTGTCAATCTTTTTTAGGACATCTCTCCTATTCAAATCGTTTGGCTGTTTAATCTGGTTCGCATTAGAAATGTTGACTGGCTTTGACTCTTTGATTTTATTCAAAAAGTCCTGGCGATTGGCTTCAGTCCATTTGCCAAAAGGAACTGGCGCGTGATTATTATTAATGGACTTGGGTTTTGAGTCAACTGCATTTGATGTTAATTTATGATTTATTTCTCTTTTGGCTTCAGCAATATTTATGATTGGGGGTTTTACGTCTAATTTAATTTGTGGTTTAACTGAACTTTGAGTATTCATTGGTAACCTGATTTGTTGTTGTTGTTCTTTACCAGAAAATACTGAAGGAGTTTTTACGTCTATTGCATTTGCAATGGGTAGTGTTTCTTTCTTCTCTATTTTTTTGTAAGTTGATTCCAACTTCAAAATTACATTCTCTGGTTTATTATGTATGTTATTGACTAAATCATTTACTTTAGCTGTGGGGATCACGGAATCTAGGACCGCTGTCTTCATTTCAGGGAAATTCTTTCCAATGGATTTAATGTCAACTGATTCCTTCGTTTTCGACTGTTTTCCTACATTTGGGTTTAACTGGTTTCTAGGATGTGTAGTTTCCTTAATTAATTCGTTGTGTATAATTTTTATTTTATGATTCAATTGAATATTTTTAGAATTTGTGCCTTCAATTTTGCTAAAACTATTTGTTTTTATTTCAGTTCCTGACTTGCTTTCCGTTATAGACTTATCAGTTTTACTGATGTTGATATTAAGACTTTTTACGGATGTCGCTATCGCTGTATCTATTTTATCACTTTTAACCTTGTCAATATTGGAATTTTTCGTGATATTTACGGGTGCTGCATCTATCTCGCTGGAGTTACCGCTCTGAGGAGTTTCTATACTTGTTTTGTTTATGATGGAAGTTGAAGACTTAATTTCTTTTGTTTCCAAAACGTTCATCATTTTATTATCAATAATTGTTGATTTAATTTCAACAACTGGAGCTACCGTATCTATTTTTGGTTTCTTGGTTTCATCCATTATAGGTTGCCTTTCAAAAATCTGTTCTTCTATTACTAAAACATCTTCATCAACCTCCATATCATCAGATTCAATGATTTCTATAGGCGGTGACACTGCTTTTACTTTAGGTTTCTCATTAACAGAAGAAGTTTTAACTATCGAATCATCAATTTTCATCGGTAAAGGTGTTAATAAAGAACTAGTTGATATTTTTGTTTCTTTTGTATCTGCGAGTGTCGTTTTTGCAGGTTGAGTAGGTGGAGGTGATAAAGTTTGCTTCTCTTCAGTTTTATTTTCCTTACTTACACTGATGACAGGCATATCAATCGGCCTGCTTGTGCTTGGTATTGCATTTGGTTTCTTAGAGATGTCTTCAGGGTTGTCTTTTTTCATCTTTTCTTTTTCACCAAAAATTGGTACTTTTACAGATTCCATTAGTTTTCCTATCATCAAAACTTTCGCTTCATCTTCTTTCAGTTTCTCAGCCTCTATGTTGTCACATGCTTTTACATTAGTACTGTCAACGATTTCATTAGTTTTGTTCTCAATTACATCAGGCACTATTTCTTCTGTCGTTATACTAATATGATTTTTATCAGGAGCGTCTTTATCTACTGGTTTATCTGCAGCTGGTGTTTCGTCCGTTGTTTTATCAGGACTAGCAACATCCTTGCTTTTGGATGTTGATGGGAAGTCTAAAATCTTTTGTTTAGAATTGTCTGTGTGGACTTCTATAGTTTTCTTGAAGTTGTCTGAATGTCTGTTAGGGTGTAGTTGCTGGTCTACCATTGTTTTAGTTAGAGGAATTCCTTCCTTGTTAGGAGTGGAGTGAACCATAAGTGGTGATTTCCTAGATTCACTGAATTTGACCATTTTGCCGTTTAGGTTTCTTTCAGTTTGTGGTTCTTTATTAAGCTCTGTATCTTGCTTAGAAGTGGACGCAACAGGAGTGTCTTTATCTGGTGCGCTATCCTTCTTTTCAGCTTCTTTGCTAGTGCTTGGTTCACAGACAATTGGCTTGTTGTCTTCTCTCGACGTGCTGGGGGCTGCTGGCGTTGGTTTTTCTCTAATGGGCTGAAATATGAAACAAAAATCGTTAAATATAATTATTTAATCAAAGGCAAAACATTAAAGATCTTTGCTACATTTATTATACAGTTAGGTGCATAACTGAGTCAAAATTAGTACCTTAGTAAAATGTAAATAATTTGATAACAATCAAAGTTACATAAAAGTTCTAAACGTAAAATATTAATCCTTGGGTACCGCTACAAAACTGCTTCACAAATTATTTTCTTCCGACTTATACATTTTTCTCAATTTCATACCGAAAACTGTGAAATTTCACCTAATTTATTTTTCCCATTATTTCATTTTTTCTTAGGCATTCCCAATTCAGTAACTCATTTAAAGTAAGGAATTCCACGACCATTATTTTAGTTATCAAACATTTAAATCAGGCTTATTTTTGTAATTAGTTACTGGCAATGTATTGTCAGGTGCAAAACTGAGTCAAGGCAAATGGCCGAACAACTTTCTCGTTAGTTAATTTTTGTAGCGGACTTCATTCTGAGATAACCATAAAAATACGTGAGTGATATAAAAGTCATACACCTCATTTTAAAGAGCATATAATGTACTATTTCAACTAATTGTCTAACCTGGTTGTGTAAAAGAAAAATATCAATATCGGGTTAAATAAAAAAAATGTAGTTTAACGGTTTTTGGTTCAAAATCATGGACGAATAAAAAAATCAAGATTGTGAATGCAATGAATCGAAATTGGCTTTCATATGGATACATAGCTGACACCGAGACGAACAAATATAACCTGAAAGTTTTTATTTTTTTCATAATTGATAAGACTTATCTTCATTTAACGATGTCGGTGCAAAACTGAGTCAGTACCAAATATTATCTAATAGAGAAAATGTTTATTTTTATCTACAATAACATAATAGGTCAGTAAGTTTATTAGCGTTGTTACCAATTAATAATAAAATAGTAACTTAATAACTAGCCTCTTCTGAAATAATGAAAGAAACATGTCAAAGTGATGCACATTGGTTCAGTTATGCACCTAACTGTATGTTCAGGCTTCCTGTTGCGCGGCGATTTGCACTGAGCTGTATAAAAGGAAATATATTTCTCAGTTAAGAAAACAGCCTTATCTTAAACGAGACAAAGGAGACAAGGAGCAACTGAATGGTGGCTTTCAATATCAGTGCTTTCGATACGTATGCCAAAGTCAAAGAGATGGGAAGTTGAGCTTCGAAAGGTTGCTGGGATAACGTGGATAAGAAAAACGGCGGACAGAAAACAATGGAATATTTTGGGGGCGGCAAACTAAAGGGCAAGCTGATGCAAGCACAATGGATGAATGAATTTATCAGAATGATGCCTTTATCATTATCATTATTATATGGACTCGGGGAATGTCCTTAAACTACGTCCGGACTTGGGTATGTCCTTAAACTACGCCAAGAAGAGAGGTATGGGCACTGCGAATGGCATCTCCCTAAGTGTGGTAGGGCACGTTCAGCGAATGTCATCTTGCTCAAATCTGGACCAGAACCCGACTGGGGAAGTACCTCCACCTTACAGAAGTGTTGTGTTCCTGCTGGTGAGTAAGATTGTCAAAGAGCTCAAAGAGGACCCAGTGTGTTGACGATGAGGGACATTCTTGTTCCTTTAGCCGTCAACACAGTGAATCCTCCTTTTTGTAAAGGGTCGGCAACGCGCATGTGACTCCTTTGGAGTTTGCTGAGTTGCAGGCGTCCATAGGTTACGGTAGCTGCTTACCATCAGGCGGGCCGTATGCTTGTTTGCCACCGTCGTGGTATAAAAAAAAAAGTCACACATTTACTTGGCTAGCCCCACGGTGAGCGGTAGTAAGGTAAGATAAGATATGATTTATTTTGTTAAAAATAAACACAATATACAGAAAACAATCACGATAAAAAATAATCATTAATTTGGTTGTCACTCAAGATGTGTTGAGACTTCTTCGACGCTGATTTGCAAGTTAACCAGAAAAATATACCTAAAACTGTAGTTTTAGGTATATTTCTCTCGGTCTCGGTTGTACTGTACGAGTAGTACAACCTTGATAAGTTAAACACCTCTGTAACTTAACAAAATGTCTTGTTCCGTTCCCCTCAGACTTCAGCGCAAAAAATCCTCCATTAGTTAAAATTGGGAGCCTCTATAAGTTAAAGATTTTTTTTAGTATTGAACCTCTGTAACTTAAAGTTACTGTCTCGAGAACCTCTTAAAGGTTTTTTGAGTTGATTCATTTTAACCATCTGCATATATAGGCTAATTAACAGTGTGCGGAACAAAATAGTCCAGGAAGATGAGAGAGGGCCCATTCTCAATTCACACCAGGACCATTGCGAACTAGTCCCAAAATACACCTTTCCCAAAATACCCCAAATTGTGTTCACCTGTAGGTGGCGAAATACTTTAGTCTCATAATGCATAGTTCTCAAAACACTCTAGTCCCAAAATATCCTATTTTTTGTAGCTCGGACACTTTCATACTGGTTCTTGTAAACATTTTTTTTTACATAACCCCATAAAATAAAATCTAACGGGGTTCGATGTGGGGATCTCGGCGGCCATCTTGTTTACCATTTGTCCCGATCCAGGAAAGAAAGTGTTCATTGAGATAGTCCCTTGTTCTGTGACCGTTATGAGCCGGAGCCACATCTTGCTGAAAAGTATGGTTTCGTCATTCTGCAACCGGAAGATTATTTATCTCACTTCAAATTCCTTTCCGTATTCAGATGCCCTTTCTTAAAAATGTACTAAGAGGACCCGGTTTTTTACAATCCCGCACCAACACGAAAAACGCACTTGATTATTAGTCTCGCGGATACTGAGCTAAGCCGAGGATGGATAGACAAACAGACAGAGACATGCGGAAAGTAATAGGGTATCTATTTTGGTAAATACGCATCCTCAATAAGCATCAAAATAATGCACATTTTGAAAGCAATTTTTTTTTTTTTTTTTTTATGAAACTAGTAGCAAACGAGCAGACGAGCCGCCTGATGGGAAGCAGTCAACGTCGCCCATGAACATAAGCAACATCAGGAGCCGCCTAGGCGTTGCCGACCCTTGAGAGCCCTGTACGCCCGCTTCTTGAAGAACCCCATGTCAAAGCGCAATGGAAACACCTCGGGAGGCAGCTCATTCCACATTCCGCACGTTCTAGGCAGAAACGAGCGAGATGCCCGTTTATTTTTGGTGTACCATGTGTCTAGAAAATGAGGATGAACTTTGTTCCTTTGGCGGGAGGTGCGATGGTAGAAACGTGACGATGGCACCAGTTCAAAAAGTTCTTCAGAACATTCCCCGTTGTACAGACGGTAGAACACACACAGAGAGCCAACATCTCTCCGGAGACTAAGTGGATCTAAGCCGTCAGTAAGATCGGGATCGCCAACAATACGAACTGCCCGACGTTGGATGGAGTCAAGTGGGAGAAGCTGGTATTGCGGGGCGCCAGACCAGAGATGAGAACAGTACTCCATGATGACCCCGAAACTGGACTTCGTTCGTAATGTCGACACCCAGTATCCCGATACTCTTGGATATAGTTAGAGGGATGTTCTGAAATTTTGGCGCTATGACGAATGGTAGAACACACACAGAGAGCCAACATCTCTCCGGAGACTAAGTGGATCTAAGCCGTCAGTAAGATCGGGATCGCCAACAATACGAACTGCCCGACGTTGGATGGAGTCAAGTGGGAGATCTCTCCGGAGACTAAGTGGATCTAAGCCGTCAGTAAGATCGGGATCGCCAACAATACGAACTGCCCGACGTTGGATGGAGTCAAGTGGGAGAAGCTGGTATTGCGGGGCGCCAGACCAGAGATGAGAACAGTACTCCATGTGAGGTCGAACCTGCGCTTTATATAACAAAAGCCGGTGATCCGGCGTGAAGTACTGTTTTGCTCTACTGAGCACCCGGAGCTTCTTGGAGGCCAGTTTGGCTTTGTTCTCCAAATGACCCCGAAACTGGACTTCGTTCGTAATGTCGACACCCAGTATCCCGATACTCTTGGATATAGTTAGAGGGATGTTCTGAAATTTTGGCGCTATGACGAATGGTAGAACACACACAGAGAGCCAACATCTCTCCGGAGACTAAGTGGATCTAAGCCGTCAGTAAGATCGGGATCGCCAACAATACGAACTGCCCGACGTTGGATGGAGTCAAGTGGGAGAAGCTGGTATTGCGGGGCGCCAGACCAGAGATGAGAACAGTACTCCATGTGAGGTCGAACCTGCGCTTTATATAACAAAAGCCGGTGATCCGGCGTGAAGTACTGTTTTGCTCTACTGAGCACCCCGAGCTTCTTGGAGGCCAGTTTGGCTTTGTTCTCCAAATGACCCCGAAACTGGACTTCGTTCGTAATGTCGACACCCAGTATCCCGATACTCTTGGATATAGTTAGAGGGATGTTCTGAAATTTTGGCGCTATGACGAATGGGGTTTTCTTAGCAGAAAACGCGCAGACTTGTGTCTTACTAGGGTTAAACTGGACGAGATTACGTCTACCCCATTCGGAAACCTGCTCGAGGGAGGTCTCTATTTCAGACACAAGTTGCATTCTGCACTCCAACACCCGCTCAGGGGGGGCATATACACGACCTGTGTAGTAGCTATCGCCAGTACTGTCATCCGCATAGCAATGGATATTGTTGGTTACCAACATATCATTGATATGCAAGATAAACAGAGTTGGCGATAGAACAGATCCCTGGGGGACGCCAGCATTAATGGGCTTGTAATCTGACTTAATTCCGTCAATTACAAAGAGACATGCGGAACAAAAAGAAACAAAAATAGGGTATTTTGGGACTAGTGTTTTGAGAACTATGCATTATGACACTAAAGTATTTCGGCACCTACAGGTGAACACTATTTGGTGTATTTTGGGACTAGTTCGCAATGGTTCTGGTGTAAAACGAGAATGGGCCGTTTTGGAAATATGGTGTTTTGAGCCTAGTTTCTTATGAGAAGAGGGGCTTTCGAAATTAGAGTGTATTGACTAATAGTGCGTTTTGGGACTAGCGCATTCGCCACCGGAAAGATTTTTATTTGAGTATCTACTGTCTCTGTAACGATACTTTATTGTCAAATCGATTTAGACCACTCACAACATGGCAAGTTTTCTTATTGATGAAATGGCGTAAAGCCTTTGCGGAATTAAGTTTGACACAAAAAAAATGTTTAAAGAATGGGCACTTGATTGGTTAACAATACAAGACATTGTCAAATATATAATATGTCGATGGTTGCCAATCCAGCACCAAATGACAAGGACACGTCAAATTTCGCGAGTATGTCCTTGTAAAGTCACGTGGTGCTAAAAAGTAGCACGGCGTGACGTAAGGTTAGGAGGAACTTTAATAGTCTATATCACCATCATTTTTTGTTCAATTTTCAAAAGACCACGTGTACCTAGATGACGGAATAATTACATTTTTTTAAACTTTAAAGGTAGAGTGTGTAACTGTATATACAGTCGTGGCCATATAATTAAGGACAAGATTATTTTTGCCATACAACTGCATACAAATATGACATTTTAAATTTGATAAAAATATAAATTTTGCTTATACTATTTATATTTTAAAAAATACTGACGTATCCGTGTTTAAACAAGACATAATATGGGCCATAAACATCTTCCATAAAATTTGCACTTTAAAAACTACAGACGGTCAAATCAATAATTTTTATAAGTTCATACTATAATTAGCGGGTGCGAGACAGCTCCAACATCGTTCTAACGATGATCGCGGATAGACTGGACTGTCCATATATCATGCACTGCTGCGAAAGGCATGTAAAAACAGGGATAGGTTAGGATTATAGAATATAGTTTGACATCTAAGCAAAATTTGACATTGTAATCATGTATTTTTATTTTATTTATTTAATTTAATTTATTGTGTTAATGTTAGTATATTTTATAAGTAGTTAACTGTGTCGCGACTTAATTTTATATCTTGTTCAAATACTGATTATGTGCCTTGAAGCTTGAAATAAATGAATTTTATTTTTATTATTATTTTTTTTTTAATTAGGAACAATGTATGAAAATCGTTCCTAATTACAAAAAGTATTGATTTGACCGTCTGAATTTTTTAAAGTTCAAAAGTTTATGGCCCATATTAAGTCTTGTTTAAACACGGATACGTCAGTATTTTTTTAAATATAAATAGCATAAGCAAAATTTATATTTTTATCAAATTTAAAATGTCATATTTGTATGCAGTTGTATGGCAAAAATAATCTTGTCCTTAATTATCTGGCCACGACTGTATAGCCCACCATTTTTTTGAACTTTATTTCAAAGTGATAGGGTCCAATTTCGTATAATATCTGACACCGTTAACCGAGTAACTGGTAATCTTACCGGACAGCTGACGGCGCGGCTCCCCGCCACCCCGGTGTGCGCGCTGCCCCGCGCGGCCGCCCCGCCGCCGCCCCCGCCCCCGCACCCGCCCCCGCCCCCGCACCAGCCCCCGCCCCCGCCCCCGCCCCCGCCCCCGCCCCCGCCGGCCTGCGCGCGCCCGGAGTGGACCAAGCTGAATCATTCACAATAACAACTTAAAAACTCTTACCGGCTCTCGCGGCACTACAACTACTTCTTGTATTTCTTCGTAAACCTCTAAATTGCCTTCGACGTTTTCACTATAACAACAGAAAAAAAAAAAGAAATTAAAATAAATAACATAAAAATTGCAAAAAAAGTATAACCTATTAATTTTTTTTTTATTACCATCGCATATCCAATGTCCATACATATTTCAATTACACAAGTTCTTGAAGTATTTAACCGACTTAAAGATTTCAAAGGAGGCGGTTCTCAATTTTTTTTTATGTATGTTCACCAATGATGACGGCTAGACCGATTTGGATTTTTTTTTGTTTGAAAGAGTATATACTTCACAGTTGGTCCCATTGTCATCTCATCAGGTCATGATCTGATGATGGGATCCTGGAGAAATCGAGGGAACTCTTCAACTATTATAGGCACACCTATAGTGATTTGAGTATTTTTTATAGTAGCTTGGGCATTTGCTTTTGGAAAGGTGGAGGCTAAGTGAAGTCGGTTCTTTTTCGTTTCAATTTTGCAAACACTTTAAAAGAAGACATAAATCCAACACTGTTTCCTTTTTGCGTTATTATTAGTAATTTTTAAATGAAGCAACAAAAATAAAAATATGTAAATACAGATGCATACAATGTGTAAGTTACTGACGGCTTGTGAATATTTCAACAACCAGTTTCTTCATTACTATGCAGTCAGACAGCTAAAGATGAAATATTACGCTAAAGCATTCTTTTCCTAATAAACAGGTAAAACCAAAGCATATTTTTTCTATGACCATGTAGATTCAAGTGTGTATATATATATATTACTTTATCTTGGTTGAATAATACTGTGCTAACCTCTTGGTTCCCATATTGTCTTGGAACCTTGACAAACTTAATAAAAATTGTTTAATTTTTTTTCTTCATCCTTTCTGAGGGCCTGGAATCCGCAATGATATATAAAGTTTACTTCAACAACCTACTTTTAAGTAGAGATACTATTATTATTATTTGTTAAGGTTTATAGGCGTGTCCACACCTGACGCACCGCCTCGCGAGGAAATTGCCGCGCGAAGCAGGTCGGCTAGTGTGGACGTGCCTTAGTCACACAAACAGGCAGGCAAACGCACGCGCGGCCGCAATGCCTCGGGCGAGGCACGTCCGCACACTAGCCGAGTTGCCTCGCGCGGCAATTTCCTCGCGAGTAGGTTCGTCGCGCGACGCGCGAGTTTATACTAAAAGCGCGACTCGAAGTATAAAGTGACAGGCGACAACGTAAGATATGCTAGCCCTACAGGTGTGGACATGCCTTATTATGATAATTTTATCAGTCACATCTTAGGTTATTGACCTTGTGTAAGTACATAAACAGTAGATAAGTTGTTACATTATATTTGATTGAATGTTGACTTAAAACTCAATGTGGCTGTGAGTGTGCTGTGGGATAACTTTTAAACAATGTGAAAGAGTTAAAAAACATAAATCGGTACCCAAGACAATTACGAAAAATAAGAAAAATACATAAGTTCAACGATTAATATATCATATATTTTGATACTACATTGTTTTCTTTTATAGTAATGCAATTTAAATGATCCAGAATAATGTGCTCCGAATTAGTAATGTCCTACAAAAACTGCTTTACATATTTTGTCATAAAATTAAATATAAATTAATAAAATAAATAATGATCACTAATATAAAAATTCAGCTAAAATGCTTCCTCTATTAGGAAAAAACAGCATGGCACACTAACACTACACAAAAATTATGTTATATATAAGTAACAACATAAATATTGTGCAGAAGTTAGGATAATGCTTTTTTAAAAACATTAATTCTTCTATCCAAATCTTCACTGGAAAGAGCTAGAGGACTTTGCCAAGCGGCACACTGAAATTAGAGATAACTCTAATCCAGAATAAAGGGCTAAATAGATAGATAGATCCAAATATTAATATGTTTTTTATCTTAACATTTTGATACTTTATGTTCAAACTCTTTTACGGTAAACCAAATATGATTGTAATTCTAAAAAATCATGCTGCAAACTCACCGGACTTTAAGAAACTTGAAGCTAGGCTCCTCCTCCTGCGGCTCCTTAACAATCTGCACTGCAGCCAGCTCATCCTGTCCCTCCTTCCGGTACAAATACAGCCCGGTGCCAATGCTTATAGCCGCCACATTGTTCCCGTCAATTTGCAGCACAACCTCCGTCCTGTCTTCTTCCGCATTATTGTCAGGTATAGTCTCTCCACTGTCATCGTTTGGGAGATTGGCTTCACCGTTATCATTGGGGAGATTGGCTTCGATTATCTCTTCGTTTTCTAGTGGATTGGCAATCTGCTCTGCTTCATTCTCTAAAGGAATATGTGCGATATCCGCTAGTTCCTCACCGTTCATTGGAATATTGGCCTCTGCTCCATCAAATGGAAGTGCATGGTCTAATAGAGGGTTACCTGGGTTTGCAGGCTCCGCACGAACTGGTGGTACGTCTGCCTCCTGTTGGACAATCTCTATTGGTTGCCCATCCACATTGTCTACAGAAACTTTCGCATCTGGTAATTTTAAACTTGAAGATTGCTCGCTGATTTTGATATCTTGCAAAGGTAGAGAACTCTCCGATAGCTTCAAGTTTTGATTGTTACCTCCAGATTCAACCTCACCTTGCAATATACTAGAACTTTCCAATGACTTAGAAGTAGGTTTATCCTCTTGGGCTGACAAACTGGGAGTCTCTGGCGACTTCAAGTTTGGAGATTTGTCGATTTCAACATTATCATCTATTACCAGTTCATTGCCATCATAAGAGTTCTCATTGTCATCAAAAATGTTGACTCCACCAGACAGAATGTTAGCGGCCTCAATTTGTTTGCCAATCTTATAATCTATTTTCCCAATTGGAGACAGATTGGGAAAGCAGTCGGACGTGTTGAGGCTTGAGTCCGCGCTCGTCGTCGCTAGTGACACGTCTTTAGTAATGTCGTTGTCGAAGGACTCGTCTTCTGAGAGAGAGTAGTACTTGGAGGGCGTGTCGTTGGCCGTGAGGAAGGAGTCGCCGGCCCCGGAGCCGTCCAGCGACGAATCCCGCGAGCCGCCTGCGCCGCCGCCGCGCAACTGGTTCAATCTATCCATTCCCACACTTCATCTGCAAACTAAACAATAACATCAATTAGCCTTCCAATACAACACAGAAACGCTTGTATTTTTAACATCGATCTCTCTGGATAAAATATAAAAACAACCCCCACTACGCCAAATTAACACCTAGGTCAACAGCGATGCATTATACGAAACATTAGTGGAGCAAACGATAATGGAACTATGTGACACTTATGATAAACATCCGATGAAATTAAACGTACCAAATAAATATTTGCTAGAATGAAGTATCGCTTAAATCTCAGTCAAAAATCTTTGTTAGATCTCTGATGATATGGAAGAATAATAATATTTTTGTAATAATTTACGTAAAACAACAATAATGAAACACATCGAAGTAAAGATGGACGCGAATTAGCAATGTTGCCGTTATTCAGGATGTCAAAATGAGATTACGGGACTTGATAGTGATTGACAGCTAATAATAAAATCGATTCAGTTTGGTATCAAACATTAAAATTAACTAAATTGTATAATTCCGCAACTAAACCTCGCTAATTTAGATAAAACAAACTAAACAAGTTTAATTCACAACTTTTTGTGGGTATTATTTACAGGAAATCCTGTAAATAGTTTTAATACCAAAAAATATAAGAAAGCAAATATGTAATCGATTTTAGACTCGATCGACTACGCAGCTATATAGCTTGGTAAACTATTTCTGTCAGTACAAAAGTGCGGCAAATTTGAATTTGTCACAAAGCAAGAAAGTGGTAAAAATCAGCTTTCACAAGCACCCTCAGATTTTTCTTAATTTCCCTAAGCTATGTATTGAATGAATAAACACAAAAAGGTCACGTGCGTTTATTAATTAATTTTACACATAGTACAATAAATATACCTACCTAAAATAGTCTTAATAAATAGGTGTATTACTGAGTAAAATTCATTACTCTCTTATTCGTAATTTCGTACAGATTATGCAGCTAATACTGTTCCATTCTAAAGTTCTAAATTGAAGTTGTATTTTCTGGTTTTCCTCGAAGGCCTTATGATTTTAGCGATAAATGTCTGTTTACTTCCTGGGTTTTAACTACTTATTGTATTTTGTTTCATCGCATAATATCCACCTTTTCCATGGCCTTTTTATTGTGTTACTGTTATATTTTTTTTATACGTTGGTTATTTTAATTACTTCGCTCCTTCTTATTCATTATAAAGTCATATCGCGGCGAGTGTAGACCTCTCTTCTTCAAAGCGTGTTATGTTGGCAACAATGACATTAAATATTCAATGTGTTTAAAGCATGTTTAAAGCTATCTCAAACACTCCAATGGGTTCGAGTAGACATGCTTATGAAATACCTACCATTATTGTTTTTCGTTTATTTTCAATATTGAAGGACCGGCTTTTTGTTTTCCTATCATTTTCCTATTAATCTCGTAGGATTTTTTATCTTGAAGAAGATTCTTTTTTTAATTCAAAATTAAAATTCCAATCAAATGCCAATTAACTTTTTTAATGCATAGAGAAATATATATATACTGAGATTTTAATGTTTCTAGTAGAACTTACTTGCTTGTCATTGTCAGTGTCAGTGTCGCATCATATCAAAACCATTCAAAACGTTATTTTAAAAAGTGTCTTCCTCGTAGCGTTGCTATTGTTTTGCAGAGGAATTTAACAAACAACAATTAAGTAATTGCTTCAAGATAGTGATAAAACTAACAATGGCTCCCCGAGAAAGTATAAAAGCCACTCCTAAGGTGCAGCGCACCGTATCGAAGACGAAACCCAAGGCGTCCCCTTTATCGACGATCAAAAAGACCATGGCTACTAGGAAACTTGTGGATACTACTCAACAAATCAAAGGTTCGTTCTTAGTTATTATGTTAATCAAACATTAACTACATGATAATTGTATAACAACAAGGCTCAATACAACTCCCAACTATCGGTCCCAAATTAAATCATCAATATGTAAATCATTTTTATATTTACAGTAAATAACACAACAATGAAGACTCGAGCCAGTTTGGCACCACCATGCACGCCCAAGCCTAAAGAATCAAAGCCGGCTCCTGTACTGAGCAGTGTCACTAAAAGTGCCAAGAAGGTTCGGAAACCCAAGGCTGCCCACTCCGGAGTCCCCGTGCCCAGCAAAATGCTCAAGCTTATGAAGTTACAGGCAGCAGTAGCCTTATAATCAAGTTACTAATGGACTGCAGATAAGTTGCCCTAATTAATGATATCAGGAGATCATTATGAATGTTTTGTCCTTATTTAAATCTTAATTTCTTATTATGTGCCAAGAAGTAACTGCACTTTAATGACATAATGACTTTATGGTCAATGTTAAAACTTTTTGCATGGTTTCTTTCTTTGTTTTGTATAATACCTACCATCTTATCTTATCTTATCTTACCTACCATAAGTTATTTTCCTGAGTTGCTGAGGTAAAGTTCTACAATTTTACTAGCAGGATTAGCAGGGTAGCAAAACAGGCAGAAATTGAATTGGTATATATATATGCTAATCATATATTTTATTGGTAATTTACTAGACATAAACATGACTTATAACATGTTTATATACTTTACCACCGAAAGTGTAGGTATGCCATAATATTTAGATTTACTTTTATGTATTCAAAGATGTTTCACAGGTAGGGTTGCCACTTTTTTTAAAGATTAATGTTTGATTTTCCCAAATGATTGTTCTTAACACATTCAGGGCTGAGAACCCGACTGTTGAGTTCTCTGTTCGTAGCTACTACACGCTACATACGACGAATACGTGGCTACGGGCTACGAGCGTAGCACGTAGCACTAGGTGGCACTGAATGTGTTAAAATAAAGTAGTTTTGCATTTTTGCAACAGTACATCAAGCCAAAATATAGTTTGATATATATTATAGTATTGGTGGCAACCCTACTCACAGAGTATACACGGTAATCTTAAACACATTCTCTAGTTTTAGAAGGTAAAAATACAGAACAGAGTATTGTCTGTATATGACATAATTTTAATTGGAACCTTGCGTTATTCATGACATAGTCAGAGATTCTGTGATGGTCTATAAATCAGGGCTCGGAACCGGTTTCCACAAAAAACCCCAAAATAACCCAAGATATTTATAGTAGTTCATGTAACTGTTACGTAATTACGTACAGTTGCATACACTGCTTTATCTACCCTCATATTATATATCCTAAATGAAGTGTTCGGAAACCATAGAATGACCGCCATTGCACCGCCATGGCCAACTCGATTGTGTCGGCGGTCGGGCGGGCGCGTGCCGTTGGTCGGGAAGGAGGACAGGATTTACATTATGTTATCAAATTCGATTTTCGGCGTTAATTTGAAACTCATAACGTATCAATATATGAGCATGTAAAGTTAAAATTACGTTACTGCCACAGATAAAAAGCTTATCATACTAAAATCGGTTATGGTAATGTTAGCCATTGCCTACCGTTTTTGAACACGTTTTAGAGGACTTACAATGTGAGTGTAGATAAATTATTTTACGTCACACCTGGCCATAATGTGAGTTTTACCGCACCCTATGCGTACGGTAAAACTCGCATTATGGCCAGGTGGAGACGTAAAATTGTGTACTCACCACGGGCAGCAAAAAAGAAAGCCCTGTATCGCATATTTACAACAAATACTTGCGATTTCAGCTTTTCTTTATTTTACAGTCCTTGGTAAGTAATGTACTATTATGGTTTTTACGTAGAACTCTATATTGTATTTAGGTAATTATTCATATTATAACATTTTTCGATTAAATATGAAATAGTGAACTGAAGAACGGAAAAGAAACCGGTATTTTAGTATGGAGCAAATACCAGTTTCCAAGCCCTGCTATAAATGGAACTGAAACACACTTTGTCACTTGTGCCAGAGATATATATGCAGATCAGTTTAATGCTTACAATATAATTAATCATGTTAATTATTATATTTGATAAATATTAAATTGGTATTACTTTATATAAAATTGACATTGTTTCTCATTAATAATATTCAGGTTATTAATGTCTGAAATAAAAGTGTCTCATGACAACATTTAGAATGTACTTAGTTATAGAACTGAAGCATTATGTAGCTTTTACCAATTATGCAATTATTATAAACGGATCACCACTATGTTTGTTACACACTATATATGTATTTTGACATATTACAATGTGTAAACATATTTTTGAAGTTGACTGCGGTATTCTACTGCAATTTCTGCATCGTTTACAATTCCATAATTTAATGTACAGTCATCGGCAATAGTATCTTCCTACACGAAGGCCGCAAAAATATGTGACACGATGACCCTACAAATAAGAGCGTGTCACATATTTTTGCGGCCTTCGTGTAGGAAGATACTATTGCCGGTGACTACATTCACCTATAATAACTTCTTGAGCAACGAAGGCCGCAAATATATCTGACGTGCTTATGGCTCTACAAATAAGGCGTCAGATATTTTGTGTGAGATATTATTCCAGGCGAGGCCTTACAATAAGTAATGTCTAATTAATTATACGTCATTAGTTGCCATTTTTTGTAAAATACTGTTTACCTGATAATATTTAGGCTTACGATTACGATTAATAAATTTTAAGAATGATATACACAGCTGTATTTTATTTAAATCATACATGACATGATTGACATGACCATCGGTTTCGTAGCTATTAAACCTTTGAGCGTCGGACGTCAAATCATGCGCACGTAAAGTCGTGCCCTCAGCGCAGCACTTGATATCACGTCCAAAATATAACCGGTTTGACTTGCGCGCGTGCGCTGAGAGCTTGGCGATGCTTGGCTGTCAAACGGTTAACCATACCCCCGAGATAATCGTTTAGGGGAGGTAAGCCTAAAACGGGTAGCTCGCCTAAAACGGGTAAGCTTGTTAGTTTGCGTATTACGGCTGTTATTGAGAATGTAAGAGTGCGGTGCGGTGGCGTGATTGTAACCCAATCACAGGCAGTCGGGTCCCCGCTGTGACGCAAGCCCTGGCAAGGTAAGACGAAAAACATTTTTTTAAATGTTATTAATAAAAAAAATAGAAGTAATCAAACTCTGAATACTCAAATATTGTATGTAATATGTTTACTTAAGTTTTGTGTTGTGAATTTGCAAGGAATGTGCTTATAAATTTCGAAAACTCGTTGTTGGTCTTGCGTTCTGTTTTGGGGTTATGGCGGCTGAAAACAAAAACGTGCTTTTGGGCATAACGGGTAGGGGCAAAACGGGTATGCTCGTGTAGGTGGTTTGGGTAGTGGAGATGGAGTTTTAATTTTTTTTATTTCTTATAATTCTAGATGGCTAAAAAAATGTAAATTAAAACCTTCTCATGCATTATGGGACGAGGAAGTCATGAAACTTGCTATGTAAGAAGCTGGTGAAACCTCGGTGAATAGTGCGGATAAGAAGTACGGTATAAACTTATCCACGTTATTCAATTGGCTCAAATGAACAAATGTAAGTATTATTATGTTACAAAAAAGTGTTATAACTTTTAAAACATGTTATTTGTTGATCGATCTCATTATTTACCCTTTACCCATTTTGCCCAGACGCATTACCCGATTTAGGCCCCCCATAAGGGCAATACGGGTAATTGGAAGGGTTTTCTATATTGTGTTTTTCTAAGATTATTGAAGAGAAAGATTGTTTGTTTTTATTTTTTAATACTTTATTAGATGAACGTGTCTTGTAATAAAAATGTTTGGTACATTTACGTTTTTAAATATGTTTTAATTCAGATCTCCCTTAGCTTACCCGATTTAGGCTTACCTCCCCTACGCTTCAAGATGGCTGCATCGTCTTTGGAATAAAAAAAAAACCATACCTCCGAATAGGCCAAAAGCTTAGTTTTATCGCTTGTCTGGCCAATCTACCTGTAATATAACCTAACCTAAAGTCACCTAAAGTCAATGGTAAATATCAGGAAGGTAAGTGCGGTTACGCAGGACCTAAACTTAAGTCGCCTATTCGTCTTAGGGTCTCCCCAAATCTATCGACGCGGATTCGGCAAAATCCGGTGAAAATTCAATCAAATACAAACATTGAAAACATTGAAAAAATAATCAACCCAGTTGGACTTGAACCAACATCGATACGCCTTACCGGGGCTCGATATCGCTTTACCAATTAAGCTATGGGTTCAGTTACCGAGCTGACGAAATTCTCAATGCCTTCAATCATCTTTTTGCATTTATTTTTACATCGACTTTATAGCAGCCGTAAGCGACATCTAGGTGCCAACCACTATTTGATCACGATTTCGTCAGCTCGGTAACTGAACCCATAGCTTAATTGGTAAAGCGATATCGAGCCCCGGTAAGGCGTATCGATGTTGGTTCAAGTCCAACTGGGTTGATTATTTTTTCAATGTTTTCAATGTTTGTATTTGATTGAATAACATAGGTAAATATTTTCAGAAATAATCGCTTCGAATGTCACAAAAATTGTGTCCCCCTCCTGTAACTTTTGAACCGTAAGTCCAAAGAAGATGCGCCTTTTCACATACTTTCTACGAAAATTGTTTTATAATAATAAATAAATATTATAGGACAATCTTACACAAATCCACCTATGCCCACAGTAAGCTCAATAAGGCTTGGGTTATGGGTACTAGACGACGATATATATAATAGATAAATATGAATAAATACTTATATACAGTGTGGAAAGATAAGTCGGGCCCTGGAGGGAAACTACCTTAAAACGTTGAGATAGCTTAATTCGCTGAAAGGAAACATTCTTTTATTTTTCCTAAAAACTAAAACTGCATTCACAGTTTTTTTCTCAATTTTCACTTTCTTCCATACTAATAGAGAACATGCATGAAAAATATTTAATTGAATCTGTGGCATAAACACGTTCAACAACCCCAAACTAATATAAACAAGTGGAAATCCGTAATAATTTTTAACAGTTTTTTAAAGATATTGCGGTTTGAAAACGTAACATTTTAGGCTTTTTTTTTATACATCAAATGTATTTTCGAAACTGCAGTTCGATTACTTATGTCCTAACGAGAAAAAAAATGTACAACAACTATATAGCTAAACGCATTTTTTCGTGCCTAAAATTACAAAAATCTTACAAAAACTTGTTCCATCCAAACAGTTTTCTGCAACTTTGTGAACGGTGACGTCACAATCTACACACTTTTTGTATGGGGCGTTTTGACGCGCGGCGCAGACGCCTAACGTATTTTCACATTTTTGACGTTTCAGGGCTATCATAGATAGTAGGTTTATTAGAGACATTTGAATCTACAGGGAAACAGAATCGAATGACGACTTCCAAAAAAATCATGCATATTCCTAATTGTATGAAAAATATTATTATTATTATTTATGGGTTCTCTTGTGCCCTAAACTTGGTTGGTATTAAGAAGTTTTTATCCTTGTTGGAAATAGGATCGATTAGCATCAATTGTTATAAAAAATATTTATGGCAAAAATTACAAAATAAATAGTTTTTTTGTAAACTGTACTATTTTCCAAAAAAATGTAAATGCAGTTATGCCCCTTTAAAAAAATAAAGAATGTTTCCTTCCAGTGAATTGAGCTATCTCAACGTTTTAAGGTAGTTTCCCTCCAGGGCCCGACTTATCTTTCCACACTGTATATATAGAAAACATCCATAACTCAGGAACAAATATCTGTGATAAACACACAAATAAATGCCCTGACCAGGATTCGAACCCGGGACCTCCTGCTTCGTAGGGAGGGTCACTACCGACTGGGCTAGGAGGCCGTTTTGGACATTATCGGTTCAGCCCTTTTTTTTTTAATACCACGACGGTGGCAAACAAGCATACGGCCCGCCTGATGCTTTACCTACACACATATTAAAAATCCACTGATACCATGCGTGCCGGGGGTCGGGGGGGGATTTTGATTACGTTACCGTAGGTAATGAATTTTCATACGTTTTTACCACACTGTCACAGATAATACACTGATGTTACGTTACTGGTTGCAATAATTGTGGTAATTACATACTTCAAGGTAAGCACATTACAATGCACTAATGAACGTCAAGAGAAAATAAAAATACGTGAGTGTCGTGGAACACTCTGTTGGAACGAAGTTATGTTATTTCATTTTATTTAATTTTTGACTTTTTCGTGAATTTTGTGGTTTTAATTTTTTTGTATTTTTATGCAATTTTTGAATTTTTTTGAAGTTTTTGAAATTTTTGAAATTTAATGATTTTTTGAAATTTTTGAAACTTGAAATTTTTGAAATTTATGAAATTTTTGAAATTTAGAAATTTTGCCATTTTTGACATTTTTTACTTTTAGGTTCTCGACTTTTTTCACTTTTATCACTTTGTCACTTCTCACTTTCACTACAATTCACTTCACTTCACTTTATTCTATTTTATATATTTTTTACTTCATTCCATTTTACATGTTTCTCAATCGTATGGGTGTCGCGTTTTCGTGACGTGACGCTTTTTCGTGACGGTCACGTGACTTTTTTTCACCTAGCCCCCCATCCGCGAACCGTCCAATAAGGAACTTCGTTCCAAAACTACCACCGGTTCTAACCCTACACCTCTGGCCCAAGAAGTATTATGACCGAAAAGATACTCGACGGGACTTATTTTTTTCAAAACAGTAATACATTATTAGATCTTAAAGATACAAGATAATGCGTAGTTCTTCAAGAAGACATATCAAAACAGCTTGAGAGACAGATAATGTACCTATTGTTTAATTATAAAGAAAAATAAATCCTAATCTGACTGCTTCACAAAACGTTTGATATGTTTTCCTACCTAAACGGTGTCCTATAAATGTTTGGTTTGGGCCATGCATCTTTGTCCGTCATATATAATACTCGAACCTGCAATAACCCTTTGACATTCATGACATTTTCAAATATTTCTTAAGAGGGGGTAAAGGTAAATTTAAAGCATCGACGCGTAACATGTTATAAATATGAACACCTTGACCAAAAAATTACAAATTATTTAAATACCAAATTTCATCTAAATACGGACAGCGGTTATTGGTTGTTTCTTCCCCATGTAAACTTTCACCCCTTTTGTATCCGTTTAAAGGATAATTTCCGAGATAAAACTATTTTATTTCCTTTTTTAATTAATTATCTCCATACCAAATTTTATCTAAATCGATTCTGCGGTTAATAATTCCCTATACAAATTTCCAACTCTCTTTTCACCCCTTTAGGGTTGATTTTCGGAGTGAAAACTATCATTTTGTCCTTTCTTGAGACCCATACTATACCAAATTTCATCTTTATCAGTTCAGCGGTAAAAAATCGTCATACCAACTTCCAACCCCCTTTTCGGCGTGAAAGGGTTTATTTTCGGGATGAAAACTATTCTGTCGTTTCTCGGGACTCAAATTATCTGCATACTAATTTCTATTAAAAAATCTCCATACAAACTTTCAACCCCCTTTTCACCCCCTCCAGGGTTGATTTTCGGGATGAAAACTATTCTTTGTCCTTTCCCGGGACTCAAACTATCTCTACACAAAATTTCATCAAAATCCGTTCAGCCGTTTTCACGTGATAGATGTACAGATAGATAGTTTTTATTGAAAGTACCTTTCAGGCTTCACTTCCATTATTTTTTTCAAATTTTTTGGACCTACGGTTCTAAAGTAAGGTGGGGGGGGGGGTTCAAGAAAAAACTATCCTTTGTCCTTTCTCGAGACCCATACTATCTCTATACCAATTTTCATCTAAATCAGTTCAGCGGTAAAAAAATCTTCATACCAACTTCCAACCCCCTTTTCACCCCCACAAGGGTTTGAAAACTATCCTATGACGTTTCTCGAGACTCAAATTATCTCCATACTCATTTCGTTCTAAATCGTTTCAGCGGTTAAAAATTCTCCATACAAACTTTCAACCCCATTTTCACCCCCACCAGGGTTGATTTTCGGGATTAAAACTATATATTATCCTTTCCCGGGACTCAAACTATCTCTATACAAAATTTCATTGAAATCCGTTCAGCCGTTTTCACGTGATGCGCGGTCAAATAAACAGATAAACAGACAAACAGATAAACAGACAAAAATTCTAAAAATTGTTGGAACGTGTTCTGTTATCGATTCTAAGTATCCCCAGACAACTTTTTTTCGATTATCTTCCATGTACAGACTTTCGACCCTCTTCAGCTTTATTATATGTATAGATAGATAGATTGATAATTTTGTTTAAATGGTAAGTAACTAAAAAAATATCATTTTTACATACGATTTGGTCATACTCAATGTGACGTCTTGTCGTGTCCCATACAGCGTATATCAAAAGTCATATAGAGGGGATTTACTTTATTTACGATAGAGAAGATTTAAAGAACCTCTTCTTTACTCCTCCTCCTCGACATTACTGCATGGGGACCCTAGTAGGCAGGGCCGGCTCATTCCTTGGCCAAAGAATCGGCATTGCCATTCAACGGGTGAATGTGGCCAGCATTATGGGCACCCTTCCGCAGGGAACAGATCTCGGGGACTTTTTTTAATAATAATAATAATAATAAATACTCTTTATTGCACACCTCATACAGTTACAAGCACAAATTTTACAATTAGATAAATTTAGGTAGAGGTAACAACAGGCGGTCTTATCGCTAATGAGCGATTTCTTCCAGACAACCTTTGGGTAGTGGAGACTAGAGAAAAACAATAAGCAGTAGGTGGTGCATAGAAACAAAAGAGACGAAATAGATAACACAGCACATTCATATGAATATACATACTTAAATAAATACAAAATAAACATACATATACGTACATATATACATATATAATACACACAATAAGAAACAACAGTGTCAACTTAAAAACCTAAGGAAGAGATAATAGTACATTACTTACCTAGGGCTGTAAAAAAAAGAAAGCCCGAAATCGCAGGTATTTGGGACCCGAGCCGCAGGCGAGGGTTGTAAATATGCGATAGAGGGCTTTCTTTTTTACTGCCCGTGGTGAGTACACAATTTTACGTCCCCACCTGGCCATAATGCGAGTTTTACCGTAAGCGTAGCGAGCGGTAAAACTCACATTATGGCCAGGTGTGACGTAAATAGTATTCCTTAAGTTGCGATTTAAAGCTACCAATAGATTGCGCGCGTTTTATGTTGAGAGGGAGAGAATTCCACAAACGAACGGCCTGGAACGTAAATGAGCAATTATAAAATTTGGAAGATGAAGATGGCACTTTTAGGAGCAATTTTTGAGAGGATCTAATAGAATTAAGATAAGAGAAACGCTCTTTGAGGTAGCGGGGAGTTGCAGGGTTAAAAAGTATAGAAAAGAGTAAAGACAGTATGTGAGAGTTACGGCGGTGACGGATAGGGAGCCATTTGAGTTGAGAACGAAAACTAGAAACATGGTCGAATTTGCGTAATCCGAAAATGAACCGAATGCAGGCATTTTGAATACGCTCAAGCTTATTAAGTTGCTCCTCGGTTAGGTCTAAATAGGAGATATCTGCATAATCAAGAATGGGGAGAAGTAACGACTGGGCAAGCGCAATTTTAGTAGCAATTGGCAGGAAATTCCGGAGCCGTCTGAGTTTTTTTGTTACTTTTAATTTAGTTTTTATTTTATTTGTTGTAACCTATTTTGTAAGTAAACATTTTAGAGTTTATGATTGAGTTATTGTTTAGAAACTGACCATAAATAAGAAAAAAAATTTTGAATTCTGTTTTGAGAAATGATGTTCACGGTCAGGTGTCAGCCCTAACCACTCATATGCTTTGAGTAGCTCTAGCTACCAGCCGTCACCCTTATTACCTAGGCAATAGAGTCCACTGAAAATTTTAAAGCAAGCGAATGGCTAAGATGGTGACACCCGGGGCGGGCCGCCCCCGCCGCCACCCCCCCCCCCCTAGCTACGCTACTGCATACGGCCGCGATTCGAAAAATAAACACACACACACACTGGAGAGACACAGCTCCAACCCAACTCAACTCACGCTATAACGACATTGACATTTGCTATTCGAACAGATTTTCATTCAACATTGGTCTCACATTGGTCACACATTGTACCAATGTTGTACCAATGTTGTACCAATGTGAGACCAATGTGAGACCAATGTGTGACCAATGTGAGACCAATGTTGAATGAAAATCTGTTCGAATAGCAAATGTCAATGTCGTTATAGCGTTGAGTTGAGTTGGGTTGAGTTGGGTTGGAGCCGTGTCTCTCCAGTGTGTGTGTTTATTTTTCGAATCGCGGCCAATGAATGATATTGATGTAGAATTCTGTTTTGAGAAAATAACTAAGTACCATACAATAATATTGATCAATTACCGATTTAGAAAAAGTGGTTCGCTGGATCGCGACCCAGAAATCCAACCTGTAAAAGTAAAGCATGACCAGAAATATATGATTATTGTCAAGAGGGCGCTATTATTCTCATTTATATGGCAACAGTCATAGAGCGTATAAATGTCTATGGTACAGTGACATCTTGATTTGTTTACTTGTCAGCTCTGATGTTAATTTGAAAATGTTTCACAGCGAAATAGTTTAATTTCCCGAGTGTATTATTTACAGAAGTTTATTATAAACACTATTTACAATGTTTCGCTCTTGAATATGGATAATTTTGGGATCTTTTTGTCGTTTATTATTTCATATTCAATACTTTAATATTATTCAAGTAAACCGTCTCAATGACACTTGACAATAGTGACAGCCTATCACATGCTCTCACACATGCATATCATTCTATCATTAAAATTATTGCCAGTGTAAGAAATTAGTTCCAATGAAATTCCGCAACATGGCGCATGATCATATATTTCAGGTCAAACTTTAGAAGTAAAAAGGTTTCAGAGGTCAACTAGAGTAGGTAATAGGTATATACTGTATATCCTACATGTCGAAGTATTACCCAATAATATTTCTGATATTATCGCTCAGACCATCAGTGGAGCTCCCGCCCGCTCATAAATCTCCGTCAACGAATCGGTGATAGACAGACAGACAGTCGTAAAACGGGTGGGCACACTGCATGCTAAATACTCTGCCACGCCCAGTGATGCAACATCGTAAAAGCTTTAACATATTCCATTTATAATTGGCTGGCTTAATTTATGACGTCAATCGATGTTAATTTACTAGAGTAAAAATCTCATGAGATCAACTTATTGGTCGCTTTTAGACCATTTGACGTAAAACTTGAACATGTTGTCGACGTAACCATTACGAACGTTTTTTTAATACCACGACGGTGGCAAACAAGCATACGGCCCGCCTGATGGTAAGCAGCTACCGTAAGCTATGGAAGCCTGCAACTCCAAAGGATGCGCGTTGCCGACCGTTTACAAAAAGTACGATTCACTGTGTTCATGGCTAAAGGAACAAGAAGGTCCTTTATCGTCAACACACTGGGCCTTCTTTGGCAACCTTACTCACCAGCAGGAACACAACACTATGAGTGGGTCTAGTGCTATTTGGCTGTGGTTTTCTGTAAGGTGGAGGTACTTCCCCAGTCGAGCTCTGCTCCAGATTTGAGCGAGATGACATTCGCTGAACGTGCCCTACCATACTTAGCAAGATGCCATTCGCAGTGCCCATACCTCTCTTTTTGGCGTAGTTTAAGGACATACCCCGGGTCCAAAAAGTATACTTCGTTGTTCGAAAGAGTATACTTCACAGGTGGTCCCATTGTAACCAGGTCAGGATCTGATGATGGGATCCTGGAGAAATCGAGGGAACTCTTCAACTATATTATAGTTACGTACACCTATATAAGTATATAGAGTGATTTGAGCAGCATTTTTTACAGCAGCTCGAGCATTTGCTTTTGGAAAGGTGGATGCTAAGTGAAGTCGGTTCTTTTTTGTTTAAAATTATTTAAATGTATGTTCACCGATTATTCGAAGACGGCTAGACCGATTTGGAAAATTATTTTCAGCCGACTTCAAGATTTTGAAGGAGGAGGTTATCAATTCGTCGGGATCTTTGTTTTTTTTTTTGCTATTTTTTTTAATGTATGTTCACCGATTATTCGAAGACAGCTGGACCGATTTGGAAAATTATTTTTTTGTTTGAAAGAGTATACTTCACAGTTGGTCCCATTGTAACCAGGTCAGGATCTGATGATGGGATCTTGGAGAAATCGAGGGAACTCTTCAACTATTATAGGCACACCTTTAGTGATTTGAGTATTTTTGCAGCAGCTCGAGCATTTGCTGTTGGAAAGATAGATGCTAAGTGAAGTCGGTTCTTATTTGTTTAAAATAATTTTTTTTGTTTGAAAGAGTTCACAGTTGGTCCATTAGCAACTAGGTAAGGATCTGATGATGGGATTCTGGAGAAATCGAGGGAACTCTTCAAATATTATAGCAAATATATGCACACCAATAGTAATTTAAATATTTTTTACAGTAGCTCGGGCATTTATTCCTATTGGAAAAGGTGGAGTCTAAGTGAAGTCGGTTTTTTAGGGTTCCGTACTTCGAAAGGAAAAAACGGAACCCTTATAGGATCACTTTGTTGTCCGTCTGTCTGTCTGTCTGTCTGTCTGTCTGTCAAGATCATTTTTCTCAGGAACGCGTGGAGGTATCAAGCTGAAATTTATATCAAATACTCCGGTCTATTGTCCCTTGGAGCTGTGAAAAAATCAAACTTAAAAGCCAACGCAATCAAAAGATACAGTTGTTTATGCTGCAAATTTTAGAGTTTTTCGGCACTCGCAAAACCTACGGGGAACTTGAACTTTGGCACGAAGCAACGTCATATAGCATAGACAATGGAAAAATTACAAAAAGTAGACATTTTTAGTAAAATCATACAAAAACATATTTTATTTTATTTTAAACTTACTACCTTTTTCCCTATAAACGCGTGGAGGTATTAAATTGAAATTCATGTCAAATACTTAGGGCTATAGGACCTTTCAGATGTAGCAAAACCAAACTTTTATGTCAACGCAATCAAAATAAATAGCAATTTAAGTCGCATATTTTGAAACTGAGTACTCGCAAGAAACTCAAAACCTAAAGGGTACTTCCCGTAAATTCAGAAACTTGAAACTTGACACGAAGAAACTTCATATGGCACAGACAAAGGAAAAATTACGAAAAGTAGACATTTTTAGTAAAATCATACAAATTTTTTATTTTTATTTTAAACTTACTACCTTTTTCCTCGTAAACGCGTAGAGGTATTAAATTGAAATTCATATCAAATACTCAGGTCTATAATACCTTTAAGTTGTAAAGATTTGTACGGAACCCTCGGTGCGCGAGTACGACTCGCACTTGGCCGGTTTTTTTTGTTTAAGGTAATTTGGGTTGATTTTATGTATTTACTAGCTTTTGCCCGCGGCTTCGCTCGCGTTAAATTCGGGGTAACACGTTTCTCCTTTCCTGATTGCCCCCCGGAATGCTCCATACAAACTTCCACCCCCCATTTTAGGGAAGTGGGGGGTTAGAAAGAGACAAAAAGTAGCCTATGTCACTCTCCATCCCTTCAACTATCTCCACTTAAAAAATCACGTCAATTCGTCGCCCCGTTTTGCCGTGAAAGACGGACAAACAAACACACACATACACATTCCCATTTATAATATTAGTATGGATTACTATCGTTACACTAATAGTTAATACAGCATGATTATATTTGTCTCTATATCTTAGTAAGCACGTAACTCCGACAAACTATCGTAATTAATTAATACTGCGCTGCTTACTTTATAAAAGTTTTTAACTCGAAGCTACTTAATGTACCTCTTGTATCTATTTATCGACCAATGACGTAAAGCTTAGAGAATTCAACCCGGGTGGAGTAGCCATGTCTGTCATTTCCGATACAAAAAAAGTCTGCCGATTTTTGCGGGGGAGGGGAACGTCAAATGTATGGCTATTCGTACGTAACGTACAAATAGCAACGTCAGATAAACGTCAGTCCATGCGTGTATGACCACTGGTCATATGTGTTCGGCAGAGGGGAACGCCTGTCAATGGCGATCCGGTTGGTTTAATTCTCAAAGACTTAAAGAGATCAGAAAGAGTTAGCTCTTAACCAACGTGAAATTTTAATAAATAAGTACATATTTCCCCTTAAATACAGCTTAGCATGCAAAACACGGCCATATTTTTATTTAAAAGCTGTCTGGCGCCACGCGTGTCGTCCATACGAGATGGACAACAATATATCTTGTTACATGACTTTAATCATGCTTAATAGGAATGTGGATTATCATTTTATCGTATTCGTATCCCTCCGTCACATCTAGGCGTTTATTTTAGTCAGTCTGTTTTGGTTGAGGTAGGTGCTTGGTAGTAGTTATAGTTGAACTTGAGCTGACCTTCAACATAAGTACGTATTAATAAAGTAATGGATAATGGAGTTTACACGTAGAAGATACGGTGTCCTTAAACTACGTTGAAAAGGGAGGTATGGGCACTGCAAACAGTGCAAACTGCAAATATCATCTGGCATCGCATTCTATGGTAGGGCCATCGACATATTCTTTCAAGGGTAGGGCACAGCACAGCTCAGCAAATGAGCGCTTTTATAGTTTATCGTGACGTGCACGGCACGGTAAACACAGACTACTTAGTATACGTACGGTAAAACTCTATATATATATACTAGCTTTTTCCCGCGGCTTCGCCCGCATACTAAAAGTACTAAAAAAGGAGGTTCTCAGTTAGACTCTGCTGACTGATTTAGAAGCGGTTTTCGGAAAAGTATTCGTTACATTCTGGAGGTTTCGGTATACCACGTTTTGAAGACGGCGGTTCCCTCGTTTTTTATTTTAAAGAAATTATTGCAATAATTGTTTAATTGTTACGCCATCAACGACTTACTACTGAGAGATTATGATTAATACAGATTTCTACTCTTGAATAGAAGCTTTTCCCCGCGACTTCATTTGCGTGGAATTAGTAATCCACCCTCCTTTTTACCCGCTTAAGGAATGACTTCTGGGATACAAACTATTATATATCCTTCCCCAGAACGCAAAATATCTCCATACCAAATCATCTAAATAGGTTCAACGGTTATTAATTTCCCATACAAACTTTCAACCCCCGTTTCACCCCCTAGAGGGTTGATTTTCGAGATAAAAACTATCCTATATTGTTTACCGCGACTCAATCTATATAATATGTACCAAGTTTCATTTCAATCGTCTGTTCAGCGGTTAATAATTCGCCATACAAACTACCAACATGTTTTCTACCCCTCTAAGATTGATTTTCGGCTTAAAAAATATTCTATATTGTTTCCTGGGACTCAAACTATATCCACAACAAAATTATCTAAATCGGTTCGCGGTAAAAAAATCTCCATACAAACCTCCAACCCCCATTTCACCCCCTTAAAGATTGATTTTCGAGATAAAAACTGTCCCATGTCGTTTCCCGGTACACAAACTATCTCTATACCAAGTTTCATCTAAATTGGTTCAACGTTTAAAAATTCCCCATACAAACTATCAACCCCCATTTCACCCCCTTAAGTGTTGATTTCGTAATCAGCGACCCGATAAACCATAGAAACAATACCCATATTGATATTTAAATTTTGTCACCACATTTCCCCCTTATGGGTTGAATTCTCAAAAAAGCTGAAACACTTGTTTTTTCATTTATCGTTAGGAATACTCCTGTAAAGTTTCGAATAAAATAGTTGAACTAATCTCGTTTCCCATACAAACTTTGAACCCCATTTCCCCCCTTGGGAGGTAAATTTTTAAAAATTATTTCTAAGTGCATCCCTATGCCGTCCCAAGTAACACAGGAAGCATTATAACATATGAATAGTTAACTTATTTAGAACTTAAGGACCATATAAACTCTTATATACGTTCACCGAGCAACTTGTCGCATTATATGATGCTTTGAGCTGTATAACGGTTGTATAATGGCATATCTAAATGCTTTTGTAAAGCCTTTAGCTTTAGTGCAGCAAACCATAACGCAACTGTACAGCTTTCAGCTGTTTAAAAGCACTTAAGTGCTTTAGGTTCTACAATAGCATTATATAATGCTTTAAGCTGAATAACAGTTGTATAATGGCATATGTAAATGCTTTTTTAAAGCCTTTAGTTTTAGTGCAGCGAACCAAAATGCAACTGTACAGCATTCAGCTATACAGTTGCGTTTTGGTTTGCTACACTAATGCTTCGGTGTGGTTTAGTGCCTTAGGTTCTAAAATAGCATAAATAAATGCTTAATGCTATTTAAGAGCATGAATATTAGCCATTATAATGCCACGTAAATTCGCTATACAGCTTTCAGCTATTTTTAATGCCTTAGGGTGTACAATAGCATTTAAAAAATAACTGTACAGCTGAATGCTGTACAGTTGCGTTTTGGTTTGCTACACTAATGCTTCGGTGTGGTTTAGTGCCTTAGGTTCTACAATAGCATAAATAAATGCTTAATGCTGTTTATGAGCATGAATATTAGCCATTATAATGCCATGTAAATCCAGTATACAGCTTTCAGCTGTTTTTAGTGCTTTCGGTTCTACAATAGCATTATATGATGCTTTACGCTGTATAACGGTTGTATAATGGCATATGTAAATGCTTTTGTTTAGCCATTAGTTTTAGTGCAGCGAACCAAAATGCAACTGTACAGCATTCAGCTATACAGTTGCGTTTTGGTTTGCTACACTAATGCTTCGGTGTGGTTTAGTGCCTTAGGTTCTAAAATAGCATAAATAAATGCTTAATGCTGTTTAAGAGCATGAATATTAGCCATTATAATGCCACGTAAATTCGCTATACAGCTTTCAGCTATTTTTAATGCCTTAGGGTGTACAATAGCATTTATAAGTAGGCAATACATTCCTAATGCTGTATAATAGCAATAATATAAACCATTATAAAGCCAAGTAATTCACTATAAGGAGCTGTTCATAAATTACGTAATTTCAAATGGGAGTTGAGTCTGGACATCGGATGATGGTAGCATGACCATGAGGAGGGGGGGCGGTCATCATCGGCTCGCATCTTTAAATAGTGCTTCAATGTGTAAAAAAAGGAATGAAATTCGTGTTTCTAATTGACTTTCTATAAGCTTTTAATGCTATAAAATATAATCTACTAAATAGTTTTTTATTTTACAATTAATCTAAAAACGCATTTTTTTAAATGACGTCACTTTATTTGGCAGGGGGACGGTTGGATGATTTTAGGAGGAGGGGGGTAAAAAATCATCAAAAATTGATGACGTAATTTATGAACAGCCCCTATACAGCTTTTAGCTGTTTTAGTGCCTTAGGGTCTACAATAGCAATTTTAAGTAGTATATAATGCTTAATGTTGTTTAATAGCATAATTATTCACGTGTAATGCTGTAGGCATTAATAAGCTTTTTTTAAGGGTCACTGAACTGAGCTGCTATTGGACTAAGAGCTAGCCACGTCAGATATGACACAATAATGAGAGCAACAAAACCCGTCTGGTTAGATTGCTATACTATTCTTATTGCTAGATCCTGGCATCTGGCAGCTTTTAATGGGTGGAGGTCACAGTGACAGACTAGCAAAATGCTTTAATTGGAAAATAGTGATACCAAACTAGGTAAAAACTGCCGAATTTGTCTCAGTTATAAAGGACAGGGCCTATATTTTAAGGGGCTCCCTGGCGCCAACGACCTTAGATCTGATTCCCTTAGTTTCTAATGATTTATGTAGCTTATCATATTATCAGTAACCGATTTAAACAATAAAGTATCCTATATTTACTTCAATATTCATTGTCTTCGAGATATTTGACATCAAAGTTGAACCGGTTTAGGCTAAAAAAGTGGTTTTATGGTCATAAATTTTGTGTTAATTAGTTGAAAATTAAAATCTCTCAACAGCTTTTAGAGACATCAAAGAGGAACCCTAATATGTAGATTACGTATATGTAAGATTCTTTACACCATTCGAATATCGATAAATGTGTTTTTTAGACCATATTTTAAAAATATCATAAAAAAATAACGGCTCATTTATTTCAGGCTCTACAGAATGGAGATAAAAGATTCAAGAACCGATAGTCGTTTGCCTTATAATTCTATCTGTAGTGAATATGTTGGAATATCGATTCAAAACTGGTCAAAAATCGATAAAAAACGTTAGACCAAAAAATATTGTGTATTATTACGGAAACAAAAACAGTAGGCGACAAACTATGAATTATACTAGCTTTTGCCCGCGGCTTCGCTCACGTTAAATTCGGGGTAACACGGTTCCCCTTTGCCCTCCGTAATGCTCCATACAAACTTCCACCCCCCATTTTAGGGAAGTGGGGGGTTAGAAAGAGACAAAAAGTAGCCTATGTCACTCTCCATCCCTTCAAATATCTCCACTTAAAAAATCACGTCAATTCGTCGCCCCGTTTTGCCGTGAAAGACGGACAAACAAAGAAACACACACACTTTCCCATTTATAATATTAGTATGGATATGGATTATATATCGTTTGGCACTACTTTCCCCCAACATAAACTTTTGTATAATTTCTCTTAATATTGTATAGTATTTGTATAGTTTCTCATAATATTGCATCAAACCCAGATCTCTAGGATTTGTTTTCTTGAAATGGTTTGCATTCTTTGACCTCCACCACTTTAAAGCTGCCAGATGTCCAGATCTAGAAATAAGCATAGTATACCAAACCGACTAGAGGGGTTTGGTTGCTCTCATTATTGTGTCATATCTGACGTGGCTAGCTCTCCGTCTATATAGACCAACGCCATTTTGTAAATAATTTATAACCTAAAAATAAAATCATGCGGACCTATTTATACAAGGAAAATACCTATATAATAATGAAATAACTTAATTTAAGACTGCTCAACCAAGACTATTATGTTAATAATGCTATACGAGGATTACACAATTGTTTTGTTTATTTGACGCATATCTTTTTATAATATTTTATAGCAAAACCACAATAAATCAAAGGCGCGTGAAAATTTTCAATGAAACTTATATACACATTTACAGTAAACTACATTGCGCAGTAATATTTGAAGGATATAGTAACGTAAAAGAGTCAAAAACTTTTATAAATTTTGTTACGATGTAAACAAATATGACGTGTCACTCATTCAGTTTTTTGTACCGTCTTCGTCCATTTTATATTGCGAGACAAAGTAGTTAAATTACAACGTTCATTGTATTATAATATAACATTTGTTCCGTGGGTATTAGAGACGTTTTGGCATTGACGTAAGGTTTATTTTACTACACTCTTATGCTAGTATAATGCTTTTGTATTGCGATTGGCAACTTAATCGAGCGTACTAATGCTTCTTTACTGCGATTAGCAACTTTTTTGGCCGTATTAATGCTTCTTTAATGCGGTTGGCAACTTAATAGAGCGTACTAATGCTTCTTTAATACGATTGGCACTTTCCATGACAACGATAATGCTAATAGCGCAGACATAATGCGCCTGTAATGCTATTAAATGACCTGTATAGGATCTCAAGCTGGGTAATTTGTGCCCATTTAAGACCTATATCAGCACTATAAACGTTTATAATGCTACTATAAAACGAACTCAAAATGCTAAAAGCATACAGATATGCTGCAAGACCGCCGTTATACTGCTTTGATGTGTTACTTGGGGTATAAGGAGCCTACGTACCACATTTGGAATCTCTAGAACCAGCGGTTTGGGCACTAATAGTACTACCGTACAGAAAATTCACTCCTTCACAAAAGTCAGATTTAGGTATAAAATTATACCTATACTCGCCGCCTGCAAGCAAAACTGAAACTTATAACCGCGCACGAACCGTGAATCTTCTTTGCGCGCCGCAGTTTTATGACCGAGCTGTGAGGGTTGTCACCTGAAAAGTTTTTGTACCTATACCTACTGATTTATTATATTTAAATATGTAGGAACTACAAACGTTGATTCTGTAAACATGAAATTTTTATCAGGATATAGAATTTTTTATAGAGATTATGTCTGATTCTCACGGAAGTAGGTATGCCACAGCCGTATTCCTTTGAAAATATGTCGGTCAGTTCCTAATATTGTTTCTGGGCAACCAATATTCAATAAATTAAGGATGTTTATTTTAACTATTACTAAGTAAAGTAAGTACTACTTCGGGACCTTTCAATATCGTCCGGAATTTAAAAATGTTTTTTCTGCTTCCTTGTTCTTCCATTTATTCAGACATCCGTAAAAACATCTTTTATACGGATTAGATCGAGATTTAGGTTTCGAAGCCATCGTGTATTTTCAATATTTCGCAGGCGCCACGTGACACGACTATCGTGCGAGCCGAGCGACAGCGTGCAGCGGTAGCCCACGGCCACACGCCTGCCCGGGAGGCGTGCCGGCCAAATGTACCTAAACTGCGTAGTGAAACCCCCCTGGTTTGGGCTGTGCGTTGATATGTCAGTCAGTTTCTACTTTTATATATTTAGAAGAAGATTGCAATTTGGCACAAATACTTTCAAGAATTTTCATGTCCACAATATTAAATTTCAAAATCGATGCCATTTTCTTAATTAACGTCCCAAAAAAATCACAAAAACGACACCCATATGGATATTTAGACATTTCAACCCCATTGTACCCTAACAGGGGAGATGGTATTTCACGTCCGCCACGTCGGATTTTAAAATCGTTGTTGTTTTCGTAATCAACGACCATAGCTGGGCACCGTTAATCAAATAGTTAACTTCGTTACTCGTTAATCCGCTACAAAAAAAGTTAGCTTCGTTAAACGTTAAAGCGTTACATTTCGGAAGAATTAACGCAAGTTAACGTTAACCGTTAATACATGTATGTGTAAAATTGCATTTTTATATCTTTGCATTAGTGAACTTATAAAACCTGTTGGTTAAGGTTCTAGAAGTTAACAGGATAGGAACAAAACAAAATACTTGTATAATTCAAATGTGTAATTTAATCGTCGGGCATAAGGTTAAGGTGCATATTCCCCTACATGAACATTAACATGTTGAAGTTCTCGTCTGAAAGCGAGGCTCGTTTTGGTGTTAAAATGTCTTTACCTATGGAAAATTTCTTCGCAGTTTTCTCACTCGCACGCGCCGGCAAAATATATCTAGTTTTGTTTTTGTTTCACTCGCTGCCACGCGCCGCCCGGCACTTGTCGTTCGTTTCATACTTGTCTGAACTTGTTTTTCGCGCCGCGCCGCGGTGCCGTGCGGTAAATAGTAGGCATTGGATTAACGATTAACGAACTTCTGCATATTAACGGAAGTTAACGTGTCCGTTAACATTTTTAAAAGTTAACTTAAAAGTTAATCCGTTAATCAAAATGTTAACTTCGTTAATTAACGATTAACGGATTAACGAGTTAATGCCCAGCTATGTCAACGACCCGATAAACCATAGAAACAATACCCATGTTGATTTTCAGACTTTTTGACCACATTTCCCTCTTTTAGGGGTTGAATTCTCAAAAAACCTGCAACACGTATTTACTCATTTATTGTTAAGAATACTTCTGTGAAGTTTCGAATAAAATAGACTAACTAATCTTGTTTCCCCATACAAACTTTGGACCCCCATTTCACCCCTTTAGGGGATGAATTTTGAAAAATCCTTTCTTAGCGCACCCCTAGACCTTATACAGAACCTACGTGCCAAATTTGGAATCTCTAGAACCAGCGGTTTGGACTGTGCGTTGATAGATCACTATGTCAGTCAGTCACCTTTGAGTTACCTATATATACAATGTGTCTGGTCAACGATGTCGGAGCTTTTAAGGTTGTGTAGTACAATCAATTTCATCGATAAATCACCACGTGTTTTTTTTTTAAGTCAACGGTCATAAAATGGCGGCATTTTTAATTTTTCAAACACCTGAGCACGGGTGCATGTGGTATTTTTGCTATTATCTGTCAATTATTCGTCCTACGAATACAAAAAATATCTTATTAGATAGCTAACCATATCAGCAATCGATTAAATCTAACAATCATACGCAAACTTTTCAATAACAGAGCAAAAAAAAATATTAAACGTAAATAATAAGGACAAAAACGCATATTTTTTTCAGATTTCATTAGTTTTTGAAAAAACTAGGTCGTTTACCTACTTTTTTTTGTTCTGTGTTTGTAGTACGGAATATTTGCTAGAAAGGCACACCAAAATCGTAGCTCTATCTTTGATACTTCAAAAATAACACGTGTTCAAATATGACCCTGTTAATTACCTTTTTGACACAATCCCAAGAACTATCATCCCCACTCCCAGTTTTTCTTTTACGAGCAGGTAGATAAATCAAGGGGTGCTGCCAGGTCAATCAGTCATCCCTCGCTCTGCGTTGTGATAACAACCTTCTGCTATCTTCAGCTTACTTCTGTTCGATTGTGTTATTGTTGATACTTTTGTTAATTGTTGGACTTGCTGTTTGTTTTCCGCTTTGTTACAATGGAGGACCGTCAGTATTCTAGTCAGCACACTGCTGACAGACATTTCGTTTATGGGTTTTGCAACGGGAACGCGAATGCTGCTGTTCAAGAGTACGTAAGGAGGTTTCCTAACAGACCCATTCCGAATGCTCGCACATTCATAAGAATCCATGCACGGCTCGCTGAGAACGGCATAAGAAGTCCTGCCAATGAACGTGTTCGACTTGTGGCACCCCAGGACGAAGAAGAGATATTAAGATTAATCACACATGATCCGAGACTGAGCATTAGAAGAATAGCAAACCGGATGAATTTATGCAAGTGGACAGTCTGGAAAGTATTAAAAAGAGAAGGTTTACACCCTTATCATTTTAGACGGGTACAAGATATTATTGAACCAGATTACGCTGCAAGATCTGTTTTTTGTGCCTGGATAACAAGAAGAGTACGCAGGGATCAAACGTTTTTGAGACGTATTATGTGGACCGACGAGGCCACTTTCACGCGATCGGGATTTACAAACCACCGCAACGAGCATCTGTGGCAGTTGGAGAATCCTCATGCTGTGAGACAAAGTTCGTTCCAGCACCAAGTTCTCAGTTAATGTTTGGGCAGGAATTATTGACGATATTTTAGTTGGGCCTATTATTCTACCAGCGACAATGAATGGCTCACGATTTATGGAATTTCTTCAAACAGAGTTTCACGACGCATTAATGGAGCTGCCAATAGCATACAGGAGAAGGATGATTTTACAGTTGGATGGTGCTCCCCCACATTTTGCAAGAGATGTGCGAAATTATTTGAACGAACATTATGTCCCGTGGGTTGGACGTGACGGACATATCGCTTGGCTACCTCGATCGCCGGACTTAACTCCACTCGATTATTTTCTATGGGGAACCTTAAAACAAAGAGTGTACGTTGACATACCGAGAACAAGGGAAGAATTAGTGCAAAAAATAATAGAACATGGAAACATATTAAGAGAAGATAATGAGATGATTCGGCGGTCTACGCAGCATGTTGCGATAAGAGCAACTGCTTGTCTCCAAAATCAAGGGGGCCATTTTGAACAGTTACTCAACTAATTGTCATCGTTAGCCTTAAGATACTCTTGCTGTGATTTCTTATTAAAGTTTAAATTATTATTACCGCTTTATTTTATTTTTATCTCCTTCTAAAAAATAAACTCATTTTAGGTACATGTTGAAACCTGTGTAACTTCTTAAGTAATTATGTCAGATCCGTAAATTTGGTATCGACGTCTAGCCAATACCCTATACTACAAAAAAAAGTAGGTAAACGACCTGGTTTTTTCAAAAACAAATGAAATCTGAAAAAAATATGCGTTTTTGTCCTTATTATTTACGTTTAATATTTTTTTTTGCTCTGTTATTGAAAAGTTTGCGTATGATTGTTAGATTTAATCGATTGCTGATATGGTTAGCTATCTAATAAGATATTTTTTGTATTCGTAGGACGAATAATTGACAGATAATAGCAAAAATACCACGTTTGAAAAATTAAAAATGTCGCCATTTTATGACCGTTGACTTAAAAAAAAAACACGTGGTGATTTATCGAAGAAATTGATTGTACTACACAACCTTAAAAGCTCCGACATCGTTGACCAGACACAGTGTATATAGATAAAAGATAAATAGACTAAAGACTTTATACTACTTATGAATGAAACCATAGAGTACATATAAAACCGGTATTAGACATTGCAATTTGTAGGGCTCAATCTGTTGTGTACCTGCCTCTCCCTTTGTTATAGGGTACGTGCGTGAACTGAAGATGGCAGCACAGGCCGCCCCTTGTTTATTGGCGGGAAGTGCAAATGACAGACGTAAGTTGCCGAATTAGTCCAGTAGATGGCAGGCATTTATACAAGGTGTATCAAAAATGCTGATGATTCGTTAAAGGGCATAATTGGTATTCTTATTATGAAATGAAGACACGAAAAATTTGACGCATAAAAATAGTAGTTTATGTAACTGTTACGTAATAAGGCCTAATTACGTACAGTTGCATACACTGCTTTATCTACACTCATATTATTTATCCAAAATGCCGTATTCGGAAACCATAGAATGGCCGCCATTGCACCGCCATGGCTAACTCGATTGTGTCGGGGAGGCGCGTGTCGGGCTGTCGGCGGATGCGCGGGAGGGTGCAGGTGTACATTATGCTATCAAAACTCATAGCACATCATTATTTGAGCATGAAAAGTTAAAATTACGTTACTGCCACAGATAAAAAGCTTATCATAGTAAAATCGGTCGTGGTAATGCTAGCCATTGCCTACCGTTTTCGAACACGTTTTAGAGAACTTACATTATGAGTGCAGATAAAATTGGTTTTGTATGGAGGGTTGACCGGCTGTGACGACGGGTCCCACACAAAACAATTTTTTTCGCGTCCATTTTTTTTTCCTATTTTTTCTTAGTCGTAATACGATACCAATTATGCCTTTAAACGGATCACGAGTATTTTTGTTATATCCTGTACGTGCCAGGGTACGTTTGTCAAATGTTGGAGACAGCACTGTTAGACGGGGGCCAAAAAATTTTACCTTGCATTAAATCCTACACTTTTGGAAGCTTTTTCTAGTTATTAAGTAGGGTAGTCAGATTCCCACTACACATTTTTCCCCAGTGACGTGATTGTGCATTTCAGGAAATCGAAAACATTATAGACAACGTCTGGAATACTACATTGACTAAATCCTACACTGGAGATCTAGCACTATTGTATTTGTTTAAATAAGTGATGACTAACTTAAAGATTTCCCGAATTGTTTCTCTGAGCTTTCGTCAATATTTAATGGAGGGTTCCGTAGCTTTAATGGAATAAGAACCAGACTAATGCCAAAAGGTCGTATCTGATGTCTATGGAAGAAGTTTTTTTTAGAAATAACTCAAAAATGGCTAAACCGATAATGTTCTAAACAATTTTCTTGGAAAGTATATGCTAACGCGCATCTTCTTAATTTTTTTCATTTTTTGAACTTACGGTTCGGACGCTATTTTTTCGAGTTTCGAAGCGATTATTTCTGAAACTTTTCACTTAATCATAAAATGTTCAAAGAAACCTCAATGTTATTTTTAAAGACCTATCAATTTTTTGTTTGTTACATGTATGGAGCGCCCCCCCTAAAAAATTTTTTTTCTGCAATTTAACTACAGGACTATATAGCGGCATACAAAATACACCTTATATCTCAATCTTATTAAGATACGTCTTATAGTTTCCGAGTAAAACGGCTGTGACATACGGACGGACGGACAGACGGACATGCCGAAACTATAAGGGTTGCCATTTTGGCTACGGAAAAATGGATTGTACAGTCGACTACAAAGAGTAAGCTGTATCTACTTTTTCACCTTAATCCGTTGTAATAAGGTTCAAAAGTGGATACATATCTTTTTAGTCGACTGTATAATATATAATATCACAGCTATCACTTAATAAAAATGGATGTGAATAGTATACATATCAATTATATAATCTATACAGTCATCTAACTTCATAGAACCTATTTGTTTCGTTGTGACATACAATTAATAGAATAATTTTGTCCAGGGTTTGAATTCGAAAAAGTAGCGCCATCCTGAAATTATGTGATTATCATCAATACAAAAGGCCGTAATGTTATTTTGTTCTGTTTATTTTTGATCACTTTAAAAATCGATATCTGAGGATCCGCACGGCTAATACGAATCTAACATCAAAATTGTAAAACGGCGACCATTTTAAATTTTGTACAATTTAATCCGATCATGTCGAAAATCGATTTCTGAGAATCCAAGAGACCTTTTCATGCATGCTTTAAATAAGCAGCTTTTGCTGCATTAAATAAGCAGACAAACTACGAAGTGTCCAATCTGCAAATTACTACTTTCTAGCTTCAGTAGTTTCGGCCTCGCTTTAATAAAAAGTATTCAACGCCGTTTCAACTCCTCTAGGGTTGAAAAGTTTCTAGTACTATCCACTTAAAAGAAAAAAAAACTTTAAAGGATGTTTTTTTAATAACTAGCCATATTGTGAGAGGTGATTAAGTAAGTCTTACTAAACAACTTTTGCTATAGGACCGACCATGAAATAAAGAAAAAAATATAGCGCCCCCATAGAAGTTTTTTTTTCTTTTAAGTCCACAAACTTCGTTTTAAGTCTTTCACAAAATATCTATACATACTTGCAAACCCTTTTTAACCCCGTTAGGAGTTGCATTAAAAGAAACGCTAAAATCACTATTATTTTAAATTAGCAGTAAACTTACGCAGTCTCGAACTTAAAATTATAAACACCACACAAACAAGTTTTCAACGCGCTTCTTATTACTTGTACAGATTATAAATGTAACCCGCTCTGCAAATTACAACTTCCTAGCTTCCGTTGTTCTAGCCTCTTACTAATACAAACTTTTTAACCCCGTTTAAACTCGAGTGGTATTTTTAAAAACGCTTAAATGACTTTTTTGGTTTTAAGTGAGTAGCTTACAAACGAACTTTCAAGTCTGTCTTTCAAAACTTGTTATCTCTGTATAAACTTTCAACATCAATGTGATTGAAAGCTTCCACCCCTTTTTAACTCCATTAGGGGTACAATATTAAAAGTCTTAAGAATAATTTTTATTATTTTTTAATAATCAGCAAACGTACGAAGTTTTAAATCTCTAACTTAAAAAAAAAATCTACCGATACAAATTTTACACCCTCTTTTTACCCCTTTGAGAGTTGAATTTTTCAAAATCGCGTCATATTACTTGTACAGATTATAAAGAGTAGCCTACAAACGAAGTTTCAAGTCTGTCTTTCAAAACGTATAATCTCTATACAAACTTTCAACTCCAATGGGGTTCAACCTCTTTTTAACCCCATTTAACCTCTTTTGAACTTCAAAAACTGCTAAATTATTTTTTAATGAACAGCAAACGTACGAAGTTTTATGATTCTAACTTAAAATTTTAAATTGTACCCATACTAATTATGAACCCCCTTTTTGAATTTTCCAAAAACGCTTCCTATTACTTCTACATATTATAAATGTACCTCACCCGCGAATTACAACTTTGTAGCTTCCGATGTAACGGCCTCGCTTTAATACAAGCTTTTCAACCCCGTTTTAACTCCTCTGGGGTGGAATTTTGAAAAACATTAAAATTACTTTTTTTTACTTTTAAGCGATTAGCATATAAACGAACATTTAAGTCAGTCACGAAAAAAGCTACAGATTTTCAACCCATTTTTAACACTGCAGGGGTTGAATTTAAAAAAACTGATATTTTTTTTATTATTTAAAATCATCAGCGACCGTACGAATTTTTAAGTCTATATAAAAAAAATCCTACCCATACAAACTTTTAACCCACTTTTTACCCCCTTAGCCATTGATTTATTCGAAATCACCTCTTAGTAATACAAATTATACATGTAACTGGTCTAACATTTTCAACTCTTTAGCTGCAGTGGTTTCGGTATTTACGTTGATGAGTCAGTCAGGACAAAAGCATTTAAAGATAGACTAGCTTTCCGCCCGCGACTTCGTCCACTTATAATACGGCTACCTACCCACTCATACATAGTTTCATCTTCATAAAATGTGTATTAGAATATTTTTTTTGCTTATAATAATTATTATACAACTTACTTTTAAGCCATATACATACATTCTTCATACAAATCGTCAACGTTTTTTAACCCCCTTAAGGGATGAATATCAAAACACGCTGAAATTGCTTTTCTTTTTTTTAAATAAGTAGATAAAATAGGTACAAAGTAGCCAATCTGCAAATTACAACTTTCTAGCTTCAGCAGTTTCGGCCTCGTTTTGGTACAAACTTTTCAACCTTGTTTTAACTCATCTAGGGTGGAATTTTGAAAAACACTGAAATTAGTTTTTTTTGTTTTGAAGTGCTTACAAATGAACTTTCGAGTCTGTCACAAAAAAGTAGGTATCTATATTAACTTTCAACCCCTTTTTAACCCCGTTTGCGGGGTTGAATGAAAAAAAACGCTAAAATTACTTTCATTATTTTTAATGTATTAAATGTACGAAGTGCATGACTCGAACTTAAAATTTTAATCCCTACCCAAACAAATTTTTAACTCTTCGTTTTTACTCCCTTAGGGGTTTAATTTTTCAAATTTATTTCGTATTACTTGCATACAATATAAATGAAAATAATAACTTTCTAGCTTCAGTAGTTTCGGCCTGGCTACAATCCAACTTTACACCCCGTTTCAATTCGGAGTTTTGAAAAACGCCGAAATAATTTTTTTGTTTGGAGTAGCCTACAAACGAACTTTCAAGTCTGTCACAATTTTTTTTTTAATATTGCGTTACAAATTTTCAACCCCTTTTTAAACCTGTTAGAGGTTATATACCAGAAACGCTGAAATGACTTTTATTATTTCTTAATTAGCAACAAACGTACGAAGTTTCAAGTTTCTAACTTAAAATTTTAAATCCTAACCATACAAACGCTTAACCCCGTTTTTACCCCTTAGGGCTTGAAATTTTCAAAATCGATCCTTATAACTTGTACAAATTAAAAATGTAACCTCATCTGCAAATTTCAACTTTCCAGCTTCAGTAGTTTCGGCTCTGCGTGGATCATTCAGTCAGTCAGTCAGGACATAGGCATTTATATAAATATAAATTAAAATAATATTAAGACATATATTTTGTTGCACAATATTTTTTTTATCAGTGTGATTTAAAAAATAGTGTAATACTAATAAATAAAATGAGCCAATTATTTATTCCACCCTGATTATTACTCCTAAGTAAGCAACTACGCACCATACGCTCTGCCCTTCTGCGCTTCTTAAATACCTACACGGTCAATGACCTTAGCTGCACTAATCGTATCGGCTGCCGCACGTCTAATGTGTTGTAGTTTCCGCCCCGCGCTCCGCTCCAATTATGTTTTAATTTTGATTACTAATTTTACGATTCCTGAAAATGCTCACTATATCTACTGGTGAAATTTTGATATTATGTAACATATTATTAAAGCTAAAAGGACCATCAAAATCATGAGTGTAGAATTAATGCGCGTGTTCGAAAATCATTTAAAATCATTTAAAAAATAGTAATAATACAGTCACCGCTGTAAACATTTTTTTAAACGAAGCGTAATAATTGTTTCGACAATATAGTGAAAAATCACCATTTGTATAATTAGTGTTTGATTATTATTGAATTTTTTAAACATTTTTATTATTTCAAATGTATTCTCAACTTGACAGGTGGTGAATATTTCAAATACTGTTTTAAATATTCAGGTAGTCCCTTGGATTAAAAATCTCTAGTGTAGGATTTAATGTTTGTGGTAAATAAACATTAAAATTTTCAAAAAAATTTTTTAAAGAAAGCACAATGTATGTGTGTGTGCAAAGGTTGTCTGGAAGAAATCGCTCATTAGCGATAAGACCGCCTGTTGTTACCTCTACCTAAATTTATCTAATTGTAAAATTTGTGCTTGTAACTGTATGAGGTGTGCAATAAAGAGTATTTATTATTATTATTATTATTATTAATGTATTTTTTGGGAAAAACTTAATACATCTTTTCAATAAATGTTGTTTTACCTGATCCCAAGGACAAAATAGTGTAGGATTAAATGTGATCTCCTCGAACAACTTAAAGTTTAGTGACGGGACTATGTCTATTGGCTTGGCGTGGAGTGGTTATAGTTTTCGACTTAGTGCGCTTTCACATTATCCTACACGATATCGGATGTAGGATAGGACTACAGGGAAGTAAATATGTGTACTTTTGTATTTTTTCATTCATTTAACTAATCACTATAACTAAAACAATGCATTTGATGCAAAAAGGCGGACTTTCACAAGGCACTTTCTAGCAGCTGCCTTTCTATTAGGGACCTTCCGACATACAATATCGGCGATGCACTTCCGATATCGTTGGGCATGTCGGAGCCCCGACAGCTGTGTCGGACCGATAATCTTTCCTTGTGTGCGTGCACGAGTAGGTATAGATTTGCTGTAGTGTGCGTGATGGCGCCGGCGCGGATTTTAAAATTCAAATGCTCGAAATAATCGCAACGCAATTTTTTTAAAGGATTTTTTTTAAATATTTAGGACACAAACAGGCATGAATCCTAAACATAATTATAATAATTATGTTGTACAGTCGCCATCAAATATATCGGAGAGGCCAAGGTACTCAAATATATCTGAACATGCACTTTATCGCTTTGACAATAAGGGCTTTGTTCAGATATATGCGACCACCTTGGCCGCTCCAATATATCTGGCAACTGTACACAACGTAGAGAAACAGAGATAAGTTAAAAATATAAAGTTAATGAAATAATGTAGGTAGAAATAAACAACGTAGTTAAGGTAATTTAAGAATTAGATATTTTCACCTCAGCAGCTCGAACAAGGGCTCTTTGGTGCTCAATAACAGTGAGCAAAATTCAATTTTTCTGCGAGCGTGAAACAAAATGACCTTGAGTTGTCCTCGTAAAAAGACAGAAAAAGTAATGTTTTCAAACATCATATTATCGCTTTTCTTTTTCATTTGAATATCAGACACCCCGATGCACACCAAAATAGCTTGAAAAGGAAACCTAATCACAAGATTTGACGCAGGCACTAGTTTTTAGTAAAAGTTCTATTCGTAGTAAGTGGCGAAATTGGCTCGAAAGTCAGTAAAAGAGGCGAGAATAGAGTAGGAGTCAGTGAAAATAGAGCGGAAGACAAGCGGAACTGGGTGTAAGTGGAGCGAAACTAGTGGAATTGGAGCGGAAGTGGAGCGGGTTTCAGTAAAAGTGGCGGGAATCGAGTGGAAGTACTGGAAGTAGAGTGGAAGTGAAGCGTAACTGGTCGGAAGTGGAGGAAAACTGGCGGAATTGGAGTGGAAGTCACTAAAAGTGGCGGAAATAGACTGGAAGTCAGTGGAAGTGTAGCGGAACTGGGTGGAAGTGGAGCGGAACTGGCGGAACGGTAGCAGAACTTGAGCGGAACTCATTAAAAGTGGCGGGAATTGGAAGTAAAGCGGTGTACTAGGTGGAGGTGGAGCGGACCTGGCGGGACTGGAGCGGAACTCATTAAAATTGGCGGGGATTGTATGGGAATCAGTGGAAGTAAAGCGGTACAAGGTGCAGGTGGAACGGAACTGGAAGAACTGGAGCGGAACTTGAGCGGAACTCATTAAAAGTGCAAGGGATTGTGCGGAAGTCAGCGGAAGTGCAGCGGAGCTGTGTGAAAGTGGAACGTAACTGGCAGAATAGAAGCGGAATTTGAGCGGAACTCATTAAAAGTGCAAGGGATTGTGTGGAAGTCAGTGGAAGTGGAGCAGAGCTGCGTGAAAGTGGAACGTAACTGGCGGAATAGAAGCGGAACTTGAGCGGAACTCATTAAAGTGACGGGGATTGAGTGGAAGTGATTCAGTCAGGAAGTAAATACACTTTCACTGGCTTTCACTCAATTCTCGTCACTTTAAATGAGTTCCGCTCAAGTTCCGCTTCAATTCCGCCAGTTCCGTTCCACTTTCACCGAGCTCCGCTCCCCTTCCTCTGACTTCCACACAATCCCCGCCACTTTTAATGAGTTCCGCTTCAGTTCCACCAGTTCCGTTTCACCTCCACCTAGTTCACCGCTATACTTCCAATGACTTCCACTCAATTCCCGCCACTTTTAATGAGTTCCGCTCATGTTCCGCTTCAGTTCCACCAGTTCCGCTTCACCTCCACCTAGTTCACCGTTTTACTTCCAATAACTTCCACTCAATTCCCGCTATTTCTAATGAGTTCGCTCAAGTTTCGCTCCAGTTCCACCAGTTCCGTTCCACCTCCATCTAGTACACCGAATTATTTCCAATGACTTCCAATTCATTCGCGCCACTTTTAATGAGTTCCGCTCAAGTTCCGCTTTTATTCCGCCATTCCGCTCAACTTCCACCCAGTTCCACTACACTTCCACTGACTTCTAGTCTATTTCCGCCCCTTTTAGTGACTTCCACTCCAAGTCTGCCAATTCCGCTCTAAATCCGCCTAGTGCCTGCGCCAAATCTTGTGATTAGGTTTCCAAGCTATTTTGGTGTGCATCGGGGGTTTGTTATTCAAATAAAAAAGAAAAGCGAAAATATGAAGTATGAAAATATTACTTTCTCTGTCTTTTTACTGAGGACATCTCAAGGTCATTTTGTCTCACGCTCGCAGCATAATTGAATTTTACTCACTGTTATTGAGCGCCAAAGAACCCTTGTTCGAGATGCTGACGTGAAAAATAAATTAATAACATACATGAATATAATATATTTAAATATTTGCGTATTTTTGACTTCACTGAAAAGTGAAGTTTCATTTTATATGTATTGTATTTTTTTTGTGCTTTTACCATATTAATCGTAGGAAATTAATTACCATTTTAAATTGACTCTAGGTTGATATTGAGTCCTAGTAACCTGAAAGCCAGACCGTGGTCTGAAAACTAGATAGGTCTACCTAATAATTATGCCGTCATCTCCAGGGTCTGTTTAGTGGACTTTTCAGTTCTCAGCTTCTAGTTAGTTTCTGGAAAAAAGCCGGGGGAAAAGGCGTAATTCGAACTGGAAATTCGCGACTTACCAGTAAACGAGTTGACCAATATAACAAGACCTTCAGAGAGATCTTTTTTCGCCTTCTAGCTCCATAACCCATTGATCGATCCTGCTCATATACGAACTCTCAAATTATATACATATATCTCTGCTACTACCCCAACTTTAATAAAGATCAGAAAAACGTTACTATTAAAGTTATCTCGGAAAATACCCTCAAAATCAAAAAGAAATCGAAATGCCGAGACGTCCCAGTAGCCAGATGACAGTTGCGTCCTATGTTGTTTGTAAAAACTTCGCTTAGCTTTCGCTCCGCTCGTTCGATAAACATCATAGGTATAAAAAAAGTGTTCCCGCCAAACTGACTAACATAGCTACTAGTAAAAAAAGTGTTGAAGTAATGTTGGACTAAAATAAAGACTAAATAATTTAAAAATAATTATATAAGACTGAGCACAACTTTACCAACGCATATTATGAGCGGCAACTGGTTTGAGAACTTCTGTCTCATTCTACTCGTACCTATATTATAGCTCCGTCTCACTTTGTTGCCCTGTCATGTCGCCCTCGTCTGTAGAGGCCTGATAAATTGTCTTGGTGTCGGTCCAACACATATACTAGTCTATGGTCCGACATTATCGGATGTAGGATGTCGGTCCTACATCCTACATCCGATATCGTGTAGGATAATGTGAAAGCGCACTTAGACCACAAGATGGCAGGCCCGGCTCCAACGCGCACGGTTCCTATAGGTATATATATATATGTACTTTTACCTGTTTGTACCTGTATATACAATACCTAGACCTACCATCCATAAACAGCAGCTAAGCTAACAGCTGCCTCTGGTTCTTGTCGAACTGCAAGAATTGCTATGGAATCTAAATGAAATGGAATTTAACTTCCTTCTCCTCAATTATAGTCGGTTACCTCAGTAAAAATAACCTAATTTAACTGCATCTGCTACCTACACCTACTTAAAATATTAGCAATAAAATAATACGGATGCCAAGCGCCGTAACTTTTAGCGGTTTTATGACCCAGTACTTATATTATTTCGAAATTCAGAGCACACGTGTCCAATTTCTTTGATATTTCAAGAGCATAATATAATTAGATGCTTCGGTCATAAAACTATCTTACGGCCATTGCTGCTGCGCTGCACCTAGTGACATACTAATAAAAGTATGCTGGTAACCTAGGTGCTGTAAGGAAAAGTTAAGCAAGATCAAAATAATTAAAGGGTAAGTAAGTAAGATATTTAAATAGATACCTTCCTGGGTACTTTCGGCACTTTGCTGCTACTCTATTCAGTACCTCTAGGACCCATAAGAAAATAATCTAGGTTTAGGTGCCTACTAATATGTGTCTCACAAATGTACGGCAAATTATCACTTCCCGACCAATTCTTCCCATATACTCGTAGTTTCATTTGACAGAATCAGATGGCATAATATCGTTTGTTTCACATACCTTTTTTTCGCATATTTTTATTAGCAAACCTATTCGATCAGTGAATTTAGATATATAAATATACAATGCGTGATGTAGTTGAGATTTTTTAGTATGTTGTTAGGGACGGTTAGGGCAGTGTTTGATGATATTTGCTACAACAAGTGTCTTGAGATAGCCGAGAAATTCGTGAAAAACTGTCAAATTTGTGATATTTCCTGGTTAAACTCAGAAACTGTTCATTTATTGATAAAGATTGCCATTGGAAACTTATATAGATGTATGTAAGATGTCATATACAAAGGAAAAGGTGACCTAGGCCTCCGGTGCTGAGGGATGGGATCGAACCAGCGTCTACTGCATTAACCCCCTTTTTTGGACTTTTTACGTGATATCGACTCAGTATCACGAGCTCTTTCGATTTTAGTACGACAAATAAACTTGGGACACATTTTTTGTTTTAATAGGATCGAAAGAGCTCGTGATTCTGAGTCGAAATCACCTAAATTTTCCATAAAAGGAGTAAGTATACAACTCAAATTAATTTCTCATCACCAATTAAATTTCGCCGTATATACAGGGTGTGACAAAAATGCTGGTGATCCGTTTAAGGGTGTATTTAGTATCGTATTCAATTTATGAAAAACTAAAAAAAAATTTTTTTACTCCAAAAAGAAAATGGTTTTGTATGAAGGGTTTGGCCGGCTGGGACAGTGGGACGACGTGTCCCATACATCCCTTGATCCGAAAAAGCCTTTCTTTGAAAAATCAAAATCAAAGGGCCCTAGGTGGTATACGACCAACTACTAATGTCTCCTATATGTTATTAAAGGTACTGTGCCTTTAATAAAGCGTGTGGAGCCACCATGTTAGGCTCCGCCCCTCCGCCAAAGGGCCCATAACACCGCCATCAAACAAGACATAACGCATTTGCAATCAGACGCAGATTTATGAGGTCCGGTGATGGACGCACGCGCATGACGGGAATTAATCAGTGAAGCAAGGCACAAGCGGTCGCGGGAAGACTATATGTAGACCGATATTTTTTGTATGGCGGAGTTCTGGTACTGGTCATACCAAAAATACTGTTATTGCATGCCCTAGGGGAGACCGTTTATTTCTTGTTTGAGCGTTATAGGTTATAGCGTAATTTCATGCTGTTCCTTGTTTAGAATATTCCTACTCTGATATGCATTCGGTAAAAGTTAACACCTAGATATTAATAGTCCTTCAGAAGACTGAATAATTCGTGTGACTGACTGTGGAACCGGCACTCTAGTAAATAATAAAAAAAACTAGCGATAGCTAAACATGGTACTACAAGATCGCCAAACAATTGTCAAAGTCAGGGCACGTGTTTTTAGACTTCACAACTTTTCTGCTGTAACACAATACATGATTTGTGGTAGAGTAAAAGGAAACAAATATAGTCATATCTATACTTTAATTCCAGTTGTCTAAACTAAATAAATAGTGACTAGCATCAATGTATTTTCAACCGACTCCAAGATTTCGAAGTTGCCGGATTTTTGTTGTTTTTTTCTCTTTTTATTTATGTATATATTCACCGATTATTCGAAGAGAGCTGCACCGATTTGGCAAATAATTTTTTTGTTGAAAGAGTATGCTTCACAGTTGGCCCCATTGTAACCAGGTCAGGTTCTGACGATAGGATCCTGGAGAAATCGAGGGAACTCTTAAAATGTTATAGGCACACCTGTAGTGATTTTAATATTTTTTAACAGTGGCTCAGGCATCTCCTTTTGGAAAGGTGGAGTCTAAGTGAAGTCGGTTCTTTTTAGTTTAAAATTATTCTATACAATAAACCCGCTTTTCCCTGTAACTTAGACAATCCCCCAATTTAGTGTTTAGCACATTGTATTAAAATTAAGACTATTTACGATGACTAGTGTTAATTACGACGGTTACTTTAAATTCGACATTTGAATAGTTTTTTTGCATTGATAATTTCTGGTTTCATCTATGAGAATAATAATGAGAGTTATTATTTAGTATTAGCAATGATTAATAAATAGCATAATTAGGTACGTGAATATGTTGTTAATATTACTTATTAGTAACATATTTGGCCAACTGTCATTCGGAAGGAGAATATCAACAATGTTCAATGTCATAATTTCATAATAAGACTTGAATAACATGTTTAAAAATTCAAAAGTACCTACTTACTTACATAAACAAATCAGTGAAAATGTTCGGTAATTTATTATAATAGCATATAACTACATATATAGGTTACCTCGTGTTTTATAGGATTACAAAAATAACGGTCAATTTCGCCCATGTATCTTTCACACCGTTCAAATAATACTAGGGACCGGGCCAGATTAAGGATTTCGGGGCCCCTAGGCAGTGCAATTCATGGGCCCCTTTTTAGCTAAAAAAATCGAACAGTGTATGTATATGTATTAACATTACTGACTTTTTAGGGTTTTGTGATTAACTAGGAACCCTTATAGTTTCGCCATGTCCATCTGTCTGTCTGTCCGCCTCCTTGCTCATTGGTGGATACTTGGATAGTACTAGGAAACTGAAATTTTATATTATGAGTATTTGTTTTTAATTACGCCGACAAAGTGGTAAAACAAAATCCAAATAAATATTACTTTTTAGGGTACCTCCCCTACTCATGAAGTGGGGGTAAATTTTTCTTTTTTTTTTCGCTCCAACCCTATCGTGTGGGATATCGTTGCATAGGCCTTTTAAAAAGAATAAGGATTTTCCAAACAACTTTTCTTCGTAAATAATAGCTCCAAAACCGGCCAAGTGCGTGTCGGACCACGCATAGGAGGGTTCCGTACCTTCAATGTAATAAGAACCACACTAATACCAAAAGGTCGTATCTGATGCCTATGGAAGAAGTTTTTTTGGAGATAACTCAAAAATGGTTGAATTGATAATGTTCAAAATAATTTTCGTAGAAAGTATATGATAAGGCACATCGTCTCAAATTTTTTCATATTTTTTGGACTTACAGTTCAAAAGTTACAGGGGGGGGTGGACACAATTTTTCTGACTTTCGAAGCGATTATTTCAGAAAAAAATCACTTAATCACAAAATAGTCAAAGAAACCTCAGTTATTTTTAAAGACCTATCGATTGATGTGTCACATGTTGATACTTGGTTAAAAAACATTTTTTGAAATTTAGTTACATCTATGGATATTTTTTTTCAAATTTAAGTCCATAACTAAGTAGCGGCATACAAAATACACCTTATGTGTAAATTTTATTCAGATACGTCGTATAGTTTCCGAGTAAAATGGCTGTGACATACGGACGGACAGACAGACAGACATACATGACGAATCCATAAGGGTTCCGTTTTTTGCCATTTGGCTACGGAACCCTAAAAAGTGCCCAGTAAAAGGACGTATATGCCGCATAGTAAAATGACGTAAGTGCCGAAAAATATCCCTTAATAAACGACCTTTTGAATGGATGTATTGTAACCGGCCGGCAACTATGAAACCCGGTTTTTAGGGTATCGTAGTCAACGTAGTGCTCATAGTTTCGTCATATCCGTCTGTCTGTTCGCAGCTTTGCTCAGCGCTTGATGGGACATTAAAAACATTGAAGTAAGTCTACTCGTATTGATCAACGGCCTCCTAGCCTAGTCGGTAGTGACCCTGCCTACGAAGCAGGAGGTCCCGGGTTCGAATCCTGGTCAGGGCATTTATTTGTGTGTTTATCACGGATATTTGTTCCTGAGTTATGGATGTTTTCTATATATTTAAGTATTTATATGTATATATCTATTATATATATCGTCGCCTAGTACCCACAACACAAGCCTTATTGAGCTTACTGTGGGACTAGGTTGATTTGTGTAAGATTGTCCCATAATATTTATTTATTTATTTATTTATTTATTGATACGTTTATGAGTTATCGCAAAAATATAGCGCTTCTTAGTAAAAATATATTTATTTTTGATACAAAATCGGTTATAATCATCTCATAATTTATTTTGAAACCGATACAGATCATCTACATAACAACTGAAAAAATATTTAAAGTTCGGTCAACTGGATAAATGTTCCGCAGCTTCTCAGTCGGCGGCTCGTTCTCCTTTTTAGGATTCCGTACCTCGAAAGGAAAAAACGGAACCCTTATAGGATCACTTTGTTGTCCGTCTGTCTGTCTGTCTGTCTGTCAAGACCATTTTTCTCAGGAACGCGTGGAGGTATCAAGCTGAAATTTATATCAAATACTCCGGTCTATTGTCCCTTGAAGCTGAGAAAAAATCAAACTTAAAAGCCAACGCAATCAAAAGATACAGTCGTTTATGCTGCAAATTTTAGAGTTTTTCGGCACCTGCAAAACCTACGGGGTACTTCCCGTGAACTCAGAAACTTGAAATTTGGCACGAAGCAACGTCATATAGCATAGACAATGGAAAAATTACAAAAAGTAGACATTTTTAGTAAAATCATACAAAAAAATATTTTTTTTAATTTTAAACTTACTACCTTTTTCCTCGTAAACGCGTGGAGGTATTAAATTGAAATTCATGTCAAATAGTCAGCGCTATAAGACCTTTCAAATGTAGCAAAACCAAACTTTTATGTCAACGCAATTAAAAGAAATAGCAATTTAAGTCGCATATTTTGAAACTGAGTACTCGCAAGAAACTCAAAACCTAAAGGGTACTTCCCGTAAACTCAGAAACTTGAAACTTGGCACGAAGAAACTTCATATAGCACAGACAAAGGAAAAATTACGAAAAGTAGACATTTTTAGTAAAATCATACAAAAATATTTTTTGAAATTTTAAACTTACTACCTTTTCTCTCGTAAACGCGTGGAGGTATTAAATTGAAATTCATGTTAAATACTCAGGGCTATAGGACCTTTCCGATGTAGCAAAACCAAACTTTTATGTGAACGCAATCAAAAGAAATAGCAATTTAAGTCGCATATTTTGAAACTGAGTACTCGCAAGAAACTCAAAACCTAAAGGGTACTTCCCGTAAACTCAGAAACTTGAAACTTGGCACGAAGAAACTTCATATAGCACAGACAAAGGAAAAATTACGAAAAGTAGACATTTTTAGTAAAATCATACAAAAAATATTTTTTGAAATTTTAAACTTACTACCTTTTTCCTCGTAAACGCGTAGAAGTATTAAATTGAAATAAGTAATAAACATACTACAACTTTTGCTTGTTATAGGTTTGTACGGAACCCTCGGTGCGCGAGTCCGACTCGCACTTGGCCGGTTTTTTTACCGGCACTGATTTTCCCTTATTACCCGACTTCCAGATTTCAAAAGAGGAGGTTCTCAATTCGGCGTGTATGTTTTTTTTTTATGTTTGTTACTCCATAACTCCGTCATGTCTGAACCGATTTTGAAAATTCTTTTTTTGATTGTAAGTATATATATACAGATTGGTTTCGTTTTTGTCAAAACGCAGTTCTGATGATGGGATCCATGAGGAATCGAGGGAACTCCTCAAATCTTAAAGGCATACATATAGAGATTTTTATATTTTTATCAACAAATCCATCATTTTCATTCAAAACAGTGACATTTGATGAAGTAGAACTGCTGATGATGATCAGAACGGAACTCTTCAACGACGCATAGTTCACGTTTGGCGATTTGTCCTCTTCGCTATGTTTGTTTAGTAAGTTTAATTGTCAGGACAAATTTTCGTCAAGCTCAAGTTCTGATGATGGGATCCATGAAGAATCGAGGGAACTCCTCAAATCTTAAGGGCTTACACATAGTGATTTTTGTATTTTTATCAACAAGTCAAGCATTTTCATTCAAAAGAGTGACATTTGATGAAGTGGAACTGCTGATGATGATCAGAACGGAACTCTTCAACGACGCATAGTTCACGTTTGGCGATTCATCCCCTTCGCTGTGTTTGTTAAGCAAGTTAGATTGTCAGGACCAATTTTCGTCAAGCTCAAGTTCTGATGATGAGTTCCATGAGGAATCGAGGGAATTCCTCAAATCTTAAAGGCATACATAAAGTGACTTTTGTATTTTTATCAACAAATCAAGCATTTTAATTCAAAAGAGTGACATTTGATGAAGTGGAACTGCTGATGATGATCAGAACGGAACTCTTCAACGACGCATAGTTCAGGTTTGACGATTTGTCCTCTTCGCTGCGTTTGTTAAGCAAGTTATTTCATTGTATGGAATCTAAGTGCACCATCTACAATAATGCTTCACCGGCTACCCCCATGGAAGTCGGTTTTTTTTTCTTAAAAATTCTACAATATTTCAATTCCTGTCGAAAATAAACATTTAGTCCCATGACATCGAGAAAGAGTGATAAAACTTAACGCTGTCCCTGCTAAAATGGACCACTCTGTCACAAATGTCACGATGTTTTCTGAAAAACCACTGCACGGAAAAAAAAATTGACAGATTTCGTGCCTTACACGACTATCGAGCATTGGAAATGAATCTACGGAAGTCGAAAAAATATTGTCGCTGAGCGACGAGAAAGTCGGGGTAAGGAAAATGTTATAAAATAAAACTACGACGTTGAATGATAATTATTTTATTCTTAGATTAACATAAGTATCCTCGACATAACGCCTGTGAACCAGAGTTGGGCAAAAATTAACGTGATTGAAACTAAAGTTATAAATGAGAACGTTACTCATAATCATATGAACATGATTACGAATTCAATCATGAGCTTTCTAATCTGATTGACCACCGACATGAGTAAATCATGTCGATTTTTAGTTTCACTCATGATTAGCTGAAGTGATTACATTAGTAAGACAGTATGCTTAGTTAAACTAACGATTTAGTTGATTAGATTTTAATTAGATTTTGCGTAGCTACTAGCTCCTTCACTTTTTTCCCTGACGAAACAGAGGCGGTACCTAGGTGAGTATAATATACATTTAGGATAAATGGCTATTTGTGACAATATTTCTAAAGGTATCATTTGGCGGTTGGCGCTTACGTCTTAAGTTGTATAGCGCAGATTCAATATTGAGCAATAAAAGCGTAAATGCCAGTGGCAAATGTTACCTTTACCAAAATATCGTCAATTTTTTTGTTAGTTTTTGGTATGAGTGTACAAATGAATGCTCCCATTTAACTTTGAAACGGCCTGTTCGGTTTTATTGCGGTTTTCGGCTACAGTTAAGGTAGCTATCACACAGCTGCGGTTTCCACATGCGCTTTTCATTTTCATTTTCATTCTCATTCTCGTTCTCATTCTAATTCTCATTCTCATTGTCATAGTCATTCTCATTCTCATTCGCATTCTCATTCTCATTCTCATTCTCATTCTCATTCTCACTCTCATTCTCAGTCTCATTCTAATTCTCATTCTCATTCTCATTCTCACTCTCATTCTCAGTCTCATTCTCATTCTAATTCTCATTCTCATTCTCATTCTCATTTTCATTTTCATTTAGGATACTGAAAATTTCTACATATGTATCTGGTTCAATATGTGAAATTCAGAACAAACGCCTCATTCAAGTAATAATATAAATCAGCTTAAGAACACTCTAATCATACATTAGTTAATCACATTGAACAGGTTAGTTGATTAGCGTTAATTTAGTTTCAATCAGCGCCCGTCGTTAATGATTTACTCATGGCGAAATTACTTGTGTTATGATTTAATCAGCTCTGCCCAAAAGTGTGCCCAACTCTGCTGTGAACAAACAAATTGAAAAATTTCCACACGCATATCGAAGTTTGAATAATTGTCGCCGTGGCGCCTAAGTATACATATTTCATTTTTAGATTAATAAGCAGGATATAATAATGTTCAAAGTACAAGAAAATTATTACATTACAAATCCGTAGTCAACTCGAGAAATGGTAGCCACATAGCTAAATAATTTTTAAGCAAAAAAAAACCGACTTCTTTAATGGGGGAAGCCGGTGAAGGATTATTGTAGATGGTGCACTCTATACAATGAAATAACTTGCTTAACAAATACAGCGAAGAGGACAAATCGTCAAACGTGAACTATGCGTCGTTGAAGAATTCCTTTCTCATTTTACATTTCACATGTTTATGGCATCAGCCGCAGTTCCACTTCATCAATATGTCACTGTTTTCAATGAAAAAGCTTGATTTGTTGATTTAAGTACAAAAATCACTTTATGTATGCCTTTAAGATTTGAGAAGTTTCCTCGATTCCTCCTGGATCCCATCATCAGAATTTAGCTTGACGAAAATTTGTCCTGAGAATCTAACTTGCTTAACAAACATAGCGAAGAGGACAAATCGCCAAACGTGAACTATGCGTCATCGAAGATTTCCGCTCTGATCATCATCAGCAGTTCCACTTCATCAAATGTCACTCTTTTTAATGAAAATGCTTGATTTGTTGATAAAAATACAAAAATCACTATGTGTATGCCTTTAAGATTTGAGGAGTTCCCTCGATTCCGCATGTATCCCATCATCAGAACTTGAGCTTGACGAAAATTTTTCCTGACAATCTAACTTGCTTAACAATCACATCGTAGAGGAGAAATTGCCAAACGTGAATTATGCGCCGTTGAAGAGTTCCGTTCTGATCATCATCAGCAGTTCCACTTCATCAAATGTCACTCTTTTGAATGAAAATGCTAGATTTGTTTATAAAAATACAAAAATCACTATGTGTTTGCCTTTACGATTTGAGGAGTTCCCTCGATTCCTCATGGATCCCATCATCAGAACTTGAGCTTCACGAAAATTTGTACTGACAATCTTACTTGCTTAACAAACACCGATGGGTGTTCGATAAGAGGAGGAATCCCCAAACGTGAACTATGCGTCGTTGAAGAGTTCCCTTCTGATCATCATCAGCAGTTCCGCTTAATCAAATGTCACTGTTTTGAATTAAAATGATTGATTTGTTATGATATTAAATTAATGTATGCCATTAACATTTGAGGAGTTCCCTCGATTCCCCATGACGGAGTTATGGAGTAACAAACACAAAAAAAAAAAACAAAAAAAAACAAAATAAAAAAACATACACGCCGAATTGAGAACCTCCTCTTTTGAAATCTTGAAGTCAGTTAAAAAAAAAATGTGAAAAATGTCGTTCTGACTTTTTTCAAAAAGGTTAGGCTACAGGGCAGACCCTTAACTTGATCGTCTTTTTTTAGGCTTAAATTGTAGCTGACTAAATTGTCCAGATGAGTTCTTCTCAAATTTTTGATATCATTCTTCGTTTCCAAAATATCGAACGCCAAAATCAAAAATTTGGAAAAAATTGATTTTTTTTTTCACTATTCCGGCCATAACTTTTTTCTTTTTTGATTTTCTCGAAAAAATCTTTTTGCATCTTACAGCTCTCGTAAATATTAGTCTTTTGAGCTATTTTTTAATATCATATCTTTACACTTTCCGAGTTATAAGGGGATCGCACTTTTTCGTGAAATCGGGGCCTATACTGGAACGAACGAAAAGACATTTCCAATGTCAAAATCAACGTAAAACATTTACTTGTCCTCTAAAAACACTCTTGTAGTTTTGTCTTTTTTTACCATTGTTATTTAAATGATGCTCGAAAAACCGAAAATATCTCATTGTCGGTGGAAAAAGAGAACGGCCTTTAGGCCAAGATTAATTAATATCTATTTGTAATGAAATTGAAATGCATTTTTCTTAGAAAAAAGTCATCATAAAATGGAATCAAAAACTGCACACGCGGGGCATATAAACAATTTATTTCAATTAATATTTAGCTTTGAAACATTTTTATTTTCCACTGTGCATACTCCGGGGAATCCTAGCCGATAAATACAATTTTTCTTATTAATATTAACTTGTAATGAATATGTACGAGTATGTAAAATCACCGCGTGATTTCTTTCCCCCCTTTTTTTGTACATACGCTTCAATGTTGTCTAAATGTAAGCCAAAATATGTAAAAACTTATGATATGACGAAGACGACCACACGGGCCATACCTACGCAAGGCATGTTTAGCATAAGTACCTCAACAGGGGACCTTTATATAGTAAAACTTATCCGATATATACATATGCAAATTTTCCAAATTTCATTTTCAATTAATTAAAAAGAAAATTCTATGCCCGCGGGGCCCCCCGGCCGATGCGGGGCCCCTAGGCAGTTGCCTACTCTGCCTAAAGGCTAATCCGGCTCTGACTAGGGATACACAATCAGCCTCAAAAAATGGCCCCACAATAGTACCGCAAGAACGACTCGTGCGGTACTTTGTTTGACAGTCTTGTTACGGTATAAGACTGGCCGGTGACAAATTGCCACGAGCCATATTTTCAGTAAATCTTGTTTGAGTCTTTCCCTCCTTTACATTGGTGCTCGAAGATCTTTCAGGGAAAATTTTAAATGAGACTACTTAATTGTTTCCATTATTACTATAGTAATTTATGTGATATGCGATGTTTAGAGTGATACGCTTCTATTATGCAACTGCTACATAATGAGAGGCCTTAAAACACGAGTGGGGTTTAATGAAACGAGCGCAGCAAGTTTCATTATAGGATCACACGAGTGTTTTAAGGCCTAATTATTTACAGTTGCATCTTGCATATATTATACTTCATCTACACACATATTGCAAGTTAATATTAGCGTTAAATTGGCGAGTTTAAAAATCGTTTTCCTAAAAGTCGCTTTTTTTATTTAAAAGAACCGACCAAGAGCATGTCGTCCCATGCTCAGTGTAGGGTTCCGTAGTTGCCGGACCGTCACAAAACATCCGCTCAAAAGGTTGTTTTTTTATAGGACATTTTGCGGCACTTACGTCCTTTTACTATGAAATGACAACTTTTTGCGATAACTCAGAAACGGTTGAACCGATTTGATTCAATATACGTAGGCGGCTCATTCACTTTTTCGTGACCATTAATCTATTGCTAGAAAAAAGTATGATAGGCATTGAATTTCGTATATAAAATTGTTTATCTACACTCATATTGTAAGTCCTCTAAAATGCGTTCAAAAACCGTAGGCAATGACCAGCATTACAACAAACGATTTCACTATGATAAGTTTCTTATCTGTGGCAGTACCGCAATTATAACGTTTCATGCTCAATTATTGATGTGCTCTGAGTTTTGATAACATAATGTACACCTACCTGCACGCGCCCGCGGCCGGCGACACCCGCCCGCGCGTCCGCCGGCACAATCGAGTAGGCCGCGCCGACACAATCGAGATGGCCACGGCGGTACTGTGGCGGCCATTCTATGGTTTACGAATACGGCATTTATAATAAATAATATGAGTGTAGATAAAGCAGTGTATGCAACTGTACGTAATTAGGCCTTAAAACACTCGTGTGATCTTATTATGAAATTCGCCTGCGGCTCATTTCATAAAACCACACTCATGTTTTAAGGACCCTTATTACGTAACAGTTACATAAACTACTAATTCCTAAATTGTACGTACACCAAATAATTCATATATTAATATTGATTAAAGTAAAAACATGCAACATTTGCACCAGGCCCTGATGAGTGTCGGAATAGAGTGGAGGGCTTTGCCCAGCAGTGGGACACAAAATAGGCTATAAAAAAATAAAAATAAAGTAAAAAGATGGTACCGCAGTGGTGAAGCCTTCTTTTCATACAAATCGGGAGACAATCAAGGACCACTGAGTCACTATGATTAAGAATATTTATAGTTGCTATTATTAAACTAAGCTATCGGGATTGATAGCCTAATTAAGCCTCTTTCTCCGTCACAAAACAGTAAATGAAAGTAATGGCCAAGTATTCTAAAATATGCATTTTACGAAAAAGTGTCAAAAACTTATGTACCTACTTACAATAAAAAGTAGAATGGCCCAGGCCCCACGTTCATGATTTTTTTAAGCTTTCGGAGCTGTTATTTACGAAACTATTTTATCCTAAGCTTGGTTCACAAGACCTCTATTATTTTTGAAAGACGTATTCAACGACACCCCACACGATAGACGGAGCAAAAACATAATTCACCCCCCACGTCACGTGTACCTACGGGAGCTGCCCGAACAAAAAATATGTTTTCTTTTTTTATTTTACCAATTTGTCAGCGTAACTAATACACATACTCGTACCAAATTTCAGCTTTCTAGTACGGTCAGCTGCAGAGAAATAGACCCCCCCCCCCCTGCATACAAAGTTCGTATACAGGGGGGGTCAGGGTGTACAGTCGAGGACAAAGAGATGTATACACTTTTGGACCTTATTGCGTTGTAATAAGGTCCAAAAGTGTATACATCTCTTTGTCCTCGACTGTACTAACGATCACTGAGCTAAACCGCGGACAGACAGATGGTCATGGGGAAACTGTATGAGTCCCGGTTGACTACGGAACCCTAAAAACGAGGTTTAAGTCATGATTTATAAAAATAATATACATAAATCTGTTAATTTATAGCAATTATTTAATGTTTTAGGGTAAATCTTAATTATTGGTAAGATTTTATAAACATTATTTAGAAAAACAGTATCTATACATATAATAAAGCTGAAGAGGGTCGAAAGTCTGTACATGGAAGATAATCGAAAAAAAGTTGGCTGGGGATACTTAGAATCGATAACAGAACACGTTCCAACAATTTTTAGAATTTTTGTCTGTTTATCTGTTTGTCTGTTTATCTGTTTATCTGTTTATCTGTTTGTCTGTTTATTTGACCGCGCATCACGTGAAAGCGGCTGAACGGATTTTAATGAAATTTTGTACAGATATAGTTTGAGTCCCGGGAAAGGATAATATATAGTTTTAATCCCGAAAATCAACCCTGGTGGGGGTGAAAATGGGGTTGAAAGTTTGTATGGAGATTTTTTAAACGCCGAAACGATTATGATAGAAATGAGTATGGCGATAATTTGAGTCTCGAAAAACGTCATTAGATAGTTTTCAAACCCTTGTCGGGGTGAAAAGGGGGTTGGAAGTTGGTATGAGGATCTTTTTACCGCTGAACTGATTTAAATGAAAATTGGTATAGAGATAGTATGGGGTCTCGAGAGAGGACAAAGGATAGTTTCATCTTCAAAAATGCCCCCCCCCCCCATCTTACTTTAGAACCGTAGGTCCAAAAAAATAGAAAAAAATAATGGAAGTGAATCCTGAAAGGTACTTTCAATAAAAACTATCTATACATATAATAAAGCTGAAGAGGGTCGAAAGTCTGTTCATGGAATATATTCGAAAAAAAGTTGGCTGGGGATACTTAGAATCGATAACAGAACACGTTCCAACTATTTTTAGAATTTTTGTCTTTTTATCTGTTTATCTCGGAAATTATCCCTTAAGCGGATGCAAAAGGGGTGGAAGTTTACATGGGGAAGAAACAACCAATAACCGCTGTACGTATTTAGATGAAATTTGGTATTGAAATAATTTGTAATTTTTTGGTCAAATTTATAACATGTTACCCGTCGATGCTTTAAATTTACCTTTACCCGCTCTTAAGAAATATTTGAAAATGTCATGAATGTCAAAGGGTTATTGCAGGTTCGAGGATTATATACAGTTAGGTGCAAAACTGTCCCAATAGTAGCATCTTAGTAGAATGTGGAGAAGTGGATGTCGATCGAGGAGAGGGGCACATGATTAATACATACCAGTACTATTTAAAATTTCCTACAAATCAGCCTTACATATGATATACGATCGACATCCACTTCTCCACATTCTACTAAGATGCTACTATTGGGACAGTTTTGCACCTAACTGTATGACGGACAAAGATGCATGGCTCAAACCATAAACTACTACAAAATCATCCAACATTTATAGGACACCGTTTAGGTAGGAAAACATATCGAAACGTTTTGTGAAGCAGTCAGATTAGGATTTATTTTTTCTTTATACACAAACAACAATGGGTACATTATCTGTCTCTCAAGCTGTTTTGATATGTCTTCTTGAAGAACTACGCATTATTTTGTATTACTACATCTAATAATGAATTACTGTTTTGAAAAAAATAAGTCCCGTCGAGTTTCTTTTCGGTCATAATACTTCTTGGGCCAGAGGTGTAGGGTTAGAACCGGTGGTAGTTTTGGAACGAAGTTCCTTCTCGGACGGTTCGCGGATGGGGGGCTAGACGAAAAAGCGTCACGTCACGAAAACGCGACGCCCATACGATTGAGAAACATGTAAAATGGAATGAAATAAAAAATATATAAAATAGAATAAAGTGAAGTGCAGTGAAGTGTAGTGAATAGTGAAAGTGAGAAGTGACAAAGTGATAAAAGTGAAAAAAGTCGAGAACAAAAATTTCAAAAATTTCAAAAGTTTCAAAAATTTCAAAAATTCCAAAAATTTCAGTTTCAAAAATTTCAAAAATTTCCAAAAATTTTGTTCCAATCGAGTTTTCCACGACACTCACTTATTTTATTTTTCTCTGACGTTCATTAGTGCATTGTAATGTGCTTACATTGAAGAATAAATATCTTGATCTACACCAATATCATAAATCCTCTATTCCGCGTTCGGAACCGTATGTAATTACCACCATTATTGCAACCAGTAACGTAACATCAGTGTCTATCAATGTCTATGACAGTGTGGTAAAAACGTATGAAAATTCATTACCTACGGTAACGTAATGAGAATCCGCCCCTCCGACCGCCGGCACGCCCCCCCCTCCCGACCGCCGGCGCAATAATGTTGGTCATGGCGGTGTAATGGCGGTCATTCTAATGGTTACAATGGATTTTTAATATGTGTGTAGGTAAAGCAGGGAGTCTATTCGACATGGCATAACTGACAGTCGCATGCGAGACAACTATGATATCACACTTTTGTGACAGTTGATTCACCTAACCACCTGCGTCAAAATCAACAGGTCTCACTAGAGGAATTTCTCTATTGGCATGGGCGCCATCTTATTGTTTTGACGTTGACGTCAGTAAATTATGGGAATCCCACGTAAGGCATTTGTTTACCTCTAGTAGGTAAAGAGAGCCTTGAAGCATTTTATGAAAACTCATTTGAAAGCGACATCTCTGAATGTCTTCTGAAACTAAATACGTGTATGAGTATGTGTGTAAATCATACGTGTATTTTCGTGCTATAATACTAGGCTAGAACTAGGGTAGTCTACATAGACGGCTTACAAGCAATTTTTTAGATTTGACTATGCATTTTGGGGTGTAGCAACGATGACGAAACCTGTGCTTTGGGTAAAAGATATGTGACAAATATTACATATTGAATAAAAATGACTGGTATGAATGATTTTAAGATTTCTTGTAACCAATAAATGTTTTTGTCACAAGAAATAAAACAATATATTGACTTGTAAACCGACCACGTAGATCCAATATTATGTAGAATAGGTTTAGCGTAAATAAATTATAATATCAAGAATACAACCTTGATATCTATCTCACGTGTTTATATCGAGACTCGAAAAAGTGAAAGATTACAAAATTATAACTAGTGTATGGTTAAAAAAGTTGTATCTTGAGCGTTGCGGGGGGCACTAGAAGCAAACAAACTGCTGCCGAGAGTATTACAACATTTTTCACCACGCCACGGCAAAAAAATACAAGCTTAGGTAAATACATAAAACAAAACAAATTAATTCTGCCAAATATTTATGGTTGAAAATCATCGTTCTATAACGTAAAGTAATAACTGTTCTCCCTTGTGAAAAAAAAACAATTTTACTGACGCTTTAAAAAAATCAAGATAGGCGGTGGTGCTGATGTGGTGAAAAAGCATTCACACACAATAAAATAATTTTAATAAGATAACCTAACTACTAACAATATAATTATTTAATTTTGCAATGTTTCTGTCTGTTTTAATACCTACTTATAGTGCTGCAGTCTTTGTTACGTCAACGTCTATGGAAAGTTTGAGGCATTTCAAAAACATCAGAAAAGAAATTAAATTCGAGAAATAAATGAATCTTACACAAATCGAACTAGGCCCACAGTAAGCTCAGTAAGGCTTGTGTTATGGGTACTAGACGATATATATATATATATATATATATTTGATAAATATGGATAAATACTTAAATACATAGAAAACATCCATAACTCAGGAACAAATATCTGTGATAAACACACAAACAAATTCCCTGACCAGGATTCGAACCCGGGACCTCCTGCTTCGTAGGCAGGGTCACTACCGACTGGGCTAGGAGGCCGTTATTTCTATCGGTAGCCTGGTAGTCAGTGCCTTAAAGCCCTTAAAGGATTGTTTGACATTTGATCACGCAGATAAACATAGTAGAAAAATGGAGCAACAGTATAGTAATTATCAAAACAACCTCTGGTAGCCTGGCGGCCAGACGCCCGACTTACGCTCTAAGGATCGCGGGTTCAAACTTGGCTCCTACTACTGCCTCCTAACTTAACTAAGGTTTTAGACACTTCAAACAATATTACACATATTCTTCATAGATTCTAATCTAATGTAAGACTCTTATATTACAAAGGTATTCCTAATCCTGAGAGTTGAGAATGTTATGGAAATATAAACATATCAGGTAAATAAATACAGTGCACAGTAGTATTAGTCATAATCCTCATGATTATAACTAATTGCCACTAACAAGACCCAAGTTTTGAATTACTATTTAGGAGACTCGGGATATGAAAACCAATGGGTCTTCATTTCAAAAAAGAAGTTGACGTTTACTGCAAGTAAATGTAATTGTATATCTGACTGACTTACGTGTAAGTTATATTCCAATATTATATCATATTATATTTCTTATATAATGAATTGATATGGTTACACATGGCACTTTAAACTATACATACTAAACATACTTGTTTCTTTAAACATCGATTTTTTTTAAGGGTGTTCAGTTTTTCAGCTGCTTTCGCCACCGCATCTGTATGTTTATTGGATCCGGTGAGGTGAGAAGCCGCCAGTTTGTCTACGCATGTAGTATCCCACATGCACATGTACATGGGGAATGGCTATACATCCGCATACAGTCAAGGCGTTGTAGGAGATTTATTGCTAGTGGCTTGCTTAATCTGAGGAAATCTACTCTAACACAGCATCCAAATTACACAAAATAATGCAGAGCACAGTGAATGCAGGGTACTGTAGAGATATTCTCAACAGCAAGGTGGAAGAACCCTATAACTCATCGCACTTTTTGATGTTTATCCATTCGCTCCTCGGCCAGATATCGACATTTCTTTTATGGCATATTAATTGAACTTTAGGTTAAATAGGTAATGCCAATCATATTATATTTTAACAGTTATATATTTTTAATAAATACCTACAATTAATAATCATAAAAATTTTAATATGAATGTGCTCTCAGTGAAAATGTCTTAAAATCATATCAATTTTAATATAATACTTCTAGAGGTATTTTACCTAGTTTGAATAGTCAGAAATCAACTTCGCGCAAAAGTTTTGTGGGGGCAATTACTAGAGGTCGCCTCCATCATTACTATCGGTAGCCTGGTAGTCAGTGCCTTAAAGGATTGTTTGACATCTGATACTTCACTACTTAAACATTATAGATACTGGTACCGGCTATACTGTAAATTTATCAAAAATCTAAAATTACCGGTCGGCTTCCATATAGCGTTGACAGCGTTGTAGAGCCCATCACGGAGATATTGAAAACATAAGTCTTAAAGGTCGTAAATGGGCGCTAGTATGTGTGGCGTCAAGTTGAAAATACAAAAAAAAACCGGCCAAGAGCGTGTCGGGCCACGCTCAGTGTAGGGTTCCGTAGTTTTCCGTCCGTACAGTAAGTGTCCCCACTTAAGAGTTAAAATAACACCGCCATGTAGGATATGATATGAGCGTTCCACGTACAGCGACATCTATCGGCAAATTAAGTAAACTATTGCGCGCGAGCTTAAAGTATGGAAGATGATTTTTATGGGATAATTCTTTATTGCGTGAACCGATTTTCACCGTTTTTACTTTATTTGAAAGCACGTCATTTCATTGTGATTTTGTAGAAATTACAGGTATAATAAACACCTGCTTATACGGTTAAATTACAAACTTATTTCAGAAATTATTTTGTATTTTTTTTTCAAAAACTATTCAACCTATCAAGTTCAAAATAATTTTCCTAGAAAGTTTTTATAAAGTTCTACTTTTGAATTTTTTTTTAATTTTTAAAAGTTATGGTTCAAAAGTTAGAGGGGGGGACACACATTTTTTTTTACTTCTGGAGCGATTATTTCCGAAAATATTTACATTATCAAAAAATGATTTAAGTAAACCCCTATTCATTTTTAAACACCTATCCAACAATATATCACACGTTAGGGTTGAAATGAAAAAAAAAATCACTCCCCACTTTACGTATAGGGGAGGTACCCTAATAAAAAAAAATCCACTTTTTATTTTATCACTTTTTCGGCGTGATTGATATACATATCAGTACCAAATTTCAGCTTTCTAGTGCTAACGGTCACTGAGATTATCCGTGGACGGACGGACGGACGGACGGGCAGACATGGCGAAACTATAAGGGTTCCTAGTTGACTACGGAACCCTAATACTTTAATTTATCGTTACGCTTAAATTTTGACACACGGCGAAGCCCACTTACTTAACCACCCACAAAATCTACATACTTACCAAATTTAAGGCCATTACGGTGGGCGTATAAGGTTTTAAGACCAGTTGAAATCGCAATTTGTTGAGCCTTAATTTTTTTGTGAGCTTACTGCTCGAAATTTTTACAGAAGCTATAAGACCCGTTTAGTAAGAAAATACCAAATTTAAGACCATACCGGTGGGCGCATAAGGATTTAAGACCATTTTAAGAAATAGTCGGCTTCATAACATCAACTGTAAGACACTCCTCCGTCTACAGCTCAGCCAGCCTCGTAGGTAAAGTCACTAAAATCTTACAGGACCCCCACCCCCAAACCATGGAACTGTGGGCTTAGAGGAGGCCAAAAAGCTTGGTGAAGTGGTTGGCGGGTCAGGATGTTTTTACCCATCCAAATTGCCATTGGAGCTGGGACGACGTATTGTGTCAAATTTCTTATGAGTCACTCACTCCTAAGCCGCAGCACTGGCTACCGGCTTACCCGTCACCAAACAGGAGGTTTGGTGACGGGTGGACAGCTTTTCCAGACACTGTCAGTAATAATGACATTATTTCTCTACTCATCTTGCTCATCCTTCATTCATATACATATAAAAAGATGGGTACAGAAATATTGACATTATTACTGGATAGAAATAAGTCAAATAATAATAACATTAAATAATTAAAATACTTAAAAAAAAAAGAAAAAATATATAAATGTACAAAAATGTATAACATAAAAAGTTAAAAACTAAAATAGAAACGTCTTCTAAGGCTTTTCCACAAAATATGCACTTAATGAATACACACAAATCATATGTAAGTTAACCAGTGAACGCACCGGGTAGTTCGGTTTAACTGGTCCCTATGCACAACATTACATTGTTGCATTGCGCTTGGTGTTACCGAGCGCCTTTGTTCTTAACTCGTCCACCAGTTTTTGCATTCTACCCTCTCCCATTTAGCTTTAAGAAAAATATTGTTTTCTCAGTAAGTGATTTATGTAAATCTTTTTGAGAAATAAATGTCTTAAACTGTGTAGTATCTGGACCGCACCTGATTGATTGAAATCTGGTTCCGGCTTTGAGTCCGTGTTTGTGCTCCACACAGGTGTTATTGCGGTACTTAAGTAAATACCACATGCGTGCCTGTAGGATGCTATATGCGTAGTCACACTGGCGGCTTCTCACTTCACCGGAACCAATAAACAAGCAGGTGCGGTGGCCAAAAGGAAGCTGAAAAACTGAAGACCCATAAAAAATGTATACCTTTCGTAGTCGAGACCCTTGGCGCGTGGGGACCCAGTGCTCAGCAACTTTTTAAAGAACGCAAAAAGAGGCTCGTTGACTCAATTGGTGACCAAAGAGCTGGCATCTTCCTCGCTCAACTCATAAGTTTTGCGATACAGCGGAGAAATGCTGCCACCATCCTCGTTTGCTAGTTTCTAACATGTCGATACATATAATATATATCGGAACCTTGACAAAACAAATACCCACGGTAAATACCCCGTTTTAAATAGTTTTTGTAACTTCCATAAAAAAAATTGCGTTCTACGACGTTAAAAAAATTGATTTATTTAGAACGTCATATAAATATTGAATACCATTTTTTTTTTCAAAAATAAAAAAATATAAGGATGAACATTTAAAGCATTCTTTTACAAACATGAATGAATGAATGTAAGATTTATTCATGACAATTACAAAAAACATAATAAACAATAACATATACAACCCGAAACATTAATTGCCACAAAATCGTCGCAACTCAGCGTTAAATGCCGGCAGGGCCAGCGCTGGTCTTCCGTTGCAACCATTTGACGACACGTCGCATTGACGCCACGATCACATCCCCAAAGTAAGAATACCTTAATCAAAACAAGAGAAAAAAAAACAATAAAAAACAGGAAAAAAAACATATACCTGTTATACACTTTATAACGGCATGTTAAACTATAAGCCACTTAAACATTAAATTAAGTAAATATTTGAAACTATTTAAAGTTTTTTTTTTTCAAAACTGTCCCGCAAGGTTAACTTTTACGGTTTAAATTTTAAAATAAGGCGGTGAAGTGCCTAGTTAATGGTCAAAAAATTTGGAGTGTTAGTTCAAAAATAATACAAATGCAAAAATTGCGATTAGATTCCAATCTTAAAATAGGCATGATGACACATATTGATTTATGCAATAAAATTTAGTTGATAGGATGCAAAATGATCAATATATCCAACTAAAGTGAAAATTTATAAATTCGTTTGAAGTGGCTCAAAGATATCAAGCTGCAAATTTTCAAAATTGTACGATTTTTTAAAGTGTGAATTGAAATGATTTTTAACATTGTACTGTAAAATAAATTGTATGGCAACCATACATTTCACTGTAAAAATAGCAATTTCATATTTTTTCCATACTTTAAACAGGGCAACTATGTGATCGTGACGTCACTTTTGCACGTCATTTTGGAGCGTTTTGAGAAACAAATGCAAATCTCGGACTTTAAGTCTCATTTCTGACTTTTCTGTTGCTTTAACGCAATTGGCCCCATATAGACATTTGATCCTCACAACAAAACGAATCGATTGATACCATACATGACAAAAATTCACCATGCCTATATTGTATGCTCCCACCGGAATTTGGTATGTAGGTTATTTGAAGTAGACTTTACCGTAAGTACAAATTTGGAGCGGTAAAACCACTGATTAATTAACGGTATTTTCTTGTATTTTCAACTTGACGCCATATGATATGCTATGATATTTATTCAAGAACAATTTACATCGTGTTATACATACTAGCGCCCATTTAAGACCTAGTAAGACTTATTTTTTCATGATCTCGAAGATGGGCTCTATATCGCTATATGGAAGCCAACCGATAAGATTTTTGATAAATTTACAGTGGGGCGGGCTAACAAGGTGTAATCTGTGTTCGTATCACGGATTTATATGAAGTGGATCTTTTTCTTAAACCTTGTCCCTAACCAAGGATGTGCATTTCTGTCATTGAATTTGACAACTAGTATCCGATACGTTTGCCTAAGTGAGAAAGAGAACTTGCCATGTGTGAAGAAGGGACAACATGATTCGTAACGTCTAAGAGGGACCTCTGTATAGTACTATTGTTTACTCGGTGCCCTAGCCACAGTTGAAAATTATTACCGAGTAAAAGAGTCGTTCATAGGCGACTAGCATAAAACCGGCCAAGTGCGCGTCGGACCACGCATAATAGAGGGTTCCGCACCTTCCATGGAAGAAGAACCAAACTAATACCAGAAGGTCGTATATCTGAGATTATTTCTGAAAATATTCACTAAATCACAAAATGTTCAAAAAAACCTCAATGTTATTTTTAAACACCTATCGATTGATGTGCAACATGTTGATATTAGGGGAAAAATTGTTTTCTGTAATTTAGTTACATGGAGCGCCCCCCATAAAAATATTTTCTCCTTCAATTTAACTACATATAGTCTGTCCAGCCAACGAACGCAGTAGCAATGTACAGCGACCAAAAGTATGACAACACTAAGAATCAGTGAAAAAGGCAGCAATGATCATCAAATTCTATGTTTTAATTTTAGTTGGTATTTCTACCCCTTTCATTACGTGACATTCACGGTGTGTAAAAGGAGACGGATGTATTTCGTCTGATCTGTCATCAACTGTAACAAATAATCTGGTTGAGGCAATTGACATATGCCATAAAAACGAATTTAAATACAATGTAGAACGTTGCAGGAGTTCTATCTCACTCGCGCTTAAGACGAGAGAGTGAAATGCACTAGAAACAAATTCAATGTAAAAGATATGTGAGTTGAAATGTTCGTCACGAACACGATGTCTCATCACAAAGGGTTGGCACATGTACGTATTTTGAATTTGCCACGCTTTTCTACTGAAAAAATGGTTTGCCAGACTACGAGTATAATTAAATAGCGGCATGAAAAATACAACTTATGTGTAAATTTTATTTTATTCGTCTTATAGTTTCCGAGTAAAATGGCTGTGACATACGGACAGACGGACTGACGGACAGACAGACGGACATGACGAAACTATAAGGGTACCGTTTATGCCATTTTGGCTACGGAACCCTTAAAAGTACTAAAAACGGTCCGATAGAGAGCATAATAGTGCGGGGCGGTACCTTACTCGCACTCGTTACAAAATTGTCACATTTGACACATATTCACATTTTGATTGTCTGCTGACGTCATTACCTCCTTAGTCAAAACGAGACACTCCCTTAGATAAGCTTCTCTGTCGGCCTCACTTTGTGACCGAAGAATGAGATCCACTTCTTATACATCCATGGTTCGATACCTACGTATACCTACTAAAAAAAACACCAAACTCTCTGCCATGGGATTCCCAATGTCCTGTCAACATATCTAAAATGGTGGCCATAGCCATAGACAAAACGCTCTAGCGAGACCTACTGACAGCTTGACAGATAGGTGTATCACTCTATCACCTAGTGAGACAACTGTGAGAGCAACGTCTTACAGTTTGGCATCTCGAATCGGGGCCCAGTGTATGCTTCTGTACATAATTAGGCCTTATTACGTAACAGTTACATAAACTACTAGGAACCCTTATTGTTTCGCCATGTCCGTCCGTCTGTCCGCGGTCTAGCTCAGTTACCGTTCGCACTAGAAAGCTGAAATTTGGTGAGGCCTGATAAGAATTTTTAATAAAAACTATATTGAATAAAATCGGTTCAACCGTTTTTGAATTATTAGTCCAAAACGCATAGTGAAAGGAAGTGCCGAATAGTAAAATGACGTAAGCGCCGCCAAATATCCCTTAATAAACGACCTTTTGAACGGATTTTTTGTAACAGGGCGGCATCTACGAAACTCTACACTGAGCATCGCCCGACATGCTCTTGGCCGGTTTTTTTTTGCATTGTTGTCCCGGAAATCACCCCTTAAGGATTACTAATTCCAATTCAAGAAAATTCCTAGCCAGGTTATACGTAGCCTATAAAAATTAAACGTCTAAAAGGGGGGGGGGGGGCTTAGCCACTACACTCAATTGAGGGACCCCCCCACCCGACCCTCCAAGTGCACCTCAAATAGAAAAAAAATCATTTCTGCATTTGTAACCCCCCTCCCCTACCCCAATTTCAACCGAGCCTGTACTTACCTTTCATGCTTAGACTGATTTGACGGGAGGATCGATTTGGATGATATTTGCCGTGGACATGAACGTATAAATACAAAAGTGGTCCTGTATAGTCCCATATACACCTACTACTCTATGCCGTTTAAATCATGCCAAAAAAATTAAAATGATAAAAAAAAGTATTCATTTTTGAGTGTATCGTAGTTTCATTTAGTGGTAATTGTAAAATATTTTATTAGGACTACTGTCCTCTAGCGTATCCATCTGTCAACTTTACTTCCAGTTCCGCCTCCAGGGTAGCGGGAGAGAAATTAGGGGTGAATTAGCCGCTTACTGACACAGACCGAATTCCACGCGGGCGGAGCCGCGGGCACAGCTAGTTATTTATAATTTGAAAAAAAAAATTATATTAGTTATTATATGACAGGTAGGTAGAGAGTTATTTATTTGGGCATAGTCATTTTATTAAACATCTAAACCATTACAATAAACTATGAACAATAAAACTAGACCTAAAATAAATAAAAATATGCTAAATTTTTTTTTAGTCAATTATTATGTAATATGAAAATTATTAAAAACTAAAAGGTAAACTTAATTTTTATATGTCAACACTGAAAAGTCTGGTTTGAGGTAGAAGGGGAATGAACGGAATCTGGGAGGAGTAACTCCTGGGAGCTCATTCTTGATCGGGACGAGCTGAGGAACAGACGTCAGAGGGACATGGTGCACGACCCTCCCAAGGCATCAATAATAACTAGTAGTGAAGTGTTAAGGAGGAAAGGTCTAGGTTCAGATTATGACGATAATTTTATACGCCTTAATTGAAGGCTATCAGATCACATCGTGTGTAACATCACCATAACGTCAAAATTACTGAAACAATTTTGATTAGGTCAGTAATTTAAAAAAAACAAGTAATAATCAAAACATAGTATATATCATATTTAAAAGGGAACCGCCTTCTATAAAACTAATCCACTGAAAAGCATATAATATTTTGATATACCCCACCCCTACCTTTATCCAGTCCCATAAAGCAACTTATCTGGGTATTTACTTAGTTGTTGAAGTTGGTGGCTGAAAACGGCTCAACCCTTTTTTATTCAATATTTAGTTTTCATTGAAAGTATTTATCAGGCTTCACTTCCATAAACTTTCAGAGCTATTATTTACGAAACTATTACTTTGAACCAAAATATTTTGAAAGACCTAGCCAACAATACGCAACACGATAGGGTGGGAGCGAAAAAAAATTACCCCCCACTTCATGTGTACGGCAGGTACCATAATAAAAATATTTTTCCAGTTTTTATTCTACCACTTTGTCGGCGTGACAAATGCACACCAAATACTCATACCAAATTTCAGCTTTCGAATACTAACGGTCACTGATCTAGACTGCGGACAGACGGACGGACGGAGATGGCATGGCGAAACTACAAAGGTTCCTAGTTCACTACGGAACCCTAAAAAAGTTGTAGTTTAGCGGTAGGAAGTTTGCTGGATCAGCTATAGTTATGTTGCGTTCTTTCAATGACCGCGAGGCAACGGGATGGCTCACGGTATTTAAGCTCCCGAAGTGATGAGGAGCCGCCCTGTGCAACCCGAACTGACCCAACTTGGACTGGGGCGGAAATAGAGGTGAGGTGCAAATTTTTTTTTATCGCGAGGCAACCGATTGAAACATCGGTTGCCTGAGAGAATGTAAGTACGCTGGTTATATAACAAAATTTTAATGCCATCCCTCCTGGTGGGACTGACGCCTTGTACGAGAGCGAAGAAAAAAAAAACTTGTCAGGCAACCGCTTAAAAATTAGCATGCTTGTTCTTCAGTTCATCATACCTGTTCTGTGGCCACCCCTACAAACGAGAAATTCGTCAAATTTGAATACGCGCAATAAAATGTTTTGCAATCAATGGCCACAGAGGGATGAAATTTTATAGGAGAGCATATCGTTTTCCATATCGTACAAAACTCAAAAATCGAATGCCATCCGATTTCAATGATTGTAAGTGCATTTTTCCAAAGTTCTCATCCACCGATCGAAAAATTCACCTTGCGTCCTGCTTCAAACTCTGATGGTTCGGTAACTGCCCGGTCTGGGCGGATGGCAATTTGTTTCCGGTATCTGTATGTGATGAAGAACGAGCATGCTCATTTTCAAGCGGTTGCCTGACAACTTTTTTTAAATTTTTGTTCTTCGCTCTCGTACAAGGCGCCAGTCCAACCAGGAGGGATAGCATTAAAATTTAGTTATATAACCAGCGTACGTTCTTTCAGGCAACCGCCGTTTCAATCGGTTGCCTCGCAATAAAAACTTTTTTTTCGCACCCCCTCCACTATTTCCGCCCCAGTTCAAGTTGGGTCAGTTCGGGTTTCACAGGGTAGCCACCCTGTGAAACCCTTCACTGGCTCCTCATCACTGCGGGTGCTTAAATACCGCGAGCCATATATCCGGTTGCCTCGTGGTCACTGAAACTACGCGTCATTGCTCTGAATACTGGTAAATAATAAATTAAATTAAAATAACACATACGTTTACAGTATTTGACCAAAACGCTTGCGACTAAGAAAAAGTGGAACAAAATATTATTGAACACGAAAAAAAATTTTTTTTGTATGAGATTCGTCGTCCCACCGGGCCAACCTTCCATACAATAATTTAAAAAAAAAGAACCGACTTCACTTAGCCTCCACCTTTCCAAAAGCAAATGCTCGAGCTGCTGTAAAAACATCTTAAATCACTATAGATGTGCCTATAATAGTTGAAGAGTTCCCTCGATTTCTCCAGGATCCCATCATCAGATCCTGACCTGGTTACAATGGGACAAACTGTGAAGTAAGTATACTCTTTCAAACAAAAAAGAATTTTCCAAATCGGTCCGGCCGTCTTCGAATAATCGGTGAACATACATTAAAAAAAAATCCCGACGAATTGATAACCTCCTCCTTCGAAATCTTAAAGTCGGTTGAAATAGTAGATTGTACAACAAGTGCATAAAACGTACGAATTTACGCGAGGCGTTTATCCATCCGAGCGAGCTTGCGAGCGAGGATTGATATAAAGTCAAGTGTAACATGGGTTTTATGGACGAGGGTTACACTCTAATTTTCACTTCAATTGCGAGGGAATTATTTATCGGTAATCGTAAAACAATTTCAAGTTGTAACAAAAATATTACAATGACAACAAATATGGTTCCCACCAATTAATTTTTTAATGTTTTTTTTTTTTAATTTTCAACATGTGAATTTAGATATAGATACTTGTTTTCTGCCAAGTAATAAGAACATTTCGGGGCATTTCTAAACTATTATCATCTCCTATTTTATTTGATTTCATTTATTTAATAATAGAAAACACGCAATTCAAATAATTATAGCAATAATATAATAAAAGAACAAGTTTCAGGAAATTTTACTCCTCAATTAAATTGTGCAATATATTTTGACTCTGTTTGGCTTTTGAGCGACATTCTTAGTCTTAGAAGAAAATTTTACTTTATGCCCTAGAGCTTAAAATGCGATTTTATGTCGTCCACGCACGACTTAAAGTCGAACTTTACGAGTATGAGAAGTACTTAAAACAATTTTTTTTCGCGTGAAAAACTTTTTTTTCTAGTTTTTCATAATTAGAATACGATACCATTACCAATTATGCCCTTAAACGGATCACCCGTATGTTTGTTACACCTTGTATACTACTACTAAATCATACATTACAAAATTAGTATAAATTATAAGCGAAACATAAGAACAATAAACACAGTATAAGAACGGTACAGTGCCTGGAAAATATCTCCTTTCGTTATGGCATGAATACTTATAGGCAACAGGCAACCCTCCATTATGCGTAGTCCAGCACGCACTTGACCGGTTTTTAGGGTTCCGTAGTCAACTAGGAACCCTTATAGTTTCGCCATGTCTGCCCGTCCGTCCGTCCGTCCGTCCGTCCGTCCGCGGATAATCTCAGTGACCGTTAGCACTAGAAAGCTGAAATTTGGTACTAATATGTATATCAATCACGCCGACAAAGTGGTAAAATAAAAAGTGGAAAAAAATAATTTATTAGGGTACCTCCCCTATACGTAAAGTGGGGAGTGATTTTTTTTTTCATTTCAACCCTAACGTGTGATATATTGTTGGATAGGTATTTAAAAATGAATAGGGGTTTACTAAAATCATTTTTTGATAATGTAAATATTTTCGGAAATAATCGCTCCAGAAGTTAAAAAAAATGTGTCCCCCCCCCTCTAACTTTTGAACCATAAGTTTTAAAAATATGAAAAAAATCTCAAAAGTAGAACTTTATAAAAACTTTCTAGGAAAATTATTTTGAACTTGATAGGTTGAATAGTTTTTGAACAAAATTTACAAAATAATTTCTGAACTAAGTTTGTAATTTAACCGTATAAGCAGGTGTTTATTGTACCTGTAATTTCTACAAACTCACAATGAAATGACGTGCTTTCAAATAAAGTAAAAACGGTGAAAATCGGCCCACGCAATAAAGAATTATCCCATAAAAATCATCTTCCATACTTTAAGCTCGCGCGCAATAGTTTACTTAATTTGCCGATAGATGTCGCTGTACGTGGAACGCTCATATCATATCCTACATGGCGGTGTTATTTTAACTCTTAAGTGGGGACACTTACTGTGACGGACGGAAAACTACGGAACCCTACACTGAGCGTGGCCCGACACGCTCTTGGCCGGTTTTTGTTTAATACTCTGTTGCTTATTTTTTTAGTTGAACACTTCAAGAGAACTGACACAACGTTATACCTTATGCGGGTGGCACAATTCTAAAATTACTGAATTAATCGACAGTAAATCGTATACAGCATATCAATCATGCAGACACGATTTTCAGCATCAGTATGTGTGTATAAATTTTGTTTTTAAATTCTACACAATACAAAATATACCTTATATAATTAAATGAAAGTTTATTTCAGGCGTCTACAAAATGGCTTAATTATATAAAACACTTAGGTACGATTTTTTTTTGTGTTCTATAATATTCATTTAATTTAATTAAATAAAATCGTTATCAAGTAAATACACTGTTACATTAACTAAATAAAACCAGCCGCATTTAGGCTAAACTTAGCCTTTGGGCGAAGTAGGAAGGAACCTGCCCGTAGGTCGCCAGACCCACAGACCAATTATTTAGATAAATCTTTTCCAATGTTCTTAGTGTCTGACGACCATGGGCTAAATGTTTCTTTCTACTGCAAGTGCCGTAAATATGTAATTATTTTTCAAAAAAGCATATTTGCGGCACTTGACCAACTGGGCGTCGTCTGCGGCGGTCCCCGGCTTCTGGGCCGAACGCCGGACGTGGGACGGGACCAACGTATCCACGCAGGACGCAGGTCACGTCCCACGCCAGAAGTCGCCCCAAAAACCAGGGCACAAGCGTCCAACCGTCAGGTCTCTTCCCGTCTGCCGCAGACAAGCCAACCGGCTACAGGGTAGATGGTATGTTTGCCGTCCCAAGGGCTCTACGAATAAGGTCGTTTAGTGTCGTGTGCCTGTATTTAATAAGGGCCGGCACTCGACTGGTACACTAGGTGGCCTAGGTGGTTAATTAAATGTGTTCCATTAAAATTAAAATTTCAAATATTAGGTACATACAATTTTCATTCCATTACTTGCTTTTTTGGAAATATTGGCATTATTCCAATATTTTATTAATCTGATAGCCCATCTGTTCTGTCAGCCATTTAAAGCCTGACTAGAAATATATGATCGTGCGCCATGTTGCGGAATTTCATGGGAACTAATTTCTTGCACTGGCAATAATTTTAATGACAGGAAAATATGCATGTGTGAGGGCATGTATAGGCTGTCACTTTGGACAGTGTCATTGTCGCGGTTTATTTGAATAATAGTAAAGTGTTGAATATTAAATAATAAACGACAAAAAAACCCCATGTATGTAATAAACAGCTGTAAATAATACGCTTTGGAAATGAAACTATTTCGCAGTGAAACATGTTCAAATTAACATCAGAGCTGACAGGTAAACAAATCAAGATATCACCATACCATACAGAACAATAGAGCGTATGACTAAACTGAACTGTTGCCATATAAATGAGAATAATAGCGCCCTCTTCACAATAATCATATATTTCTGGTCAGGCTTTAAGTCTTGACGTTGGTTTTAGGGACATTCTGTATAAATATCCAGCATTTTTATTCCCTGGCATTTTAGTAACGTAATAATATTCGGTACATTATTCCAAAGTAGCCCAAACATAATTCGTCTCCATTTATTTTAATAGGGCAGTCAAATTTATTATATTCTGTTTGTGTTGCCACGAACGCGATGAAGTAGGAAAGCCACTTTCTTGCCTTGCGAATTATCGCTTGGAACCCATCCATGCGCACCTCAGCAAGCATTCCTGGTGCGCTGCTGAATCGGTACATTCGGTACAGCTGCATCTAAAGATGGATTTTATTAGATTGGACGGGTAAAGCATTGACGGCCTCTGTACAGGTTATGTATGATATGACAACCACCCACAGACTACTCGTGTTAAACGACTGGCTTTAACAAGTGTTACCTTAAAGACCTCGATACACAATGGCCCATCATGGGCCAGTCTAAGGGACACAGCTATACGACGGAAGGAGATCGCAATATCGTTAGCTCCCTCTAACGCATAGCTGCGTCCCTTAGACTGGCCCATGATGGGCCATTGTGTACTGGGAGCTTTAGATATTGGTTAGAGCACCGTGCAAACCTACGAGCGATCTTTCTTCTGACCGCCAATGCTCTGCGTTGACTGCGCTCCCTTCCACGTCTACATCGCTATCAATGATGATAGCCTATCATCGTTCAGGAGTGCGATTTTTGAATCTCACCAAGTGACTTCCGAAAGTAAATCACTCACATCGGTGAGAATTAGTCACTTGGTGAGATTCAAAAATCGCACTCCAGGTCCTCCGTACCGACATCACCGAAATATTTGAACTTGGGCGGAACTTGGTCATTATCTGTAGAGGCAGACTAGTTAAAGCCCTGTTACACTTTACTATTTTTAGTGTCCTAACTAGCATCCTAATTAGGATCCTAACTTTTTTCAATACTAAATTTACTTGCTAAATGTGGTTAGACTTGACTAAATTTAGAAACTAGATCATTTAGGAAGCTAACTAGGGCAAGTGTAACAGGGCTTTTAAATTGCCCAGATTGAGCTGTCGTTTTAGTATCAGGAGAAAAAAACTAACTGAAGAACAAATCAAATTATTTCAATAAATATTTCGATTTGTTTATTTTTAAGTAGACACTACTATATAAATTATAAACTTATGTAGATGTCATATACAAAAGAAAAAAGTGACCTAGGGCTCCGGTGCCCAGGGCTGGGATTAAACCAACGTCTTCTGCATTTGTGGCAGACGCCTTAACTACTTGCCTTAGCCACAGCCACAACCAATATAAAAACTACATTTATGGTAACATAATGGAGAATTTACTTTACATGTCGTATCCCAAATCTTAGTTGTCAAAATATATCTGTCTCTGTCGGGTATACGCTGACCCTCTGTCTAGAGTATATTCGGTCTACGTATTAACTATAAACCATAGACTTGTAAACTTTGTCTATCTAAATATATAAAAGAAGAAACTGACTGACTGACTGACTGACTGACTGATTAACTGACTGACTGACTGACTGACATATCAACGCACAGCCCAAACCGCTGGTTCTAGAGATTCCAAATTTGGCACGTAGGTTCCATATAAGGTCTAGGGGTGCACTAAGAAAGGATTTTTCAAAATTCACCCCCTAAGGGGCTAAAATGGGGGTCCAATGTTTGTATGGCGAAACAAGATTTGTTAGACTATTTTATTCGAAACTTCACAGGAGTATTCCTAACGATAAATGAGTAAACACGTGTTTCAGGTTTTTTGAAAATTCAACCCCTAAAAGGGGAAAATGTGGTACATACAAACATCATACCCAGTCTAACTGAGAACCTCCTTTTTGAGTACTTATAGTACGCGGGCGAAGCCGCGTGAAAAAGCTAGTACTTCAATAAAGTTGAAAATGGCCAAAACCGGCACAACGGCCACAACCTCTGCCCTATATTCGGACATTTGAAAAAAATAATCTATTGTATCTAAGTATTGGCTCCATATTAAGCAAAAAAAGCTCATACTTACATGTAAAACCACTTTTACCTACCTAAGTATGTGAAATTTTATTTTATTTTTTAAGTAAGTACATAGTTTTTTAACATCTACCACCAGGGCCGGCCTTAGTCATCCTGGCGCCCTGGGCGAACGACTTTTGGCGCCCCGCTGCCGAAGCCCTCCCCCCAGGCAGAATTCTAACTATAAAAAAAGTCGGGCTATGAAGCCCCCAGGGCGCCCCTAATGCCGGCACTGTCTACACTAAACTACTATTGCTCTTATGTACAGTCAAGTGTAAAAATATGGGTGTACTCATCTTACTCAAAAATATGTCCCATAGTATCTTATTCCGTTGTAATAAGTGCGTAGTACCATATTTAAAAGACGATTTTTTCGATACGTATTTTTGCACTTGACTGTACCTAATTATAAACAGAAGACCCAATAGTTTTCAGAGTATGAATGTTGATACTAACACCAAGTAAGTAGTTTAAGTTCTTCATCGTAACAATTGCATAAGGCAATCGGTAGGAGTTTTGTGGCTACAGATCACAGAGCTTTACTCAAGAACATCGCATGGGAAGATGTGCACTTTTATAACGAAATATACATAGTGGTTGGAATAAATTTTACAGTTCCATAGCACACTTCCAAGATACGTCTTAAATATACAGGATGAGAAAAATATGTGAGTCCTGGAGTGAAGTGAAGAACTACCTTAAATCTTTAAAATACTATAATATTTGACGTAAAAGGAACGTCCTTTAATTTATCTATTTGTATTAACGGGACTAAAATTACCTTCGACGTTTCGAGGACGACATTGTCCCCGTGGTCCCGAAGAAAGTCTTTCTTCGGGACCACGCGCACGGTAATTTTAAAATTATATATGCGGTTAAGTCCCGTTAATACAAATAGATATGTGTAAAAACCACGAAAGTTTGTTGTCCTTTAATTTTTTAAAGAAATATCACTTAATTATTTATTTATTTAATCATTATTGCACATAAGAAAACTTAACGAACAAAAAGGCGGACTTAATAAGGCATTCTCTACCAGTCAATTTAATTAACGGTTTTTTTTGTTGAAAGGGCCTAGGTAATGTTGAGGGGTTCATGAATCCCGTCGGCGCAGTGGTTGTCACTAAGATGGGTTGTTCTTTTTATAGGTAAGATTATTTTATTAATAATTAGTTTATAGTTCAATGATTTAGAAACAAAAGAAAAGTAGAAAGCCACAGTCAAGTCCGCGTCCCCCTTAAAACGCATAAAGGATATGGTGGAGAAATTTGTAGCCATCAGGTAAGTCTCAGTAGCTTAGTTGGTCAGAGCGACGGGCATGTACAGTCAGCAGCAAAGGTAGCTAAGCAACTCAAGTGTCCACAATGAGCTGGACACGACTTTATTGTTGAGAGAATAAGACGTGTGCAGGTCATTTTGAACACCTGAGTGGCTTAGCTACTTTTGCTGCTGACTGTATCCCGGAATTGCGAGTTCGAGTCGAGATTTTTTTTACTTTTCCTTTATTTCTAAAGCATTGTGGTGTCGGTAGCAAACCATTGTAGTTTACAGTTTTCATTTAGTTTATTTTAATATTAATTAACTTAGATATTATATTTTTAGTTGCTTAGAGTTAAATAAAGCACTTATAAACACCCAATATTATAATTAAAATGGATATCATGTACGCCAGATGAATGATTCTTTATCTTTCACATCGACTGCATCGATTTTAGGAATAAAATAGCGATTGTTTACGATTTTTATTTTTTGCTGGTTCTATTCCCATTCGCGTAAATTTGTCGAGAAATTTGCTAATACAGCTATTTCCTTTTAAAAATAAAATAAAGTTTCCTTTATGTAAATAAAAGAAAATGTAATAAAAATATAAACTAATGGATCATTTTATGACACCTGGCCCTCGGGCCCATACATTTTTTCCACACTGTATATAGTTACCTAGCTTAATAGGCCAGTCAAGTTAGACTTTGTCGAAGAATTATTTTCCAACAAGCTGGAAATCATGTTAATACCTTCATTTGGTCCTAAATTCATGTAATCCGACTTTGCCCAATCCCAGGAGTTAATGCGTTATTTTTGGGAAATTTTCACTCCTGCGTTGATCCCTAGGATCTTATGCCAGCAGGTCAACTATTCCCGGTAGCCCTATATTCACCTAAGGCCAATGAGACCTTCTTGAACGAAATTCGCTACGAGATACTCTTAAAATTCCTCATAAAGCCAACTTTCAAACCGGGTTTTCTACCCCCAACAAATGCAGCCGAATTTAACCCTCTTTAACATTAAATGGGTTGACCTTTTCCAACAGACCTACCGTTTTTGAGCTTTAAGCAAATAACTGAAAAAAGAGCAAATATTTCGCCAAAAGTTATGCACACCTCTTGGTATTGGGCAAACTCGGATTACACGCATTTAGGACTAAATTAAGGTATTAAAACGATTTCCAGCCTGCTGGAAATTAATTCCTCAAGACGCTTTTTATGGATCTTATTCGATTGGCCTATAAAGGAATTCTGCCCTCCCTCTCATAAGAACTGTAAAAACATTACACTCTTATACATGATGGGGCATTATCAGGGCTTGCAATACGGATATTTCGAATAGAATCTATTTAATTAGTATGGAATTACCCGGATAGTAGCCATGTTATCCGGATAATTGCAAGCCCTAGGCAGTATTAAGCAGGTAACTCTGAAAATACTCCAAATTCCCGAAAATTGTTCCAATAAGAGTATCACTTCCAGACAGTCCAAATCCCTCCTTAGCTCCTTAACGCACTCAACACACAGTCACAATTGACGCTCGGCTTCAATCGAATCGAACTCTTTCAGGGCAAATAATAGGATGTTATTATCTCACGCCTCAAAGATGCGAGGTATCTAACAATAATAATGGGGCGGAAAAGAATACCGATCAGCCATTTCCCGAATGAAAGCAAAACCTGACATCACCACTATAACACTTTTATAAAACACACGTTTATTATTACACTTTCGTCCGGTTATATTGATTGTTATCGATCTAATCAATGGGAGATATTTTAATAACTAGCCGAATAAACTGCATCAGCAGCTGACAATAGCGTTAAGAGATCACCTCAGAGTTAACCCTGCTAATGCGTACGGTAATTATCTTATTTACCGATAATTAATTAAAATGCGAAAATTATTAGAAGAATTATCAAAGCTTACTCGTATTGTGATTAGAATTGGTTTATTCAGTTGTTTTTGAATGCAGAAATAATGACATTTCGGTTTTATTAAATTGGGAATGACTTTAATACAAAACCACACACTACATATATGGCAGTAGAGCGGCCGTGAGTACAGGATAAACCTAATATTTATAATAATAACCATATCAAGAATAAATTTGCCGCAGGTATAAGGAACGTCACTTGGACAGTCAGCAAAGTTTTTGAGTACGTATTACATCAGCATAACATAGAATAGATATTTCAACGGACATATGTAGAGACAGGCGAACCCAACCCCTAGAAGTCTGTTACTTATAACTAGGTACTAAATTAGTAAAACTTTAAAATTACTGTTATAAGGAATAATTTTTAGGGTTCCGTAGACAACTAGGAATAACCCTTATAGTTTCGCCATGTCCGTCCGTCCGACTGTCGGTCTGTCCGCGGTCTAGCTCAGAGACCGTTAGCTATTACTAATTTTAGCTGTCTAGTGACAGCTAAAATTTGGTATGAGTATGTGCATCAATCACGCCGACAAAGTGGTAGAATAAAAACTGGAAAAATATTTTTTATTAGGGTACCTCCCGTACTTACACGTTAAGTGGGGGGTGATTTTTTTTCGCTCCAACCCTATCGTGTTGGGTATCGTTGGATAGGTCTTTCAAAAATAATAGAGGTCTTCTGAAATAGATTTTGTATAAAACTTATAGGGTCATAAATAATAGCTCTGAAAGATTAAAAAAGACAGTGAAATGACGTAAGTGCTGGATAGTAAAATGACGTAAGCATCGCCAAATACCCCTTAATAAACGACTTTTTGAACGGATGTCTTGTAACAGGCCAGCATCGACGGAACCCGACACTGAACATTTCCCAACATGCTCTTGGCCGGTTTTTTTGTTAAAATTCGTTCAACTGTGGTTGCGTGTCTGAGTAAGAAACAGAAAGAAAAAACAAATATTTAAAAATATAATATTGGTTAAAGTAGGACCATGCCGCACGTGGACGTTTTAGACGCGGTATTCTTTTTATAGTTGGGATTTTTATAGGTAGGTTTACTTTTATACATATTTTTAAAATTAGACTGATAGTAGTTTTTAATTTAATTTAAGTTTAATTAATTATGTGCATTAATGATAAAGTAGGATAATATTATAAAACTACAGCAATAAGTATTGTAAAATAAATTCAACAATACACGACGTGACATCTATCCTAAATCAAAATCTCATAATAATTTACATTTAAACCTTAAAAAATGGGGTAAGTATCGTTAATTCGGCTCTGACAGCGCTGTCGGGAAATCTGCAAGCATCGGAGGGTTAACATTCGTACCGATGACGCTTCAGCCCATTGAAAACGGCCAGTGCAAGAAGTCCACAAGTAGTATATAAACGCCGAGCGCCGTGGCAGGAAGCATTGTATTCGTGCCATCTCGTTTTTCATCAAAAAGGGATCATGACTTCTCCAAATATATTTGTGGTGTTCGCTATTTTGGCGGCAAACGGTAAGTTGAAAAAAGACATGTGTTAAATATACGTGGACAAGATTAAATTAACATTAATATATCTATTAGATAGATACTTATTTTATTTCAAATATACGATAGAGTTTTGGTTTCCTTTTTCGGGAATGTTTTAGTGAACTCATTGTCTCATAAAAGCATTAGTGCCTAATATAACAAAAATTCAATCAGTAGAAACGTTTTGTATATAACGTTAAACTAAAAAATCTTTAAATTTAATAGAAAAATATCAGTTATTGAAAAATTTATTAGAGTAACGGTTTTTATATTGTTCATTGTTTATAAAGTGTTTTATTTAGTGAAGCGCCTATTTTTTCATACAACAATTAGGGCCTAAACACATATACAATTAATGCAAAGCGTTTTAGTTAGATTTAACATAAGATGCTCTTTTTGTTATATGTGCATTTTTGTTGCGTAACAATAAATATAAAATTAATTGATGCAATTAAAAAATAAATCGTCAATGAGATAAGAAAAATCATGCACCGTTGGATTTTTTGTGCTTAGAAATAGTTATCAAATTGAAATTAAATATATATTTATAAAAAAACACGTACTTACATAATACAAACAGGGATAAGAGTTCTGAAGCTAGGATTCCCAATGCTATTTATATTGCCCCCCACAAACTTAAAAAATAACATGTAATCTAATAAAATTATTAATATCTCCTACATAAACTAATTCGAGTCTAATATATTTTTTTAATTTTCTCTTTACAAAATAACTCTTAATATAATTACATACATGGTTAATATATATGTTGACATACACAGTACACATTCATATAATGAGTGCAACAGTGCAACTACGTCCTCTGTCTTTAGGTAATTGGTTTCGTGACATACTAAAATGTTGTCATTTACGATTTAACTATAAACATTAGACGTCAAATACCTTTGTATATTTATCGACATATAGATAAGTGCTACTCAAAAACGCATGGAATGGCCGACATGTGCTGGCCTGTATATTTATCGTAAGGTACATCTTACCTTTTGAATTAAACCTAATTCTACCTTTAAAATTAAATTAAATTAAAAAGCTTTATTAATTCCATACATACATTACAAAGAGATTCGTTAAATAATAAAAATGCAGAACAATCAATTACAACGTCAGTAATCAATTAAATTAAAAATACGTTAAAATAATTCATCCTTTATGTCAATGTCATGCAGCAATTAATTGAAATAATAAATATAATTGCATTGAATTTACAGAAGTAGTATTTCGTTTAATGTATGGACCCCCTTCGGGTAAAAGCCTCTTCGGGTAAATTCTACCTTTACGCGATACAAAAACAAGTAGAAAATTTGAAACTCGTAGATTCTTCCTTTGCGGCGTTGAAACGTGAAAACATCCGCCAAAATATTGTCACTTTCAGTAATTTCATTCACTTGCTTTCAATTCTGCTGGAAGATTAGGCTTCAGGTATTTGTTTGCGTCTGAGCTTACAATGAAAGAAAACGAAAAACAACACGATGTAATCTGCATATGAAATGCTGACTGCATTTATTATAATACTAGAAGTATAAATATCCCGGGATCGGATCGGTTTTAATCCCTGAACCGAAATGTAATGTAATAGGTATGATGTTTTATGATTGGTTTATATGAGTCTTCATATTATATAAATTAAACTACTATTTATTAAATAAATAATGGGTAAAATACAATACAATTAAATTTAACAAATAACCCCATAACATAAATCGACTTATTATTAAGGATTGTTATTAATTAATTCTAAACATATATGATTAAAAATGAGGCCTACATCATTGTCAACGGGAACTGCGAAGGGTGCCCAGAAGACAGTCTGGGTTGTCCGCTTGAAATTATGATGTGTCGAAACGTCCCTAGTATTAAAAACCCTCCAAACGACATAATCCAAAATTAAAATAAAACCTAGGACGTAAATAGTAAGTTCACGTAATTCACGCTTGAATTAAAAATTTCCCTACGGTCGGCTGTAATTTCAGAACCTGAACTGAATCACATTAAATAGGCATTACATAGCATAGCGTAGCTATCGCGAATCGTCGATCGTTAATAGTTTTCTCAAATGTCACTTAACCGAGTTACCATACCATTCAACCGTATATAGCACTATTATATACCCAACTTAATTTCCTTACGAACTATTATATTTCCTACGGAATTCTGTCGAGCAATCTCGTACGCCAAAATATGCTAACTATGATATTGCACGAATTATTGCAGGCCTGCTAAGAAGACCGATAATAATAATGGCCTTTAGATAACCATTATTTACTTACTCATCTTAAATGCATTATCGTATGCGATAATTCGGTTTGTAGTATCAGGAACTGGATAATGTCACGATTTAATCTATTATTAGTAGTAGATAACGTTTTTGTCTAGTAGCAAGTGACATTAAATTAATCAAGTAGATATGCATATTTTTTCTGTGACCGTAGTTTTTTGTTTGAATCTGAACGACCCTACACCGACGACGACACCTACAACGACATATCACCGTAATTACCTTGTATAATGTCATATCATGTCAAAAACCATTTACATACGTTGGTAAATAACTACAGTCGCGTACTTTAATAACTACGCTAGTATTATACTATTAATCCATATGATATCTACCATACCATGTATCAAACATCGTTAAGTATGTATATATAAGGCCCACCTTATCGGGTTGTTTACAAGCCCACTTGTAAACAACCCGATATTAGGTAGGTACCTATAACAAACTCTATAATCAAAAAAATATTAAAATTCTAAATGTGTGACTGCCTTTGAGCTTGTCAATTTACGATTGCATGTTTATATGACTTTTAGTTTTAAATGTAGGTACACTGTCTTGATTTATTCATGTCTGCTTGTATAGAATGATAAATCTAGGGAAGCTTTAAAATTCCATTGCGAATCTAAATTTGGCCATAACTTGTGCATTTAATCATATGCATAGCTTTGCATAATTCTGCGTTCGGTAAGAACGGCAATAAAAACCCTGATTAGTGTCACTGCCGCGATCTGAATTTAAGATCAATGCTTTATACCTACTTCAAATAATTCTTTTTCTATCCTATGCTCGTCTTCTGTATTCGAGACACGTACGGAAACCATAGACACATACTTAAATACTTAAGCCGTCTTTTTCTAATTTATTACTTGGGAAAGAATTAATTATGCTTACACATTCAATGGGTTATATTAAAAATACTTTAGCTTTGTTTAGTAGATTTATAGAATTTTAATTTAACGGCATTGTTCGGATTTTCGACATCAAATAATAAGATTTCGATTACTGACTTCTTATAATTTTATTTAAAATAGTCGATAGCGTCGTAGCGAATTTGAGTTCTTTTTAGGGTTCCGTAGTCAACTAGGAACCCTTATAGTTTCGCCATGTCTGCCCGTCCGTCCGTCCGTCCGTCCGCGGATAATCTCAGTGACCGTTAGCACTAGAAAGCTGAAATTTGGTACTAATATGTATATCAATCACGCCGACAAAGTGGTAAAATAAAAATTGGAAAAAAATGTTTTATTGGGGTACCTCCCCTATACGTAAAGTGGGAGTGATTTTTTTTTTCATTTCAACCCTAACGTGTGATATATTGTTCGATAGGTATTTAAAAATTAATACGGGTTTACAAAAATCATTTTTTGATAATGTAAATATTTTCGGAAATAATCGCTCCAGAAGTAAAAAAAAATGTGTCCCCCCCCTCTAACTTTTGAACCATAAGTTTTAAAAATATGAAAAAAATATCAAAAGTAGAACTTTATAAAAACTTTCTAGGAAAATTATTTTGAACTTGATAGGTTTAATAGTTTTTGAAAAAAAATTACAAAATAATTTCTGAACTAAGTTTGTAATTTAACCGTATAAGCAGGTGTTTATTGTACTTGTTATTTCTACAAAATCACAATGAAATGACGTGCTTTCAAATAAAGTAAAAACGGTGAAAATCGGTTCACGCAATAAAGAATTATCCCATAAAAATCATCTTCCATACTTTAAGCTCGCGCGCAATAGTTTACTTAATTTGCCGATAGATGTCGCTGTAGGTGGAACGCTCATATCATATCCTACATGGCGGTGTTATTTTAACTCTTAAGTGGGGACACTTTCTGTGACGGACGGAAAACTACGGAACCCTACACTGAGCGTGGCCCGACACGCTCTTGGCCGGTTTTTTTTTATAAATATATTAATAACAATCTTAATTCATAGGGTGGGCAAATAAGAATAAAAACTAAATATATAAAAATACTTAAGAATTTTTTATTCACAGAAGATTTTATTGGTATGTTTTGATCATTTTAATACCGTATTCAGGCAAAAACTTTGCCGGGAATAAATTAAATTAATACTAGCAAATTTAACGCCATTAAAAAAATGGCGGCAAAAAAGTTTAGGTACTTTCCAATTGTCCAGCCTGTATGTGTATAATCGGTGCCTACTGGCGACTTCGTACCTTGAAATGGCCTGTACCGATAACGATATTACATTAGACAAGAAAGTATACCTCGTTGGCTTTAGGGACTATTGTTTCAGCCTCTCTCGCTTTCGGATGGGGTTACCGGGCGTCCGACCAGCGTCGTTGGGCCGTGCTCCACCCAGCCTGCGGCGGTCGACAGCAGTCGCCCATCGCCATCGCGGCGCGGCAGGCCATCCCCATCTCCATCCCTGCCATGGAACTCATCGGATACCAGAACCCTCTACCAGGCCCGCTCGCGTTGACAAATAACGGGCATTCAGTTACTTTAACCATCCCGAAATACAGCTCAGAGGAAGAAAAGAAAGGATTCCGTCTACCTTACATCTTCGGTGGACCGCTTGATAATGAATATGAAATCGAAGGACTGCACTTTCACTGGGGTGACAAGAACAACAGGGGTTCGGAGCATACGCTGAATGATATGCGGTTGCCGCTTGAGATGCATATTGTGCACAGGAACAAGAAGTATAGGAACTTGGCGGAATCGCTGCAACATCCTGACGGCGTTGCCGTTCTTGCGTTCTTCTACCAGGTAACATAGGAAGGTAGGGGAGCATTGGGCAGTCGAGAAGTTAGGGCACCACCTTTGCGATGTTTCAATTTTCAAGGTGGTCCCCGAACCTCTCGATTACCCAATGATCCCCTACCTAATACATACATTGCTTAAAGGCTTTGTCAGACTCGAGTGCGATTGCGTGTTGTGCCTAATGTAACAACGTAACGTCGACGCCACGCCAGCATCGCACTCGTGTGTGACAAAGCCTTAAGATTTGTAAACAGACCCACCTACTTTGTACTATAAAATAAATGAACGCCTAGGTCACATCTCGAGTTCAATACTTAATTACTTCATAATACAGATCCCTTAGCCGAGGGGCCATGGCCAGTGCTCTGGCCAGAAGTACATTTTGATATTTGGCGCCCCGGGCTATACGGCCTTATGGGCCGGTACCTGACTGATCGGTGCCCTGAACCCAGCGCGTGCCGCCCTCTTGGCCCTAGGGTAAATACGCCCCTGGCTCTGACGATCACTTGACGTTTGTTTTAACCAATGTAAGGGCTAATTATATACAGGATATCCCTTAAACCAACGTCAACATTTAAAAGGCTGATGGGCTATCAGACTAAGCAAATTAGACCCTAATAAAATTGCATAGTTTTCGAGATATTGTATGGCACTGTTATACTTTTTTACGTCACACCTGGCCTTAATGTAAGTTTTACCGCACGCTTCGCTATATATATTTATTACAAAAATATGTCAGTATTCAGTCAGTACCATGTTTATACACGGTGAAATTTAATCGGTAATCAGGAACCAATTCTTCTATTTCAGTTATCGATACTGAACAACTTTTACTATGGGACCAACTCCGAAATCGCGAAATTTTTTTGGCTGTTTCATATGCGAATATTTTGTAAGGGGACGCCAAAATTTTTTTTTGCGATTTCGAAGTTGGTCCCATGCTAAAAAAATTCAATATCGATAACTGAATTAGAAAAATTGGTTCCTGATTACCGATTAAATTTCATCGTGTATATAACAATTAATAGTTGTTCTTTAAAAGCGCGTGATTGCGAAGAAATGTTACATTCATTTGTCATTTCTATTGACCTTGCAGCTTAGGTATAGGTATGCACAACTGTGGCCCTACCGCGAATATTGACGCTTTTTCCTAATTGAGCGATAAATGGAATAATAGAACTTTCAAATTCCAGGTGGTAGAATTCGACGCCAAGCTCCTCAGCCCGATGGTGAAGAACCTAACCATGATCGAAGCGTACAACAGCACTATGCAGCTGCCCCACACCTTCTCGCTGTCTTCTATCCTCTCGGGGCTGGATACTGAAAGGTTCTACACCTACAAGGGCTCGCTGACCACTCCGCCTTGCGCTGAGGCTGTTACGTGGATCGTGTTTTCGGATTACCTGCCGATCTCCGTGTTCCAGGTCAGTTTGAAGATTTAAAGTATGACTTTACAGTTATTTTGGGTTTATTATGGATGATATTGGCTCAGGACCGGGACCAATTGCGTACACGAAGATAGGGCTATGCTCAAGCTGTGACAGCAGTGGGTGATGTTAAAATGATGATCATTACGTGTAATGACATGATGCATCATTAAAATGAAGTCTCCATCAAGCCTGATTCTAGTTTCTCATTATTCAGCACTTACCTGATAAAATTATGATGCACTTTTTCGGCAACCTAAAATACCAATAGGTACCTAATTAGCGAACGAAGTTGCTTTTACGACTAAATACTGTTAAATACCCTTTACATATTCATTGGTATAAATTCAGATACTGCACGTTTTTCCTTCTAAGTGACATAATAAAATATATTTCGTACCTACCTAACTTCTAACGAACTTTCGTGCCAGGGTTTGAACTCCAGTTTGAAGAACAATCTTTCTTTCCCAGATGGACAATTTCCGCAGCCTCCTCTCAAACCTGAACCTGCCCCTGGTAGACAACTTCAGGCAGCTGCAACCCCTCTTCGGCCGCCGGATCTTCGTCCGCATCACCTCCAAGAACCCCAAGTTCAAGAAGACCAAGCTCCACTACTCCAAATACGACTGGGTCGGACACAAGAAGGCTGACAACGACGTTGGGGACTTCGATGAATAAACTAAACACGAGGATTGGTATTCGTTCCATAGAACCGTTACTTTGAAATGTTTCTGAAGACAAAAACAAGGTGCAAGCATTTTTAAACTGCGCGTGTCCCTTTCCACAACCATACCTATTTACAGTAATCTTATAGACACACCCCATACAAAACACTAAACCACACCAATACAAAAGTACTAATTTCTTCTGGGTTCCCCACCTAGATAAAGGACTCGCAATTTGAAAATGTCGTTTCTTCTAAGATAATTTAACCGACGCCAAAGAAATCTGTACATGCTCGAAATATCTAAAATTTACTTTAACACCGTGATATTACAATCGAGTTTAGACATTTGTGAGCACTTAGTTTCTTGCATGATTATTATCTGATGGCGACCCTGCCATAATATGCATATGCCTGATACACTATTACCTAGATGGCAGCACAAGCAAATATTGAAACAATGAGGTAAGCAACTGTCAACGGTTTGCCAGATGACGCCAGCATAGGTTGTACCTGTCACTAGTATTTTTTATGGGGTTTGGCTTAAAATACTAGAATCTGCGCCAAAAAAATCTATAAAAAAAATTTGCCACTATTGGTACGACTATTGACAGGTACAACCTATTTTGGCGTCAACCGTTAAAAACTTTTATGTGTGTTGAAAGAAAGCATTGCTACTTGATTATATCAAGCCAACGACTATTTGCTGTCCAAAACAACCAGTTTATATTATATTAGTCTTTAATTTGAAATGTGACCAAGGTCAAATTTTCAGTTCTATGGGACCAATGATAATGTGCCTAAGTATTTTCAAGTAATTTCTACGGGTCTACTGTATGTGTTCTACTAATATTAGTATAATTTATTATGTGTACAGTATCATGTATATGTGAATAGTATTATTATATTATAAGGTAATAAACTAGTAATTGGTATTAAGTCATTTTATTTTAACTAGGCAAGTTACATATAGGGAATACAGATAATTGTACATAAATAAACATATAAATAATAAAGTTATATAATTAGTAAACTAGTTATTGTAGTTGTCTGATCCGAACATCGACTGAAAGAAAGAAGACCTGCATTAGTATGTTGCCTTTGAAATAAATAATAAATATAGACTTACCATTTTAATATCGCACTATTTACACTTTAGCTGTATTAGTAACACAACACTCTCTGAAAAAAAAACACTGTCATCTCAAAACAACACTTTTTAAGTTTTTATGGATTCGCAAAGAATAAGAGAATATTAATAAATGACAATAAGGTTTCATTTTCATTTCATTCCATCATTCAGACAAAATTCAGTCAAGTCCTCAAAATAAGACCAAACATGCACTCAAAAACGTGTTAGGAAAATAAAACACTCCATTGGTATTTATTTCATGATATATTCTATAATACAACTTTAACAATTATACAAGATTAAATGTATTTGATAATTATTACATAATTATTCATTATTTTAAATAGATCCCTATCATTAAACGGTACAATATATTGAAAAAATTAAATCATATGCATTTTTCTGCTTGATATAAGTGTCATAAAACAAAAAAAAACTATGGCTATGAATATTTGTAAACATAAGGAGAGGCAGTCTCAATAAGAAACGTGACTTAATTTTTTTAAAGGCTATTGTATTATGACATCTTTATGGAATGTAAAACTGCGTTATGTCGGATTGCACTCGGTTAGTGGACAAGTCAACAGGGATATTTTAGTTGGCGTATTTACAGTGCCGCTCGACAGCACACCACATGCAATAAGTTAGTCTCAACGTACCAGGTCCTCCGGGTTGAACATGCCCTGAAAAAAAAAAAGATAATGAGGTTAGAAATACCCAAAAAATAAATGGTTGTTACTGGTGTTTTGGAATCGTAGGATTATGTACATTTAGAGACTTTATCGTAGTGTAGGGGTTATATACATATATGCAAAAATATGTTTTTTTGAACGATTGCAAAGCCGTCTATGAGTTACTTTGCGCGTTTATCCTTATTAGCAGGGAAGGAAAAATAGCGTCATCGTAATTTTATACCGGTAGCGTATATATTTCAACCGGTATAATTCTACTTTTATAAGTTTATAACATAGAGGTATCGAAATTCTAAAGCGCTACCGTACCGCTTATACCGTAACGAAAACAGTCCCTGCTTATTAGAGTTAAACCTTAAATAATTTGCGACAGTCCACATCATAGCTCAAACAGTAACCTAACTTGTAAGGCATATTTTAGTTTATTCTTGGGTTACTGAGCGGACTCCATTCTAACCTAGCGTGCCGTGGTTAACAATGCCGGGACTATGCTAATGACATAATATAAATGGTGAACATTTTTGTTAAATTAATTAAGGCATTTTGAGACCGTGACCATTTAGCATTTTGGTCGTATCTGACATTCGGTATTTGAAGGGAATGTATGTTGCAAAATTCAGGCATTTAGGGGAAATTGTGGTTTTAAGTCAAAGTCATTATGATTTTCGATCATTTTAACAGTTAGGCAATTTGTTTTTAAGGGTTTACAGCAACATGGCAATTTGAAATTTCGGCAAATTAGAGAATTAAGGCATTATACAATTTACAGTACGGGCGGGGACCGCATGATCTGCTACGTTACTTGATACAAAGATAAGCCCCATGGCACATGTTCATGAAAGTGCATCACTTTCATGAACATGTGCCATGAGTTCTGAAAAATAGTAAAAAAAATTGAATTGACTGGTTAAAAAGTAACGTGTTTGACTCCAAATCTACATCACTTTTAAACCAGTACCGGGCACTTCCGGCTATGCAGGAACTGGCATACTGGGTTTTTCTGTACCTACATACAAATCGCTATTTGTTGCCACAAGTGTCATCTTTGTATCAAATGACGTAGGTAAATACCATCCATTTTTTACACCGGAAGTGGTACTTATTTGTGCTTTCGGCCAATTCTAATTTTTATTTTTATTTTTTCGGAAATCGGCATCACTTTTATGAACATGTGCCATGGAGCTTATCTTTGTATCACGCAACGTAGCAGATCATACGGTCGCCGCCCGTACTATTAGGTTGAATTAAACCAAAGCAAAATCTTGAGATCCGCAGCAGGTACAGATGGCACAGCAGGTACAGGGGCCGTATCCCCGTCATAAGCGTGTCAGTATGTTTGTCTAGGTCTAGTTGAACTTAGCGTGGCGCAGAATATAGTCCTTGCTGGCATCCTAAGGATGATCCTTGGATGGAATCTCGAGCCCAGCAGGTACGGGGGCCGGGTGACTATCAACAACGTGTCATTATATTCGTTTATATGAACATACCTTTGCGCGGCGCAGGATAGTCCTTGCTAGCATCATAACGATGATCCTTGGATGGAATCTCGAGCCCAGCAGGTACGCGGGCCGGGTGACTATCAATAACGTATCGTTATATTCGTTTATATGAGCTTACCTGTGCGCGGCGCAGGATAGTCCTTGCTAGCATTATAAGGATGATTCTTGGATGGAATCTCGAGCCAAGCAGGTACGGGGGCCGGGTGACTAACAATAACGTGTCGTTATATTCGTTTATATGAACTTACCTTTGCGCGGCGCAGGATAGTCCTTGCTAGCATCATAAGGATGATCCTTGGATGGAATCTCGAGCCCAGCAGGTACGGGGGCCGGGTGATTATCAATAATGTGTCATTATATTTGTTTATATGAACTCACCTTTGCGCGGCGCAGGATAGTCCTTGCTAGCATCATAACGATGATCCTTGGATGGAATCTCGAGCCCAGCAGGTACGCGGGCCGGGTGACTATCAATAACGTATCGTTATATTCGTTTATATGAGCTTACCTGTGCGCGGCGCAGGATAGTCCTTGCTAGCATTATAAGGATGATTCTTGGATGGAATCTCGAGCCAAGCAGGTACGGGGGCCGGGTGACTAACAATAACGTGTCGTTATATTCGTTTATATGAACTTACCTTTGCGCGGCGCAGGATAGTCCTTGCTAGCATCATAAGGATGATCCTTGGATGGAATCTCGAGCCCAGCAGGTACGGGGGCCGGGTGATTATCAATAATGTGTCATTATATTCGTTTATATGAACTCACCTTTGCGCGGCGCAGGATAGTCCTTGCTAGCATCATAAGGATGATCCTTGGATGGAATCTCAAGCACAGCAGGTACGGGGGACGTGTGACTTAAATAACGTGTCATTGTATTTGTTTATATGAACTTACCTTAGCGCGGCGCAGGATAGAGTCCTTGCTAGCATCATAAGGATGATCCTTAGATGGAATCTCGAGCACAGCAGGTACGGGGGCCGAGTGGCTGTCGATGACGTGTCGGATGAGCTCAGCGACATTCTGGTTGATGAGGATGATGTCAATGTCGTCGCGCTTGATGAAGCGCTTGAAGCAGTCTTCTACCTCGCTGACAGGGGTGTCTGGAAAGGTAGGTTGGGGATTAGTTTTACTAATACTTTGAAAGTTGTAACGAATTTTCATACACAAATAGAAATAGAATATAAATTATATTTTCACTTCCCATGCTCGTAAAGTTCGACTAATCGATTTTATGTCGTCCATGCACGACTTAATTAAGTTGTGCATGGACGACATAAAATCGCTTTTTAAGCTCTAGTGCATAAAGTAAAATTTTCTTCTAAGACTAAGAATGAGGCTCAACAGCCAAAAAGAGTCATTATATATTGCACAGTTTAATTGAGCAGTATAATTTCGTAGAATACTGAAACTAGTATTTTTATTATTTGAAGTCCGTGTTTTCTATAATTAAATGAATGATATCAGATAAAATAGGAATTGATAATACACTCGCGAGCAAATAATACGGGTCAGTGACAAAAACCCTTATATTTTGCAAATTAATAGCGGTATGTGCAGGAAACTAACTGTGTATTAAAGAGAATTTAATATCGAATTAAATTGAACCTTCAATGTTCTACAAGAATTCTGGAAAAAGTTTTATTTAAAAAAAGTCGAATTTGGTACCAAATTCAAATTGAGCTTATTTCACTTTTGATTGTTTTCTCACTTTTGTTTTCAATCTGTCAAAGCAAAATGATAAAAGACAGTTTTTGTTAACTTTGATGGTCATTATTGAATTACTATCATGTCGCTAACACAACATGAATGTACACGTATCGTCACTTTGTTATAAGAAGGCAGAAGTCAGAGATATACAGCAAGAAGAACAGGCGTGTCACTATCTACGGTGCAGAGGGTCCTTCAACGTTTCCTACAAACTGGCAGGAACCTTCGAAGACCAGGAACCGGCAGGCCGAGATGTACTACGGCTAGAGAAGATCGATTTATTGTAACAACAATGCTCCGAAATTGGCATCTCACTGCAGTTGAAGTCAAAAACCAACTTAGGGAGACCCGAAGAGATGACGTCAGCGAGTGGACTGTAAGGCGGCGGCTTCGTGAAGCTAATTTGACCCCACATAGACCGGCAAATGGCCCAATACTTGACAGAGGGCATCGAACTGCAAGGAAACTTTACGCACGCGAATACAGGCGATGGGGTGCCGAAGAATGGGCAAGAATTATGTTTTCTGACGAATCCAGATTTATGCTCTATGCACATGACGGGCGGCGAAGAGTTTACAGACGGCCAGGTGAACGTTTTATTCCAGCCTGTTTTGAAGAAAAAGTTGCTTTCGGCGGTGGGTCTGTTATGGTTTGAGCTGGAATCTCTTCAGAGAGTCGCACGCAATTAGTTTTGATAGAAAATGGAATGTTAACTAGTGCCAGGTTTGTGGAAGAGATTCTTAATGTGCATGTAGGCCCATATTTAATTAATATGGGTGAAAACTCAACTCAATTAATAAACAGTATGCCCAATCGTTTAGAAGCTGTAAGAAGAACCCGAGGAGGCAATACGAAGTATTGATGTTTTACTTTTTTTTTGTTTTTAATTTTGTGTGTGAGGTACCACGGTTGCTTTTTACCTATAATTAATTGATATCGTGTTTACTATGTCAATTAAATAAACAAGTGAATATCATCTCTAACTCTTGACGTTGTTTTATGAACTATGCATTTATCTATAATATACAATTTAATTCAGGCTCCTAGCTTTATTATTTTAGGAGATATTATAGTTTTTGGTACTGACCCGAATCATTTGCACGCGAGTGTAGTTTAAAAATGCCCCGAAATGTTTTTATGACTTGCAGAAAACAAGTTTCTATGTCTATTCACAATTAAACTTAAAATTTACACTCGACTTTATATAAACGCCTCGCGTGATGTCGTGCGTTTTATGCACTTGTTGTACAAACTACTATTTATCTACATCTATATAATCATTATCAAAATACATCAATACTTCCCTATCTTTAAAATTGTTTTGTTTTGTTTTGTTAAAATTTTTATATTTTCATTGCATTGTAACCTGTATAGCTGGAAACCGTTTTCAAAATTCAAAATTCGTTTATGTCAGCAGATAACCAAGATCCATACCTACATATAAGTTAAACACACAACAATTTGATACAAAATTAGAAAAAAAAAAAAAAAAAACAAAAATAATTAAATTACATTTTAATCATGTTTGTATTGGATATAAATTGAAACACTCCATAACACTCAAACTTATAACTAATTAACACTGTTTTTGCTTTTACCTTGAGCTAACTTTAGGTAAACTATTACTTTGTTTATATTACAACAGTACATTCGTTTAAAATGTTTTAACTTAATACTATTCTAAAATTATTCCAGAACCTTATTTTCCTAAAACTTGCTATACTTTGTGTTGCAACATTATCAATATCCAACTACAAATTTTACAAGTGTTAATTATTGACCAAACAAGTGTGAAGCTTTTCAAAAATGGTGTTCACACATGGTTCACACACTGTTGTTAAAAATTAGTGACCATCCCATCCCTTCCCAAAAAAAAACTTGATTGGCTTAGTGGTTCACAGATAACCGAAAGAATGTGGTTACCCCATATAATACAAATAATTTATTGTACGAATGTGAGTATTGATAATGATATTATGTTACTTGAAGTGCGTCACTATCAGCCAGTGTTTGGCGTAATTTGGTGTTTCTATTGCATGTCATTGAATATCTAGTATGTCAACACTGAGTGTAATATAGGCGGATGTCAAAAAAATAAAAATAAATAATAATATAATTCTTAAATTAATAGAAGCATAGATAATCTGTGGGTTACCCTGATATGTAGTTCTTTACATTTTCTCAGGAATTCATTTAATTATGATTAAATTGTGTTAGCAAAGATACCCAATATAAGCAGTGGCGTAGCGAGGGCCCCGAGGGGCAGGGGGAAAGGGGGGCACGGCCTATGAGGAGGAGGAGGAGGCATATGAGGGGCATATTTTGTTTTAAATTGGGTAATCAAACTTGTCCTTTCATGATTATATTTATTTACTGAATTACAGAACAGACAGGAAAACATGGATTTGCCGCATACAAAAAGTCTCCCTACTGTTCAATACAAATCGGTTAATTTATAAATAGTTTCAAGGTAATCGGAAACTGCTTTTTTAATTACATCAAGACCAAGATAAATATTCGGCATCCGGCTAAATACGAACTGTGAAAATATGCCAAAAATGCCAAATGCCGCGTACGAATATTCAACCCAAGTTTTTAGTATGATAACTACCTACTATGAATATTGGGAACCTTATTTTGGCTTTATGTTTTTAGATGAAACACTTACTAGGTACAACATATTCTTCTGAATTTCGAAAACCATAAATCGCTTCTATTGTAACAATGATAATATATAGACAAGAGTAGGTAACAAATATGTTTTGAAAATCAGAATGGGAGTTACTTACTTTTGTCGACGACCATGAAATTTGGGTGCCTGTTCTTGTTAATTTCACCAATACCACCCAAAAGGAATCCAACACAGGTGTCCTGAAAGCAAAATAATTCCCTTTTAAAAGCTCGGGACTCCCAAAATACTGGTAAATTGAAATCACACAGCAAAACCAAAACACTATCGAAATGCCACCTTTTTGTAAGTATTTGAACATCAAAATTACCTCATCTCCGATGACGCTGATCAGTTTTCCCTTAATAGCAGACTGGAGAGCCATTTTTTAGGATTTTACTGATATTTTGTGAATTATTTTTCGAAGAATGAGATGAGGAACTGACTGTCACAATCACAAGGGGCTCGTCACCTGGTTATAGATTTTGTGCTATGCAGTTGGTATTACAATTTGATCATGGAATTCTATCAAGTTGGTCGTTTTTAAATAGATCTTAAACAGTCGAGATGTATTTTTGCGAAGAAAAATATTATTAAATATATTGAAATCAAGTTTATCTTATAAAAAATCTGGGATTTCTTTACTTTATCTACACTCGCATTGTAAGTCCTCTAAAACGTGTTCAAAAACGGTACGCAATGGCTAGTATTACCACAACCGATTTTACTATGATAAGCTTTTTATCTGTGACAGTAACGTAATTTTAACTTTACATGCTCAAACCTTGATGTGTTATGAGTTTTGATAACATAATGTACCATCAGGTTCAAAATTGCATGGTCAATGTATCAATGAATTCATTCATAAATTGGCCATGCAATTCTGAACCCGATAGTACACCACCTGCACGCGCCCGCGCGGCCGCCGACACGCTCCCCCCCCGACCGCCGGCACACTCCCTCCCGACCGCTTGCACAATCGAGTTGGCCATGGCGGTGCAATGGTGGCCATTCTATGGTTTCCGAACACGGCAATTAGTATAAATAATATAAGTGTAGATAAAGCAGTGTATGCAACTGTACGTAATTAGGCCTTAAAACACTCGTGTGATCTTATTATGAAACTCACCTGCGGCTCGTTTCATAAAACCACTCTCGTATTTCAAGGACCCTTATTAGTTATTACGTAACAGTTACATAAACTACTATAACAATACTACAAACTCACTTCTTCACTTCTCCAGTAATAAATGAAAAGGGTTTTATATGTATTTCATTTCAAGACTTTTACTTAACATTTGCATGTAAAAACAGTACACAAATATGCTCGCAAACCGTCAAATTAAACAAAAAAAATGACACTTGACGTTTGACGTTTGTACTTGTTGCTGTTGACGCTTTAACGTGTTTCGTATTTTCACGCAATATGAAATATATTTAAAACCCAAGGATATACTTATTACCAATTAATATAATAAAACAATAACCCCGACACAATGTTGTCTATCCAACATTACGGAAGCAGCTCAGAAGACGACGACGACAATGAGTCAGAAGGCACCAAAGTTGAGACCAACGAAAAGTTATTAACGCATTTAAAACCAATAGATCCTAGTTTATCAGTTGCCAAGAGCATGCAAATAGTAGCTGCACCTGTAGTCATGCCTACCGTAAGTAAATTTTACGTGAAAACATTACATAAACAACGTTGTAATTTATACACAAATGCACGTATTTACAAGTAATTTCACAATATGAATTTCAGAATAATGATGATACGCGTGTCCTGATACCTACTGGCGGCGAGTTGATGCACAATCCGAAATATGAAGAAATGTTTGCTCCTACATATGGGCCAGAGAACCCATTCCAGACGCAGCAAATGAAGGCACATAGGAACACTCTTGCAGGTTAGTGAGTGATTTTAAAATGTATATTTGCCGTCTAACTATCCCTTTCCCTTTTTTTTATGATAGCCTAGGTTAAGTCAAGCTAGCTTTGGGGTCTTGCATTGTGGGGACTTATATCCTGTAGAGATGCGCGAAACGCTTCACTGAATTGGAAAGATTGATTCATATCTTTTGCTCATGGAGATATGTATCACGCATATGTGGATCTGTTCGCATATTCACTTCAATTGCATTGTGTCACTCGTTTAACTTGGCCGGCTCATTCCAATCATCAGTGAGAAAGAGCGAGCAAGTAACACTGTAATGACTGAGATAGATGAGTTACTGAGCGAGTTAAATCTTCAGTGAGTTGAAGAGTGAGTGAGTTGAATCAAAAGATATAGTTCATTTAAATCACTCACTTGTGAACAACCCATGTCTAATTTCCTGTATCTATATACCAAGCTTTGCATTAACCTTGTAACCACCTTACCAATTTCGAACCCACTCGTAAGTTATGAAAGTGTAATTTACATTATCCAAAATGACAATGTGAATGGCAATGCCATAACATAATGGGATTGGGATTCTGTGAGACGATGGATGCTAGGTGCTCAACAGTTCCAATTTAATTTGTCAATGTTATATTATTGTTGCTGTAATTGTTAATATGTACTTAAAATTATTATTGCTTTTAGTCTAAGTTTCGTGACGCATTGGTTTAGCTGTAATGTCATGTAAACATTTTTATCAATAAATAAATAAATAACGAAACCAATCTGTAATCAAGATCTTTGAATAAGATAAAAATATTTTTAATAACCCCTGTTTACAGTATTACTTCTTTTTTTTAAAATCTAAATCGATATATTTCATATTTTTATCCAATGAAAAAGTTTCAAAAAGTATGTATATGATTTGGTTGTATGGTTCGATTGACTCAATATTTAGTAAATATACAAGTCTAACCAAAGATAAATAAATAGGAAAGACTGTCTTGAAATCAAGGATGATATAGACATGGATGGACAATATCCATACAAAATCGCGTTCCTTTTTTCAGGTCGTCATCTATTGGTCACACCAGACACTAAATCCTAGTTTCTAATACTTTGTTCGGCGCTTAACGCTGACAGAATAACTCGACTCCAGACTCGACAGATGGTGCTTAGGCATTGTCAATCCATGTCTTAATCATCCTTGATGCCTATACAAAATCGCGTTCCTCGAACCTTCAGGCTATACGTCGGTTTATTTTATTAAAGTTATCCTTATTGTGCGATTCGACCGGGTTGAGTGGAGAAAAATAGAGGAGGCCTTTGCCCAGCAGTGGGACACTATAAAAAAAATCCAAAATTTTTACAGGTTATGTAGAAAATGCCCACATAAGTGAATTCCAGTTTGAGAACCAGCGGAGAACATTTACGAGTTACGGTTATGCCATGGACCCCTCCACTGACGCTGATGCAGAAGCTGCTAATGCTGTTGTTGGTAAGTTATTTTTAAAAGTTTCTATTTCACTCCCAGTGTTTGTCACTTTGTTGTTCAGATAAAATCTTGCAAGCCAGATTTCAAGCAGTTCCTGATGTGTGATTGAGCTGAAATTTAACATACCTTATTTTATTTTTAATTGTATTGCATACTTTTATATGTGTGAGTGCGGTGAAGGAGTCCAAACCATGGAGCATATAATTGAACGCTGCCCCCTGCACTCTAATCTGGAACCTTCAGAAGATCTGCTGCACCTCTCGTCCGATGCTGCTGTGTGACTCAACTGTTTAAATGTTGTCATTTGACTTGATGTACATAGTATCATAAAATAAAATCTTTTGCCTATTATGTAAAAGTATGCCATACGATTAAATAAAAAAACCGGCCAAGTGCGTGTCGGACTCGCGCACCGATGGTTCCGTACAAACCTGTGAGTATACGAGGGTGGTTTGATAAGTCAGTGACTTTTTGCAGAAAAAAAAATCTTTTTGACCTTTTATAATTTTATTTCTCTACATAATCTCCTTTCAACTCCATACACTTCATCCAACGATGTTCCAGCTTTTTCAACCCCTCCAAAAAATATTTTTTATCAAACCCTGAAAAATATGCTTCAGTTTCAGCTATGACTTCCTCATTTGATGAAAATCTTCTCCCACCGAGCCATTTCTTCATGTTTGGGAATAAAAAAAAATCACATGGGGCCAAATCTGGAGAATAAGGTGGGTGGGGCAGTATTTCATAACGCAATTCTACTAATTTGGCTGTTGCGACTGCCGACGAGTGTGCAGGGGCATTGTCGTGGTGAAAAAGGATTTTCTTCTTTGCCAGATGTGGCCGTTTTTTCACTACTTCTGCGTTGAATTTTTCCAACAATGTAGCATAATAAGGGCCATTTATTGTTTTACCTTTCTCCAAATAATCTATATAAATAACCCCTTGGCTGTCCCAAAAAACAGTGGCCATTACCTTTCCTGCCGAATTAACGGTTTTCGCTTTCTTTGGGGCCCGTTCGTTAGCAGAAGTCCACTGTTTTGACTGATTTTTCGTCTCTGGCGTATAATGGTGGATCCACGTTTCATCTACCGTCACAAAACGACGTAAAAATTCATTGGGATTACGCTTGAATTTGGCTAAGCATTGCTCGGAAGTTGTTTCACGAAGTCGTTTTTGATCGGCTGTCAGCAAACGCGGCACCCATCTTGCGGAAAGCTTTTTCATATTCAAAATATTATGCAAGATATGAAAAACTCGTTCAGATGAAATGTGTACAGTCTCAGCTATCTCACGAATCTTAACTCGACGGTCATCCAAAACAATATCGTGAACTTTATTCACGACATCATCAGTGGTGACTTCAATTGGCCTACCAGAGCGTTCTGCGTCATTGGTAGTGGTACGCCCAGAACGAAATTCTGTAAACCACTTATGTACCATTCCATGAGAAGGAGCAGATTCCCCATAATATTTTTTTAAACAGTTTTCAGTCTGTTTAATAGTTTTTCCACGTAAAAAGTAATGTTTAATTAACACACGAAATTCGCTTTTCTCCATTTTCCAACAATTTTCCGACCGTATTTGACATATGCCTCAATAACTTTTTTATTTTCCCACCTTTTTTAAAAAAAAAAAAACTGCCAGCTACCAAGGAGTTCAGAATCGTAATTAAAAAGTTTATATGTTAAAATGATTTTTGTTTTACTTAAAGTCACCGAGTTATCAAACCGCCCTCGTATAGGGGTAGTAGCTTTGAAATTATTTAAAAAAAAAAAATTATATGATGTAACAAAACATTTACGGTTTTCGCAATTTTTCCTTTATCTGTGTGTGGGTGACTAGCCTAACGAGTTAATGAAAACAAGCTAGTTCCACATCATAAATTATATTGTCAATTAACGGCACACGAGAGTCACAAGCACAAAGGAAAGAAATAACAGTCAAAGCACAGCACAATATTTACAAGAAGAAGAAAGTTAAAGTAAGCACAGAAGATAGGAAAAGTACATAAAGAAAGCGTCTATACAGCGAAAGCTAAAAGCGCAAAACGGTGCACAAAGCAAACCGAAAACAATATGCTTAGCGAGTCGGCGCGTAAGCAGTAACCGTTAGCCCGGGCGGCGCGAGAGCGTGCGTCCAGCCTCGAGAGTAGTAAATTGCCGACTGGCTGGGATTTCCGAGCGCGCACGAAATGGCGCGATGGCCGGCCGCCGAAGTATCACGAAGCGGGCCGAGCGATAAGGAAGATCTTGTACGCTGCGCTCGCGCCGCGCGGAATCGCAACGGTATTTTTATAATAAACATTACTTAATATATATAATTATTAGAAAAATTACAGTGGCAATATTTTATATTAAATAGCTGTCGCCACATCAGCCCCCCCGGAGACCTTTAGGGTCGATAATAATCGGGGAAACGTATACGGCGCCCAGAACGAGACACTTTTTGTTCTGAAGGAACGGCTACGGAACTAGGCAACACGGTCGATGACGTTTTGGTAGGGCTAGGTGCTTCCGGCAATATGTAGGCGGGTTTTAACCTATCTATCGATATAGAAACTTCCCTACCAGCGACATCAACTCTGAAATATTTGTCCGACCTTTCTACAATCCTATAGGGGCCAGCATAAGGTGGCTGGAGTGACCTACGAACTAAATCTTGTCTAACAAAAACATGCGTTGCAGATGCCAAGTCCTTGTGAATGAAAATTTTGGCGGAACCATGACGACTAACAGCGGATGGCTGCAACTTTTTCATGTGCTGACGCAAACGTGATAAAAAGTCAGTATAGTCGGTCAGTTGGTCAGCTGTAGGTTGCAGTAAATCACTGGGAAGTCTTAACGGCTCGCCGTAAACTAACTCGGCGGTCGAAGCAGACAGGTCCTCCTTCCACGCACTACGGATTCCCAAAAGTACTAGTGGAAGGGTTTCAGTCCAACATTCGTCTGCGTGGCACATTATGGCAGCCTTGAGCTGGCGATGGAACCGTTCCACTAATCCATTCGCTGCCGGATGATACGCAGTAGTTTGCAAATGACGGGACCCAGTAATCGCTGCAATCTGTCGGAACAGATTTGAGTCAAATTGCCTGCCACGGTCGGTGGTGACATTCTGAGGGCAACCGAAACGCGCGATCCATGTCGAAATGAAAGCCTTGGCAACGCTTTCCGCCGTAATGTCCTGTAAAGGTACTGCCTCAGGCCAACGCGTAAATCTATCTACAGCCGTGAGACAGTATTTAAAACCGTTCGACATAGGCAAAGGGCCAATAAGATCTACGTGGACATGCGAAAACCTACCAGCGGGTGGCTTAAAATCGTGGACCGGTGCGTGGACATGCCGTGAAACCTTAGACCGCTGGCAAGGAATACACCCGCGCGCCCACTCCCTACAGTTTTTTTTAATCCCTGGCCACACGTAACGCTCAGTCACCAACCTGATGGTGTTCCTAGCACTAGGATGACTTAGGCCATGAAGGGAATCAAAGGCTAACTTTCGAAATTCCGAAGTAATGAAGGGACGTGGAGCTGGGCCGGACACATCGCAGAACAGTTTGACAGATCCAAATGCAACTTTCTGTAAATCAAGAGACGAACCGCCATTTGTCAACCTGCGAAGCTCTGTGTCCGTGGCCTGTGACAAAGCTAAAGCCTGTAAGTCAAGTCCGTCTGTAATGGCGTCAACCCTCGACAGTGAATCCGCGACGACGTTCTCTTCGCCGGATATAAACCGGATATCCGTCGTAAACTGCGATATAAAATCTAAATATCTAAATTGCCGCAGAGAACAGGAATCAAGAGACTTTTTAAAAGCAGAGACTATGGGTTTATGGTCAGTGAGTATGAAAAATGGCTTCAACTCGATCATGTATCTAAAATACTTCACTGACTCATAAATGGCCAACAGCTCGCGATCGTAAGCGCTATACTTTTTCTGAGCAGGTGTTAACTTGCGAGAGAAAAATCCCAATGGTTGCCAATGTCCCTCGACTTCCTGCTGGATCACCGAACCGATCGCGAAGTCTGACGCGTCTGACACAATAGCTAGAGGAGCGGAAGAGTCGGGATGCGCGAGAAGAGTGGCATTCGCAATACTTGACTTGCAAGCATTGAATGCCTCTTCCAACTCTGGAGTCCAGACTACTGGGCTATTGCTCTTCACCCTTGGACCACTTAATAGTGCATGGAGAGGAGCCTGTAATTTAGCAGCATCAGTAATAAACCGTCTATAGAAGTTTAGTGCCCCTAGAAAACGTCTCAGATCCCTGATGGTTTTAGGCTTTGAAAAGTCCTGAATTGCCTTAACCCTAGCCCCTATAGGCTTTGTACCCTCTGAAGAAACCAGGTAACCTAAAAACTCGATTTCAGGAACAGCAAATACGCATTTGTTAGCGTTAAGCAAAATACCGTGGTCATTAAGGCGCTCAAAAAGGGGGCGCAGATGCGCCTCGTGTTCTGAGTCGTCCGCAGAGGCTACCAAAACGTCATCGATGAACGGAAAACAGAAATCAAGACCCCTAAGGACTTCGTCCATAAACCGCTGAAATGTTTGCGCCGCGTTGCGCAAACCAAAGCTCATAAATGGGAACTCGAAGAGCCCAAAGGGTGTCGTGATCGCTCCTTTCGGCACGTCCTCGGGCGCAACGGGAATTTGATTATATGCTCGCACTAAATCCAACTTGCTAAAAACCTTGCAATTAAAAAGGTTGTGCGAGAAATCAGCGATATGCCGCACCGGGTACCTATCAGGAATAGTGAGGCATTAAGAGCGTTATAATCGCCACAAGGACGCCAACCATTGTCCTTTTTAGGTACCAAGTGCAGCGGGGACGACCAAGGACTCTCCGATCGTCTCGCGATACCCGTGCGCACCATATCCTCAAATTCCCGCTTTGCAATCTTGAGGCGGTCAGGTGCCAAACGCCGTGGCCTTGAAAACACAGGTGGGCCTGGCGTGGTCTTAATAAAGTGTTGCGTCTGGTGTTTACATTTTCGCTCTTGAGGATTACCGGTAGGTCTAATAATATCCGGGTACTCCTCAAGAAGGTGGTGATATGGAGTATCACCTGAAATTACTTTAATTTGCGGGCAAGCACAAGCGGAAGCAACTACGCCGGCTGATGAAAGCAAGGTTGTGCCGTCGACTAAGCGAGCATAGCGAACATCGACAAGCAAATTATAAAATGAGAGAAAATCAACTCCAATAATGGGCTTGCTCACATCAGCGATTATAAAGCGCCAACACAACATACGGCGTAAATTAAAATCTAGCGACATAGTTATCCAACCATAAGTACTTATAGTAGTATTATTTGCAGCGTAAAGTTCATAATTAGTTTTACGATGACGTTGCGCACGCAAAAAACTAACTGGGTAAACACACAGATCGGACCCGGTGTCCACCAAAAACTGTACTTTTGTCTTTGCATCAGTGACAAATAAACGTTTGGACACTGGAACACTGTCACTGGTCGCTACGAGCGACCGGTCATCAAGTTTTTTGGATACGCACAAGGGGAAATGCACTTATCTGCCTTGTCCGCATACTTGTAGTGGTACCAGCACAGGCGCTGGCCGTCACGGGCGCTGCTGGACTTGCCAGCCCTCGACCGGCTTTTGGAACGATTGTGTGGCTTGCCGCGGGACCTCGACCGGGAGTTACCCTGATTACCCCGGGAGGTGGACATCGCGTCAAGCCTTGATGTTAACGCTTCGATTTTACGATGCAGCTCAGCTACGGAATCAGGAACGCCCGAAGAAGATGCAGCAGACACCTGGTAAGCAGGTCCAGGTGGTGTAACCTCATGCACCTTATCCGCTATTTGCGCCACGGTTTCCAAGGGCAAATTGTCCTGGTAAGCGACAATGCTTTGCAACACTGTAGGTAACCGGCTCATCCATAAATGGCGAATAAAATCATCCGGGTAATCTGCACCTGCTAAACTCCGGATATGACGCAAAAATTGGGTCGGCTTTCTATCACCGAGCTCCTCTTTCATCATCAGCTGCTTCAAACGCTCCTGCTTAGAACTTGACAAACGAGCTATAAGTTCTCTTTTGAGTGTGCCATATTTGTCGGTCGCGGGCGGGTTGGTTATAATATCTTCCACTTCAACCGCGTACTTGTATTCCAACACTGATATGGCATGATAAAACTTGGTAGTATCACTCGTAACCCTGGTCAAAGTAAACTGTCCGTCCAGCTGTGCGAACCACATAGTCGGTTTATCCGGATAAAACGGAGGTGGTTTCACACTAATGTGACTCACGGATGACTCACTACCAGTACTGGCCTCCGCTCCAGGTACCTTAACGGTCACCTGAGGTGCTGTTTCCTCTTTATCAGACATTTTAAAGTGTAAAAATCCGTAAAGTCTATTATAATTGTAACTGCACTTCAAAACATAAAAAGTCAATGCTTGTAAACAGATAAAATTCAAAATGTCTGTTAAAATTTAAAACACAAACGTTCGTTCAAAATTGAAATTTAAAAAATGGCCGTTAAAAGATAAAATTATAAAATGTTCGTTAACGGTAAAATTTAAAAATGTTCGTTACACAACCGTCCATTTCACAAGGGTCACCAATATGTGGGTGACTAGCCTAACGAGTTAATGAAAACAAGCTAGTTCCACATCATAAATTATATTGTCAATTAACGGCACACAAGAGTCACAAGCACAAAGGAAAGAAATAACAGTCAAAGCACAGCACAATATTTACAAGAAGAAGAAAGTTAAAGTAAGCACAGAAGATAGGAAAAGTACATAAAGAAAGCGTCTATACAGCGAAAGCTAAAAGCGCAAAACGGTGCACAAAGCAAACCGTTGCGTGTTCATATCACGTCGGGGTCACCAATATGTGGGTGACTAGCCTAACGAGTTAATGAAAACAAGCTAGTTCCACATCATAAATTATATTGTCAATTAACGGCACACAAGAGTCACAAGCACAAAGGAAAGAAATAACAGTCAAAGCACAGCACAATATTTACAAGAAGAAGAAAGTTAAAGTAAGCACAGAAGATAGGAAAAGTACATAAAGAAAGCGTCTATACAGCGAAAGCTAAAAGCGCAAAACGGTGCACAAAGCAAACCGAAAACAATATGCTTAGCGAGTCGGCGCGTAAGCAGTAACCGTTAGCCCGGGCGGCGCGAGAGCGTGCGTCCAGCCTCGAGAGTAGTAAATTGCCGACTGGCTGGGATTTCCGAGCGCGCACGAAATGGCGCGATGGCCGGCCGCCGAAGTATCACGAAGCGGGCCGAGCGATAAGGAAGATCTTGTACGCTGCGCTCGCGCCGCGCGGAATCGCAACGGTATTTTTATAATAAACATTACTTAATATATATAATTATTTATAATGTTTAGAAAATTACAGTGGCAATATTTTATATTAAATAGCTGTCGCCACATGTGCTATAAGACGTTGCTTCGTACCGAATTTAAATTTCTGAGTTCACGGGAAGTACCCTGTAGGTTTTGATTCCCTTGCGAGTTTCGAAAATTTGCGGCATAAACGGCTGTATCTTTTGATTGCGTTGGCTTAGAAGTTTGATTTTTTCACAGCTTCAAGGGACAGTAGACCTGAGTATTTGATATAAATTTCAGCTTGATACCTCCATGAGTCTCTGAGAAAAAGGGTCTTGACAGACGGACGGACGGACAACAAAGTGATCCTATAAGGGTTCCGTTTTTTCCTTTCGAGGTACGGAATCCTAGAAAAGATAAAACAATGGAAGCTCTTGTGCTTGGGTTTGTTAGAAGTAGGGTTGCCATCTCTAAAATTTTGAAGTAGAGTTTTCTAGTTAGAAGCAGTATATGACTTTTGCAAGGAAAGTAAAATCTGTGTTAAATTAAATGCTAAATGCCGGCTAAAATAGGAATGTTTTGACAATGGAGGCCGTTAAAATCTTTATCTTTCTGTCTCAGGATTCTATATTTATTTCTTTGTCAAACCTAATGATACCAAAACACAATTCTAGTGTCGGCAATGGTGACGGCCCCTGTCGAGGCGGAAGGCAGAACGGTGTTTGAAACAATAAAGAAGAGACCCCTGGATAAGAAGAAGAGGAACAAGAACGACAACCCTGAGGATATTACTGGGTTCTTGGGACCTTGGGGAGGCTATGTAGGAGAGCAAAGGTAAACATTTGAAAACTATTAGTGCCTTCAATAGGCATGGTGAATTTTTTTCATGTATGGTATCAATCGATTCGTTTTGTTGTGAGGATCAAATGTATATATGGGGCCAATTGCGTTAAAGCAACACAAAGGTCAGAAATGAGACTTAAAGTCCGAGATTTGCATTTGTTTCTCAAAACGCTCCTAACAAAATGACGTGCAAAAGTGACGTCACGATCACATAGTCGCCCTGTTCAAAGTATGGAAAAAAATATGAAATTGCTATTTTTACAGTGAAAGGTTGCGTTTATGTATGTGGTTGCTATACAATTTATTTTACAGTAAAACATTAAATATCGAATGGTATCATTGTTTTTTTTTAATTTCGCACTTAAAAAAATCGTAAAATTTAGAAATTTTGCAGCCTGATATCTTTGAGCCGTTTCAATAGAATTTATAAATTTTCACTTTAGTTGGATATATTGATCATTTTGCATCCTACCAACTAAATTTTATTGCATAATGCAACATGTGTCATCATGCCTATTCATGGGATTAGATTGGCAAGTGGACCTTAGGCGGTTGTCATTTTGATGCGGTTTCCGCATGCGGCGACGGTGTATGAGCGAGATAGCGCTGTCTCGTTCACCGGAGTGGGACGCGGCGCCAGTGTGAAAGCCGCCTTAGGTTCAATTGAGGTGAGGTCCATACAGTATTGGGTACAGTCTATATAGACCACAGAAAATGGTCCTTTAAAAAAAAAGCATCATTTATGATCTGTGGATTTATATCGCCATTTGGTTAGTTGGAAATATTGAAAACTAGCTTTTGCCCGCGGCTTCGCTCGCGTTAAATTCGGGGTAACACGGTTCCCCTTTCCTGATTTAAAACACAGAAGAGAACTAGGAACAGAATATTATTTTAATACGCTACTGTAGACGATATTATTTATCTTTATAGCTTAACCCACGATTTTTTTGTTAGTCACAAATAGTCCGCATACCAATTTTTAGCTTTCTACCTTGAAAATTGCGGAATGCTCCATACAAACTTCCACCCCCCATTTTAGGGAAGTGGGGGGTTAGAAAGAGACAAAAAGTAGCCTATATCACTCTCCATCCCTTCAACTATCTCCACTTAAAAAATCACGTCAATTCGTCGCCCCGTTTTGCCGTGAAAGACGGACAAACAAACAAACAAACAAACAAACAAACAAACAAACACACACATACACTTTCCCATTTATAATATTAGTATGGATAATAGTGATGGTAACTAGTAACTAAAAAAGTAAAAAAGAACAGGAAGTACCATAAAACTTAATATGACTTAACAAACAATAAGTTTTATAAAAAAATGTAAAATGTAGCCAAGTATTTGTTTCAACTAAATTAAAATATCATACGTGTTTAACATGATTAAATTGATTAACTATAGTGCCACTTATACAGCGAAAAAGCGCTTTTCCGCTATCCGGATATAGATGGCAATATAGTTAATGATGTAAAACATGTAAGATATTGCAATTTAGTTCAAATTTTCCCGTCGAGATTATCCCTCTGCACCTTAGCGTGAATTCTCTCACAGATTTTGTTAGGCATAGTAAAATATATTTTTTTTGCATGTGATTCCCACTCACTTGATAACCCATAACTTCGTAAAATAACTATATCTCTTACCATTTCAGGGTAATGAAACCAGAAGGTGACGAGGCTAAGGAATTGGAGGAAATATTAGCAAAAAGACAAAAGAGAGGCAAAGTGGAAGAAGACAAACCGTTGGAGGAGAAGAGTGTTTTCCACAGTAAGTTATTTTGTTACATAAGTATGCAAGAATTAGGAAACCTTGGTAGACTTCATCTGCGCTATCTCCACAAAAAGTTTGCAGTGAGATTTTTTTTAATATTTTTATTTGTTCTAAATTGGGTACTTTCCTGGGTAAATAAAATATAATTCTATTTAGTCCGTCAGTTAGATTATCAAAAAATAACTGGACACGTATTTTTTATTTTGTCAATCAAACAAAAATTGGTGAAGATATAGCCCGTTAAAGTTCTGCGTGACGTCACATTATACTAAAAATTGTACTGAAATATGACGTCACGCGGAACTTTAACGGGCTATATCTTCACCAATTTTTGTTTGATTGACAAAATAAAAAATACGTGTCCAATATTTTTTGATAATCTAACTGACGGACTAAATATATTTTTTTAGGAAAGTAGCCAATTATAGATATTGTATGTTAAACATAATAACAAACTACATTAAGTATAAATGTGAAATAAAATAACATAGCAAAGAAAAAAGCTGATACAAATACAGTTTCATCGAACCAAACTGACGATATATGTACAATAATAAATATTGAACTGTCATCATTAGGCCCACACTTGACGCCCCGCCTCGCGAGGAGATCGACTAGTGTAGCCGTGCCTCGCCCGAGGCAATGCGCGCCCGCGCGTGCGTTTACCTCGGGCGAGGCACTTCCACACTAGCCGAGCTGCATCGCGCAGCAATTTCCTCGCGAGGCGGTGTGTCAGGTGCAGTCCCGCCTATTATCGTCTTTGCCGACCGAGCTATACTCCGTCCGGCGTCAGTAGTGTGTACGACTGTTCTCCTGTATCTACTGAATTCCCATGAAATTTTATGAGAGAGTATTAGTTACGTAATGTTTTCTCGTTTCGTTTGTTTTTTTATCAAAATGGTGGAAATTGGCACAAAGGTCTTAAGCGCCATAATGGCCCATGGCGCTTAAGACCATTGTGTGTTCGCTAAGATATAGTATGTTTATTAAAAAGCGGAATATAATCAGTTTGAGCTACGCTCGCGAAGTCTACAGCTTACAGAGCCAGTAGGACTTGCAATTCGGATATTTCGAATAGTAATTTGTATAAAATTATCCGAATAATTGCAAGCCATTGTTTGACATTGTTTTACACGGAAAAATAAAATTACGTTGCCCGACTGCCCCTCCCATAAACACCGTACATACGGTAGAATTAATAATTCAGCGGAGTGATTTGACAGAACTTTACATACATTTCACAACCGCTTTGTATGCCGAGAGCTGTCAAATCACTCCACTGAATTATTAATTCTACCTAAGCCCTCCCATTTCTCGATATGAATCAGTCATATCGAGTCATATATTATGGTCTCGCTTGAGGACGCTAGTAATTGATAATATTTTTTTACAAGCTTTTATTCAACTTGCCAGCAGTTAATTTGTTTAGGTAAAATATTGCTAGTCAGATTTGAACTAGTTCCGGATATTCTGTTGAACTGAAATTCAGCATACCTGCGTAACTTGAATGACAATACAATATATTGTAATACGATGCATAGGTACAGTCGACTACAAAGAGATGTATCTATTTTTTCACCTTACTGCGTTGTAATAAAATAAGGTCCAAAAGTACATACATCTCTTTGTAGTCGATTGTACCATCGAGCTGGTCTGATGATGGAGACCGAAGGTGATCATAAGAATTCTGTGTTAAAACAATGGTAGCTTATTGTATTGTTTGTTAGAATTTGAAATAAAAGTACAGTCAGCTTTAAATTTTTTTATTAAAAATAGTTAATTTTGTATAACAAATGAGGGTGCAAAGTTGTATTTTAACCTCGAGTGTGGAATTGAAGCATAAGCTAGCGAATGGATTCTAGGGTTGAACTACAAGCTAGCGAATGGATTCTATGGTTCGAAAATAGAATCCTGAGCGAAGCGAGTAGTTCAAAAATAGAATCCTGATCGAAGCGAGTGTTGCAATACACGAGACGTAAAAATAACTTTGCAGCCGTCTGTAACACAAATTTTTTCACCTCATGAAAGCGAGAAAAATAAATAAATAAAAATAAATAAATAAAGTTTTATTTTGCAGACAGGACACCCACAATTTAACAAAAAAGTATAGTTAAAAGTAAAGTAAAATAAAATAAAGTAAAAAGCAATTACACTATAAATACTAACTTAGAATTAACTTTACAAATTACGACGTAAAATCGTAGTCATCAGTCATTATATACCTAATACTAATTAAAATAGTACATAGGTACAAGAAAAATAACTGGAATATGTAAAATCAATTAAAATGGATCGATAAGAATAAAATTTCTTGTAAGATTTTAAGCGTTTTATGGTAAAATATAAAATTTATTTTTGCGTCCACAGCACCGGATTTGATCAGACAATTGGCTACTTTCCTAAAAAAATATATTTAGTCCGTCAGTTAGATTATCAAAAAACATTGGACACGTATTTTTTATTTTGTCAATCAAACAAAAATTGGTGAAGATATAGCCCGTTAAAGTTCCGCGTGACGTCACATTTCAGTACAATTTTTAGTATAATGTGACGTCACGCGGAACTTTAACGGGCTATATCTTCACCAATTTTTGTTTGATTGACAAAATAAAAAATACGTGTCCAATATTTTTTCATAAACTAACTGACGGACTAAATAGAATTATATTTTTTTTACCCAGGAGAGTACCCAATTTAATGAGATGGGCGAACATTGTCCTGTCTGGAGTAGCCTTTACATGTTATTATGTTTAAAAAAGTATCTGATCGCGTTCGGATTTCTTACTCTTTGCACTCTTGTGGATAAAATGCAGTTTTGCGATCTGTTTTTAAAGAATAAAAAAGGGCTTTCCGAGCTAGTGAGGTAAAAATGTTTTTTAATAACTTTTATTTTTCAGTTGTTATGTGTAGTTATTTATGTGTGTGTGTGTGTGTGTGTGTGTGTTCCAGTCGACAAGGCGACGGACTACCAGGGCCGCTCGTGGCTGGCCGCGCCGCGCGCCGAGACGCACCTGCGCAGCGCCGCGCCGCCCGACAAGTGCTTCCTGCCGAAGGTAACTACTTCTTCTTCTTCAGCGAGTATGCGCCCACCGTTGGACATAACGCTCCTCCAATTTCCCTCCAAATAAATTTAAACAAAAAAGAACCGACTTCGCTTAGCATCCACCTTTCCAACAGCAAATGCTCGAGCTGCTGTAAAAAATACTCAAATCGCTTTAGGTGTGCCTATAATAGTTGAAGAGTTCCCTCGATTTCTCCAGGATCCCATCATCAGATCCTGACCTGGTTACAATGGGACCAACTGTGAAGTATACTCTTTCAAATAAAAAAAGAATTTTCCAAATCGGTCAAGCCGTCTTCGAGTAATCGGTGAACATACATAAAAAAAAAAATTGCAAAAACAAAGATCCCGACGACTCTCCTCCTTCGAAATCTTGAAGTCGGTTGAAAAGGGAAACGTTGAAAGCACAAGACTAAGAGGCCCTCCCCTGCAAGATGGTGTGCCCAAATCACTGCACCCGTGCAATTAAAACTGCAATAAGCTATGCACTTAGCGAGGGATAGAAGCCTGTAGAGGAACCTGGTCTTCAACAGAATAAATAAATAAATAAATAAATATTATAGGACAATCTTACACAAATCGACCTAGGCCCACAGTAAGATCAATAAGGCTTGTGTTATGGGTACTAGACGACGATATATATAATAGGTAAATATGGATACATACTTAAATACATAGAAAACATCCATAACTCAGGAACAAATGTCTGTGATCAACACACATATAAATGCCCTGACCAGGATTCGAACCCGGGACCTCCCGCTTCGTAGGCAGGGTCATTACCGACTGGGCTAAGAGGACATGAACAGAAGGACATGATGTCACGATCCTCAGCTGTGGGGGAACGTCTAATGATGATGATGATGAGCGGTTTACGGTTACTGTCATCCACAGTGGGCCTACAATCGTTTTATGTTATCCTTCCATCTGGTTGGTGGTTTATAGCCATATGATTTGGTATTTTTGAACGAGGTCTTCATGCTAGGGCACGCTGGCTCCACCTCCCATTACCAGTGATGGAAGGTGGATCCAAGGTACTGCACTCGAATTTTACTATATTTTTCTCAAGTACAGGTGTTTCAACTCTTGTCTGTGGAGAGTACAGTCACTTGCAATAACATCTTGTACAGTAAAGGCCGAGAAAAGTGGTTCGAAGTTACTCCTCAAATAAGATTGGGTCAGATATACAGGGTGGATTTTCTTTTTGGGTCAGTGAGGGCAGCTAACAGATCCCGTGCTGGTACGCGAAAATAGTCTTAGAAGACCTTGCCTCGATTTTAAATTGATGAAAATTGGCGTTTACTGATTTTGGAAAAAACATACAGGGTGCGATAAAAAGGTCACTTTGGCAAACTTTTTTTTTTAGTGCCAATCGATCCCATTCCTAGCCAGGATCAAAAACTTGTATGGGACTAAGACAAATTTTCCGGCTAGAAAAGCCACAAATCGAGGAAAATATTTACATTTATACAATTTGTATGAAAATGAAAACTTTTATTTTTCATATGGTATATTTTTTATGCCATTCGATTCCATTCCTATCCAGTATCAATAGTTTCCTACGGGTCAACTTACAGTAATGTACTAAAAAGCCACAAATTGAAGAAAAGTCTTCCATATATTTACTATGGAGAAAAAGTGAGATTTTGAATGCTGTTATTGTAATGTTTTCATACAGTATTATGGTCTTTAAACGTAACATGACTAATTGGCGCGATAGAAAAGTATAAATGATTTTTTATACTTGATCATAGTGATCATGTTCCACTAAATAAAAAAGTAGCCATTTTAACAAATTTTAATGCAGTTGTGCCCAATATTTCTGTTCATTACAAATCATCCCTCACCCTTTTAGGCTCACCAATCTTCGACGAACACCTGTTTCACTTTAAAAATTTGAAAATAATTTTTAAAGTGAAACTTTAATTATACGCTCGAAGGGCCGACATTTTGGGGGATTCTAAATTATAAATCATCTTTAATGTAATTTTTTTCCTTTGCTTCGGCACTGTAGTCTCATAATTTAGTATTACATTGTATGTAGTAATGAATGATGTATGTATGGGCATGTTTATGCGCAGGCGCACATCCATACGTGGAAGGGGCACACGAAGGGCGTGGCGGCGGCGCGCTGGCTGCCCGGCACCGCGCACCTCATGCTGTCGGCCGGCATGGACTGCAGGGTTAAGGTACCCACTACTAGGGTCACTCTTTAGAACACCACTCAAATTCTCTTTAAAACACCACTCAAATTCTTCTGAAAACACCACTCAAATTCTCTTTAAAACATCACTCAAATTCCCTTTAAAACACTACTTAAATTCTCTTTAAAACACCACTCAAATTCTCTTTAAAACACCACTCAAATTCTCTTAACTAAACTAAATTGCCCAACTAAATTTACAACAGCAAAACGTAAAGCAAATAGCGGCGTAAACTTTGTTACGTGTTGTACCCTCAGGATTTATGAACTAAAAGTCTGAACCGGTTTAAAAATAGAAGTACCATACTATCTAAACAGTGAAATAGTGCTATGTTATAATTTAGATATATCAGCGTAAACTGCCTGTATATAAATGGTGTAACAATAACTGTAAGATATATTTAGGATTATATTTATTAGAAAAAAATAAAAATATATACGTGAATGTTAATAGACAGGGACCTTTTTAAATTATACTAAAATGTATCTCGTAACATTACTTCTTTTTATACTAAAACTAGCTTTTGCCCGCGGCTTCGCTCGTGTTAAATTCGGGGTAACAAACCATACAAACTTCCACCCCCCATTTTAGGGAAGTGGGGGGTTAGAAAGAGACAAAAAGTAGCCTATGTCACTCTCCATCCCTTCAACTATCTCCACTTAAAAAATCACGTCAATTCGTCGCCCCGTTTTGCCGTGAAAGACGGGCAAACAAACAAACACACATACACTTTCCCATTTATAATATTAGTATGGATATATTTCAGGAAAAGAGACAATATTAAAAAAAATACCTAAATCTTATATGTTTTGCTATTTACAGATCTGGGAAGTATACGGCGAGCGACGCTGCATAAGGACGTACTTCGGCCACCGTCAGGCCGTGCGGGACATAAACTTCAACAACTCGGGCGAACAATTCCTTTCAGCTGGTAAGTTAAGGATTTTTCACAAATACGTGGGAATATTGTTGTTTTCAACCGACTTCAAGATTTCGAAGGAGGAGGTTATCAATTCGTCGCAGAGAGTTCTAAACCAGGAGAGGCCTTAGGTATCATTTCCCCTCTGTCAAAAGTATTAGCAGGAAAATCTAGTACATCTATAAAAACTATTTCAATAATCGACGTCACGCACTTTCGTCATCGCTGTCGATGGATAACAAGCTCCGTGAAAATGCCCTTATGCGCTGTTTTTGGATGTAAAAAATGTTATATTTCGTCTAGTTTACAAAAAGACGAAATATCATTTCAGATGTAAGTAAAGTTTTACTTTATTTATCATTACTTTCGTAATAAAAGATTTAACCTAAATCGAAAATCAAGCTTCGTTTACAGAATCGATTCAAAGACAATCGTTTTCTTTCTGACGGGCAGTAACTAATTGACGTTTGACACTTCTCCATATTTAACGCGCTTAAGGATTGCTGTCTTCTATATTTTGTTTGAAAATACAATCAAAAATGATCCTTGGCTTTTTTTGTTTGACATTTGCAAAGACTGCATCCAATAATAAACCATATGTTAACATTGGTACAGTCGACTATCTATTGCTCCATTTAGTGTTATGAAGTATAAAAAGAATATGTCAAATATGTTTGGTGTTTTCAAGTCAAAGGTACATCTTTGTCTGTTGTCAATAAAGCGTTGCTGCCATAAAAAATCATTTAGAAATAAACTGTATTAACAACCGACAATGGTGTACCTTTGACTTGAAAACATCACATGCGTGCTACCTCGCCCCCCTCAGATTTTGGCAGACTTTTTTGTTTGGAAAGATGAGGCGAAGCGTACTCCATTTATAGAGCTTAATGATTCGTCGGGATCTTTGTTTTTGCTATTTTTTTTTTTTTTTTTTTTATGTATGTTCACCGATTATTCGAAGACGGCTGGACCGATTTGGAAAATTCTTTTTTTGTTTGAAAGCCTATACTTCACAGTTGGTCCCATTGTAACCAGGTCAGGATCTGATGATGGGATCCTGGAGAAATCGAGAGAACTCTTCAACTATTATAGGCACACCAATAGTGATTTGAGTATTTTTTACAGCAGCTCGAGCATTTGCTGTTGTAAAGGTGGATGCTAAGTGAAGTCGGTTCTTTTTTGTTTAAAATTATCTATATGATTATTTGAACAATTTCTGCACCATGTTAGCTTGGCGAGTCGAGAATCCTATCGAAAACAGTTATCGAGTCGTCCTAATTTTTAGTATATAATTATAGCATTTTTGCTTACTTATTCAAAACTAGCCTTTTCCCGCGGCTTCGCCCGCGTACTATAAGTACTCAAAAAGGATACGATACCCATGTTGATTTTCAGACTTTGTGACCACATTTGCCCCTTTTAGGGGTTGAATTTTCAAAAAACCTGAAACACGTGTTTACTCATTTATCGTTAGGAATACTCCTGTGAAGTTTCGAATAAAATAGTCTAACAAATCTTGATTCGCCATACAAATTTTGGACCCCCATTTTACCCCCTTAGGGGGTGAATTTTGAAAAATCCTTTCTTAGTGCACCCCTAGAACTTATAAGGAACCTACATGCCAAATTTGGAATCTCTAGAACCAGCGGTTTGGGCTGTGCGTTGATATGTCAGTCAGTCAGTCAGTCAGTTTCTTCTTTTATATATTTAGATGCATAGATTTGAATACTATATTTTTATTTAAATTGTCCGCGTTTTGAAAAAATGTTTTTTTACATTACCAAATTGTTAGGGCAATAAATATTAATCAATATATTTATAGCTGTGAAATACGGTTGTATAAACACAATTTTATTTACTAGTTTATTAAGTACTTATAATGTTTTGTTCCGCAAAAAAAGGATATTATAAAAGCGTTTCCCGGCCTTCAAGTACTAATGTACTGCTCCGTAAGAAACGAATTACTCTTAATTACTAACAACACCAAATTCCACAGCCTACGACCGCTACATAAAGCTCTGGGACACAGAAACAGGAGCTTGTACCGGTCGCTTCACGTCCCGCAAAGTGCCATACTGCGCCAAGTTCCATCCCGACGAAGACAAGCAACATCTCTTTGTGACCGGCACTTCTGACAAGAAGATCATATGCGTGAGTAATCCTTGTAGATCACCAACACTGAGCGGGGTTTGCATCCCTCAAAGTGCCATACTGCACCAAGTTCCATCCTGACGAAGACAAGCAACATCTCTTCGTGACCGGCACTTCTGACAAGAAGATCATATGCGTGAGTAATCCTTGTAGATGACCAACACTGAGCGGGGTTACATCCCACAAAGTCCCTTACTGTGCCAAGTTCTATCCCGACGAAGACAAACAACATCTCTTCGTCACCGGCACTTCTGACAAGAAGATCATGTGTGAGTAATCCTAGTAGGTCACCAACACTGAGTGGTGTTTACATCCCACAAAGTCCCTTACTGTGCCAAGTTCTATCCCGACGAAGACAAACAACGTCTCTTCGTCACCGGCACTTCTGACAAGAAGATCATATGCGTGAGTAATCCTTGTAGATCACCAACACTGAGCGGGGTTACATCCCACAAAGTCCCTTACTGTGCCAAGTTCTATCCCGACGAAGACAAACAACATCTCTTCGTCACCGGCACTTCTGACAAGAAGATCATATGCGTGAGTAATCCTAGTAGGTCACCAACACTGAGTGGTGTTTACATCCCACAAAGTCCCTTACTGTGCCAAGTTCTATCCCGACGAAGACAAACAACATCTCTTCGTCACCGGCACTTCTGACAAGAAGATCATATGCGTGAGTAATCCTTGTAGATCACCAACACTGAGCGGGGTTACATCCCACAAAGTCCCTTACTGTGCCAAGTTTTATCCCGACGAAGACAAACAACATCTCTTCGTCACCGGCACTTCTGACAAGAAGATCATGTGTGAGTAATCCTAGTAGGTCACCAACACTGAGTGGTGTTTACATCCCACAAAGTCCCTTACTGTGCCAAGTTCTATCCCGACGAAGACAAACAACGTCTCTTCGTCACCGGCACTTCTGACAAGAAGATCATATGCGTGAGTAATCCTTGTAGATCACCAACACTGAGCGGGGTTACATCCCACAAAGTCCCTTACTGTGCCAAGTTCTATCCCGACGAAGACAAACAACATCTCTTCGTCACCGGCACTTCTGACAAGAAGATCATATGCGTGAGTAATCCTAGTAGGTCACCAACACTGAGTGGTGTTTACATCCCACAAAGTCCCTTACTGTGCCAAGTTCTATCCCGACGAAGACAAACAACATCTCTTCGTCACCGGCACTTCTGACAAGAAGATCATATGCGTGAGTAATCCTTGTAGATCACCAACACTGAGCGGGGTTACATCCCACAAAGTCCCTTACTGTGCCAAGTTTTATCCCGACGAAGACAAACAACATCTCTTCGTCACCGGCACTTCTGACAAGAAGATCATGTGTGAGTAATCCTAGCAGGTCACCAACACTGAGTGGTGTTTACATCCCACAAAGTCCCATACTGCGCCAAGTTCCATCCCTATGAAGACAAGCAACATCTCTTCGTGACCGGCACTTCTGACAAGAAGATCATATGCGTGAGTAATCCTTGTAGATAACCAGCACTGAGCGGGGTTTACATCCCACAAAGTACCATACTGCGCCAAGTTCCATCCGGACGAAGACAAACAACATTTCTTCGTGGCGGGCACTTCTGACAAGAATATCATATTATGCGTGAGTAAACCAGGGATGTTACAGAGCTCCGGTTCCGTTAAGTCGGAACTTCCGATTGGTTTGAAACATCCGCTTCGGTTTCGGTTCTGTTACTTTCAAAACAGAAGTTATATCGGATGTCGTAGCAACACAGCGGGGGAAATGAGTGGCTTACATAAAAAACAAACAGGTTTATACCTGTCAATAGACTCAGCTTAGACCTACCACTAACATCTCGTCCACCTATCACTCGGGCTCCGATTCTGGTTCCGCTTCCGTTTTCGGTTCCGATTTCGTTTCTGGTTCCGATAAACTATATTTAAAACATCTGATTCCGCTTTCGGTTCCGTTAAAACCACATCTGTTACATCCCTGGAGTAAACCATCCCTAGATCACAAACACTGTAGTGTGAGGGTAGTACGTCCCGCAAAGTGCCATACTGTGCGAACTTGCATCCTGAGGAATGTACCTATGACTTGAAAACGTCACATATTCTCGAACGCACCCATAAGGTAAGTTATGTGCCAACCCGTCCCTTATTAGCCCTCACGGTGCGGTAAGCGCATCGGGAAAAACGTGTACTGTGGAGAGTATCCTCCAATTAATACTCTCAAAATATACTTGTTAATTATTTATTTTCTTTTTTATATTATTAGCTAATACATTTAAATCGACCATCTGTTTAGGCTGTCCCTTTTAGACTCCCTGAAAGAATCCTGAACGTCTGACATAGAACGTCCGAAATCTTAATTTAAATAACACCGTGCCAGACAGTGTTTGAGAAGAGAGGTTGTAAAGGTAGACGACCTTTACAGTACAGTCGAGAGAGACATAGTGGAACCCCCTGGCTGAGTCCGTCCCGATGAGGACAAGCAGGACCTATTCATGCCTGGCACTCTCCAGCCCATTCTTAATTTTTATTATTAAATGAATATGAAGAGGTGATTAGTACTAACTAGTACGTACTGTAGCTTTAGACTGGAAGTTTAATTTTTGCCTATTTTTAAAGTTCAAAATATATTTAATTATTAATTTCTCAGTGGTGGTAGAGGCTGGTAGCATGGCGGTAAGACGTCCGACTTTCAATCCGAAGGTATCGGGTTCAAACCCCGGTTCGTACCAATGAGTTTTTCGGAACTTATGTACTAAATATCATTTGATATTTATCAGCTTTTCATTGAAGGAAAACATCGTGAGGAAACCTGCATACACCCGCGAAGAATGTATGTGAAGTTCCCAACCCGCCTTGGGCAAACGCGGGGACTATAGCCCGATCCCTCTCGTGCATGAGAGGAGGCCTGTGCCCAGCAGTGGGACGTATATAGGCTAACTAAACCAGAAACTACCACAAAATCATCTAACATTTAGAGGACACAGTTCAGATAGGAAAGCATATCAAACGTTTTGTGAAGCAATCAGATTTAGATTTTCATTATTATTTTATTTTAATTAAACAATACGTACTTGTATGTCTCTCAAGCTGTTTTGATATGCCTTCTTATAGAACTACGCATTATTGTGTATCTTTAAGATATAATATTACTGTATTACTGTTTTGAAAAAATAAGTCCCGCCGAGTTTCTTGCCGGTCATAAATAATACTTCTCGGGTCAGAGGTGTAGGGTTAGAACCGGAGGTAGTTTTTTTTTTTCTCCGACGTTCATAAGTGCATTGTAATGTGCCTAAATTGAAGAATAAATATCTTTTATCTTTTTTTTATCTTTAACATATTATTATATTGGTCAGTGGGACACCCGCACGGGGGAGATCGCGCAGGAGTACGACCGGCACCTCGGGGCCGTCAACACCATCACGTTCGTGGACGACAACCGCCGCTTCGTCACCACCTCCGACGACAAGAGCCTGAGGGTGTGGGAGTGGTGAGTCAAACATTACATTACATGTATTTCATTATTATTTTTGCATGTATTTAAAGTGGGGCATTCCACTCATACAATATTGTTATTAAATCAAATACAAACATTGAAAACATTGAAACAATAATCAACCTAGCAGGACTCGAACCTGCATCGATACGGCTTGCCGGGGCTCGATCGCTTTACCAATTAAGCTATGGGTCAAGTTACTAAGTTGACGAAATTTTCAATGCTTTCAATTATCTTTTTGCATTTATTTTGATCTACTTCGGCTGCTGCAGCTGAAAATTTCGTTCGTTTCGTGCAGCTTAATTGGTAAAGCGATCGAGCCCCGGCAAGGCGTATCGATGCAGGTTCAAGTCCTGCTGGGTTATTTTTTCAATGTTTTCAATGTTTGTATTTGATTTAATAGCAATATATAACATGTATTTATTATTCAATTTATACAGGTTTTAACAAAAATACTGGTAATCCGTTTAAGAGAGTAATTGGTATTGTATTACGACTAAGAAGTAGGAGGAAACCCAGCCGTCTTTGTATGGACACGTCGTCCCAGCCGTCTTTGTATGGACACGTCGTCCCAGCCGTCTTTGTATGGACACGTCGTCCCAGCCGTCTTTGTATGGACACGTCATCCCAGCCGTCTTTGTATGGACACGTCGTCCCAGCCGTCTTTGTAGGTAAAGCGTCTTAGCTTTGTAGGTAAAGTCTGACCAGAAATATATGATCATGCGCCATGTTGCGGAATTTAACTTATTTCTTACACTGGCAATAATATTAATGACAGAATGATATGCATGTGTGAGTGCACCTGATATTGTCACTGTTTGTCAGTGTCATTGAGGCGGTTTACTTGAATAATCATAAAGTGTTGAATATTAAATAATAAACTACAAAAAAATTCCAAAATTATCCATAACCAAGCGCGAAACCTTGTAAATAGTGTATATAATTAAACTATTTATTTATTTATTATTAAAAACAGTTACACAGCATTACAGTAAAAACCAAGGCACTGCGAACTACAAAATAAACATATGAAATAACTAATTATATCCCTATAGGCAGCAGTGGAGGAGATAAATTATAACAAGATGACGAATGAAAGAGAGATTTAATTAAAATATAAAAACTACATCTAGATCTCAACCTAAGGTGTCCTAAGAGCCGATGTTAGGTGTCAAAAGGCACAGAGTGGATGCGCACTCTGGTTTTATCAATACGATACGCCGGGACCGATTGCCCAATATCGATGACGCGCGGCGCGGGCGGCTGCACGTAACGTGGTGACGTGGACGCATACGCAGGCGTGACGCAGTGCTGATGACGCGACGTTGTGACGTATACCGGTGACGTAGCCATGCTGTGGTGCAGTGTGCGAGGTGCGTATATAACAAACTTAATACTAGGTCGATTTAGGCGACGCAACTGCGTGGCTACGTTGCGTCGTCTGATCTGGCGTAGGATAATAAACTGCTGTAAATAATACGCTCGGGAAATGAATCTATCTCGCTGTGAAACATTTTCAAATTAACATCAGAGCTGACAGGTAAACAAATCAAGATGTCATCATACCATAGAGAATAATACGCTCTATGACTATACTGAACAGTTGTCATATAAATGAGAATAATAGCGCCCTCTTGACAATAATCATATATTTCTGGTCAGGCTTTAGGTACTTATGAAGTATTTATATGAAACGTCATTCGCTTCAGCCGATTCGGCGTCGATAAATACGCTGACAACCAAGTCAACTTGTTATGGCTCCGTCAGACTGGCGCCAAGTGCGGGTGGCGCGTGCGATGCGCTCGCGTCGCGTCTCACTCAAAAACGCGCGAGTTTAACAGAGCCTTTACAGCGCTTTTGAAAATGTTGACCGCTAATGCTTGTTTTTTACAGGGATATCCCCGTGGACATGAAGTACATCGCGGACCCGTCCATGCACTCGCTCCCCGCAGTCACGCGCGCGCCCAACGGCAAGTGGCTCGCCTGCCAGAGCATGGACAACAAGGTCAGTTGGGTTGTTAGTGTAATGTACGGCCGAGACAGACGCGAGTCTGTTCCCCACAGGGACGTCCACGTGGACATGAAGTACATCGTAAACCCGTCTATGTATGGACAAAAAAGTCAGCTGTATTGGCAGCCGAATAGCACCAGAACCTATTCACAGTGTTGTGTTCCTGGGGGTGAAAAGGTCGCGAGAGCTCAAAGAGGAATCGTATGTTGATGACGAGGAACTCTCTTGTCTTTTGTCCCTTTGGCCGTCAACACAGTGAATCCTCCTTGGCTCGTTTATATTTTAGGTACGGTCACGTCTGAAAATATGGATACATTAAATGTGACAAAAACAAGGAGACAAAACTCATGGGTATACATCAGTTGTACATGTACAAAACTTGCCTATTTATTAGAAAAATATTAACTAAAACGTTACATAGTCAAGTGACATTCGCCACAAATAGAGAAATGGGCAAGCGCATCCTACGAAATGCTCACAACTTATACTTACCCCCAGCACGCACAAAAAAAATTGGTAAAAAAAATATAGTCTATGAAGGAGCACGTATCTACAATAACTTACCAAAAACCGTGAAAGAAGCCACTACTATATTTAGTTCTAAAAAGAAACTTAAAGCCCACATACTACTAAATATTCCGGTCGCCTAGTTCTGGCCCTGTCTTGCACACAACATGTGTTCGTATGCCGCAAGCAAACAATGTAACGAATTGTGCTTCTACCCATTATAAAACAATTAAAAATGTACGTATACATGCACTTTAGATATTATTTACTTACTGGCGTTCATTTTGTAATTAGATTTAAAATTAGACATTTAATGTTAATGAAAAACTGGTAAAATTATTCTAGTATAATCTTAAGTTCTCGTTAAGTGAAATGTAAATTTCTTATGAGACAATAAATTTCTTTAACCCGAAAAACAATGTATCCAAGACTTAACGCCTTGGTAATGGAGTCGTGGCTACATATTTTTGACACATCGAATGTTTCCATGTTTTCAGACGTGACTGTACTTGTCGTGTGTCTGTCTATGGAACCGTAGCATTAAAACTGTTGACCAATTAAAATGACGTTTTATTATGGTTATATTCTCCTAGCCTAGTCGGTAGTGACCCTGCCTATGAATCAGGAAGTCCCAGGTTCGAATCCTGGTCAAGGCATTTATTTGCGTGTAAGTATTTATCTATATCTATTATATATATCGTCGCCTAGTACCCACAACACAAGCCTTATTGAGCTTACTGTGGGACTAGGTTGATTTGTGTAAGATTGTCCCATAATATTTATTTATTTATTTGAAAGCAGTCTTTCTAGGGAGTGATTTCTAGACATGTTTTATCAAAATCAATTCAGGTGTTTCAGGTATTTTCATATACTTTCAAAAAACGATTTGTAATCTTTTCTACTTACTAGGTCGTGGTGTTCAGCGCGCTCAACCGGTTCAAGATGAACCGTAAGAAGACGTTCACCGGACACATGGTGGCCGGGTACGCTTGCTCCGTGGACTTCTCCCCCGACATGAGGTGAGTGCTACATCTATCTTACTTATAAATAAATAAATATTATGGGACAATTTAACACAAATCAACCTAGTCCCACAGTAAGCTCAATAAGGCTTGTGTTGTGGGTACTAGACGACGATATATGTAATATATAGATAGAGATAAATACTTAAATACATAGAAAACATCCATAACCCAGGAACAACTATTCGTGATGAACACACAAATAAATGCCCTGACCAGGATTCGAACCCGGGACCTCCTGCTTCATAGGCAGGGTCACTACCAATTAGGCTAGGAGGCCGTCAAAACTTATGTTAGGGCCACACGGCATACAACCACAGCCCTCTACCACGAGACCTTGGCAGAAAACAGTGATTTTAAACCATGTAGCCCGTGTTTGTGCCAAATTCTACATGACCTTTAAACGCCCTTGGTGGCTAGGCGTGCTCTGCCAACCATTGGCAGAAGCGGTTGGTTGATTGTCAGCCATGTAGACGCTCGCTTCAACAACTCGCTTCAACCGAGGTCACGTGGCAGAATCTGCGGCTATCTGCCGTCTGGTCCTAACTTTACGTGGGCATATAATAAGTACCTAATGGGGAAGGCTGGTGAAAACTTTTTCTAGAGGGCGTTTCCAGATTCCGTACAATAAGAGAAAGAGACACATACAATGAGAGAAAGAGACAGAAGATGAATGGTCCTTAACTAGTATGCAGTAAAAAAGCTTTTCTTACGCAGAAATCTTCCCTATGATAAAATATAAAAAAGATAAAAGATTAAATATCTTTTCTTCAATTTAGGCACATTACAATGCACTTATGAACGTCAAGAGAGAAAAAAAACTACCACCGGTTCTAACCCTACACCTCTGACCCGAGAAGTATTATGACCGGCAAGAATCTATGCGGGACTTATTTTTTCAAAACAGTAATACATTATATCTTAAAGATACACAATCGTGGCGTTATTATACAGCATTTTAATTGTAGTGTATATCAGAAACCGGTGGATTTCAATTTCGAAACAATTCGAGACAAGATATTGTCATTTTCACGAAAATAAATAAAAATAAAAACTACATCGTTTAATACAAATGTAGCCTTTTCCGATTGGTGAGAATTATTGGTGAGCAAATAGTTATTTGTGCAACAAGAGAGGAAAGTTGGTTTTTCTTGCGAGTGTTGATTTTGAGTCCCGAGTAAGCAAAAGATTCTATAATTGAATCACGAGCGAAGCGAGGAACTCAAAAACACGAGATGTAAAATAACTTTGCTCTCGTGTGACACATACAACTTTTCACCTCAGTAGTGAGAACATATTAAAGGTTAAAAATATGTCTTTCGAATTTGTTATAGACCCCGAAATATGAAGTGGCAGTTCATGGCCTTCACTAAATTAAAAAACCACTTTGTCTCACTCCCTGGAGTAACGAAAGTCTCCCTTTCGTCACTCCAGGGACTGACGAAAGTGCGACTTTCGTCACTGTGTATTCGCAGGGAAGTAGGCTTATTCGAGCTGCTGAGGTGAAAAGGGATTAACTAATAGAGGTTCACACTTCACAGTCAAAAAAATCGTACTCCAAATTTCACAGCTTTACCAAAAGGCTTTTCTAAAGCAGGGACGGAAACCGGTTACCAATAAAAGGGGTATTGGGTATTTGATAGGGGTTTTATAAACTATCGATTCGGCCAACACATCGTTGACCTATCCAAAGCTAAGCGCTTACTGAAACTAAAACTCCTAATGAGGTTTCCCTATCAAGTGTTATCAGAATGCGATCAAGGTATTTTAATCTCTATTGCTATGGCATTCGACGGGAAACCACTTTGAATATGGTTAACTTTGTACAAAACGGTTTTCAAAAGCAATAAGCTCACCCTAATGATAAAGTAACCATATTATAGGGTTACCCTATCGAAAAGATTTATCAAATAGAGGGGTTTTCTGGTCCCTGTTTAGACGTGTGCGCCGCGCCGTGGGACCCACGCCGCCGCCGCCGCCGCGGATTTCAAAATCCACGCCGTTGGCCAAAATTTCAGAATTCGGCAAAAATTAGCCAATGACAATTACCGATTAAGGAAAGTCAGTTGAATATTTGACTACGTATATTGACGAATTAAACAATGAAAACAACTACACATTGAAATAGTTTGGGTTTGGTCAATTCCTTCTCTTTCGGGAGATTAATAAATGTGTATGATTTAACCGCTCACCTAACAAATATGAAGTCTTATTAATAAGATTGGTAACGAAAATAATAAATCTGCCATCAAAACCTTCATTGTTATCCTGAGAAAAGAAGTGTTTTCGGTGGCAGGATTGATCATTAATACTGAACAGTATGTATGGACCTACTGCGAGTCAAAAAAGGTCTTCATCATCACTAGTCGTTCCCTCAAAGCTGAGGATCATGTCCTTCCCTCCCTCGCTAAGCGCATGGCTTCTTGCAGTGTTAATTGCATGGGTGCAGTGATTTGGGCACACCATCTTGCAGGTGGAGGGCCTCTTAGTCTTGTGCCTTCAACTTTTCCCGTCATGATGATCTTCTCCAGGTTATCCGAGGAGCGTCGAGAGAGGTGACCGAAGTATGTGGTCCTGGCACGTCGTAGACAACCAGCGTTTTATGCGTAGATCCTCTAGTATGGACTGATTAATACGCATCGCAGTCCAAGGTATCCGTAAAAGCCCTCGCCAACACCACATCTCAAACGCGTCGATACGGCTTTTCAGATCTGCCTTGATAGTCCAAGTTTCAGAACCGTATAGGAAAATTGGAAACACCTAGGAACGCATAAATCTAACCTTAGTCTGCCTCTGTATGCCGCGATCTCTCCAGATCCTATCTAACCGAGTCATTTGAATCCTCCGGATGATTTCACGTTCACACCTACCATCGCTAGATAGAAGTGAGCCTAGGCGGCGCCGAGGGGGCGCTGACGCATTCTAGGTATTTCAGTGTTAGGCTTCGTGGAGGAGACTATTTCCGGTGTACGAACATTAACTTGGTTTTGGCATGGTTGATGTGAAGTCCTAATTCGATGTTCTCCGCTTCTATTCGCCGGAACAAAAGACACATCTCCTCCTCATTGGAAGCCAAGAAGTGTTGTGCCGCCAATTGATATGCCACCGTCCCAGTTCTCGGTGACCTTACGTAAGATAATAATAATAATAATAAATACTCTTTATTGCACACCTCATACAGTTACAAGCACAAATTTTACAATTAGATAAATTTAGGTAGAGGTAACAACAGGGGGTCTTATCGCTAATGAGCGATTTCTTCCAGACAACCTTTGGGTAGTGGAGACTAGAGAAAAACAATAAGCAGTAGGTGGTGCATAGAAACAAAAGAGACGAAATAGATAACACAGCACATTCATATGAATATACATACTTAAGTAAATACAAAATAAACATACATATATACATATATAATACACACAGTAAGAAACAACAGTGTCAACTTAAAAACCTAAGGAAGAGATAAATAGTATTCCTTAAGTTGCGATTTAAAGCTACCAATAGATTGCGCGCGTTTTATGTTGAGAGGGAGAGAATTCCACAAACGAACGGCCTGGAACGTAAATGAGCAATTATAAAATTTGGAAGATGAAGATGGCACTTTTAGGAGCAATTTTTGAGAGGATCTAATAGAATTAAGATAAGAGAAACGCTCTTTGAGGTAGCGGGGAGTTGCAGGGTTAAAAAGTATAGAAAAGAGTAAAGAAAGTATGTGAGAGTTACGGCGGTGACGGATAGGGAGCCATTTGAGTTGAGAACGAAAACTAGAAACATGGTCGAATTTGCGTAATCCGAAAATGAACCGAATGCAGGCATTTTGAATACGCTCAAGCTTATTAAGTTGCTCCTCGGTTAGGTCTAAATAGGAGATATCTGCATAATCAAGAATGGGGAGAAGTAACGACTGAGCAAGCGCAATTTTAGTAGCAATTGGCAGGAAATTCCGGAGCCGTCTGAGAGACCCTATGGCAGCAAACATCTTCCTGCTCACTTCACTCACCTGAGGCACCCATGATAGACAACGATCCATGATTACGCCAAGATTTTTCACTTGGTTGGAAAAAGGAATTTGGATACCATCGAAGACTATCGGAGGGAGCCTGAGAAAGTCAATTTTGGAGATTTGTTTAGCGCTACCCATCACAATTACCTGTGACTTTAGGGGGTTTACTTTTAAACCGTAATTTTGACTCCAATTTGATATGCGGAGCAGATCAAGATTCGTGGCTTCTATAACTGAATTGAGATCGCTATGCATACCCTGCAAATATATTTGAAGGTCGTCGGCATAGAGGTGATACGAAGAGGAGAGATCAAGAGTTATGGAATTAATGAAGATAGAAAATAAAAGAGGAGACAGCACACCACCCTGTGGAACACCAGCTGATGTGCTGCACCAGGAAGAACACGAAGAATCTAGTTTTATTCTTTGCCGACGACCAACCAAATAGCTGCGGAACCAGTCAATCGCTGCAGCCGATATGTTAGGAGACTGTAAGAACGCGAGCAAAATGTCAAAATCGACCGTGTTAAAGGCATTACTGAAATCTAGAAGTGCAAGAACTGTAAGCTTCTGGTCATTCATACCCAAACGGATGTCATCGGTAACCTTGACAAGAGCCGAGGTAGTACTGTGGCCCGGACGAAAACCAGATTGAAATGGGTTTAGGAGGTCATTTCTATTCAGGAAGGAAGTTAGTTGCTGATGCACTAGCCGTTCGAGGACTTTGGATAGGAAAGGAAGAATGGAGATGGGGCGATATTCAGAGAAGGAACTGGGGTTGGATTTTTTGGGTAAAGGAATAATATTGGCATCCTTCCACAGACTGGGAAAAGTACTTGATGAAATGGAAAAATTCAGAATACCGGTGATAATAGGAACAAACCAATCAAGGAGAGGGAGTATCATATTTCGGCTAACACAGTCAACACCAACGGCGTTAGAAGTGATATTCAATATACCCTTCCTAACATCACTCTCACAGAAATGGCTAAAATAGAAAGAAGAGAAATCTAAGGCAGGAAGTGATGAAAGATGATGAAGTGAGTTAGATTTCTTAGGACCACTGAAACAGGTGGACGATGAAAAATGCTGGTTAAGCTGGTCAACGCTAATATTGTTTAAATTGGTTGCCTGTTGAGATTTGCCAACTCCGAGACCTTTCAAAAATTTCCACACTTTGGCTGGATTTCTATCTTCAACAGAACTGTGAATATGACGCCTCTGAGCATCTCGACATATAGTGCTACAGCGATTGCGCAGGGTATGATATTTAAGTTTATTTTTCTCAGAGTTGTTAGCCTTATACTTAGATTTAGATTGATTCTTCCTCTCTATAAGGGCTTTAATATCCTCAGTGAGCCAAGGAGCAGGGAGATGCTTGACTTTTATTGCACGAACAGGAGCATGAGCGTCATAAAGTTGTGTGAGGAGCGAATTAAAGAGAGAAACTTGATCGTCTACCGAACCCGCTCGAGCGATACTGCTCGAATCGATTGTTAAAGCGTCATATCGAAGCTTTTCCACATTTAATCCACTAAAATTGCGCTGCAAAAGAATTTTTGATTTAGATTTGGGAGGACGAATTTTGTAAGAGAGATAAAGCAGATCATGATATGAGAAGGCATCCGCGGAGTATTGTCCAAATTTAGACACATGAGAAGTCGAAGAAACTAAAGTTAAATCAAGAAGAGAAGGCGAGCAATTTGGAAAATAGTGTGTGGCGTCTGAAGGGAGAATAGTTAGATTGCATGCATCTACCAGGGATTTAAGGCGCCGGGATCGACTGTCATCCTTCAGAAGACACGTATTTAGATCTCCCATAAGAATGTGATGATTATAAGAAGGCATAAGGTCTTCGAGAAGTTTCTCAAGAGATTCAAAGTAATTAACGTGAAGGGAGGGGGAATAAAAAACGCCAAGTAAAAGTTTGGAATGAGAGAGGGAAACGTCGAGAAACATATACTCTGCGGCATCAGAAGTAGAAGAACTGGCAGATACATTAACAATTGAATAGGGGATGTAAGAACGAAGGTAAATCGCAACTCCACCGCCACCTCTTCCAAGGCGGTCGTGCCGAATTAAATTGAAACCAGGTAAAGAGTAAGACGTTGAAGGCAAAGCTGGTCTGAGCCACGATTCGGAAATTAAAATAGCATGAATGTTCTTAATGTCAAAAGAGAGTAACATATCGCTGTAATGTGCAGGAATACTTTGCGCATTTAAATGCACAACGTTAAAATTTTTAGGTACATCATTAAACTGAGATTCCAGAATGTCGTGAAGCGAAGGAGGCAAACTATGGAAACTGTCTTCACTTACACTATCTAAGGAGGAAAAAGATAAATACTGATCACTGTTATCACTGAAAGGCATCTGAAATATATATATAAAGTTAAAAATATAATAAGTATATAATAAGTGTATACTAATATTCAATAAATATAAAAATATATACAGTAAAAACTAAACAAAAACTCCACAATCTACCCGCCAGCAGCAAATCGGAGGCTGTAAGATGTATTCGCCGTAGATATTAAACAGCTTCGGAGACAATATACAGCCCTGTCTTACTCCTCTTTCCGGCTTGAACTGGTCCGACAAGGTGTTGTCGATGCGCACTCTATCAGTACTTTCGGCGTACAAGTTCTCAATAAGGTAAGCTAAGTGAACAGGGACACCCATCTCTAGGAGCACGTACAGCATGTTTTTCCATCTAACACAGTCGAATGCTTTGGCGTAATCAATGAATCATAGGACTAATGGCTTGTTCCATTCACGACATCTCTCGATGATCTGGCGCACGATGAAAATTTGCTCCCGTGTCCCTCGCCCAGATACAAAGCCAGCTTGCTCTGCAAGTATTTGCCGCTCCAGGAACTTTGTCAATATAATAGACAAAGTTCTATAGTTGTCACATTTTAGCGTCGAGCCTTTTTTTATGGAGAGGTATAACCATGGATTCAGTCCAGTCTCTCGGCCACTGGCCAGTTCTCCACAGTTTGCAGCAAATCTGGTGTAAGAACTGTGTACCTTCGCCACCTAGATTCTTTAGGAGATTTAGCGCATATACCATCAGTACCCACGGCATTAACTTTCAGACGTCTGATAGCGTCTTCCATTTCGCAAATAAATATGTCCGGCTCTAGATGTTTCGGAACTTCTCGATAGAATAGTCCCGAATAGTCTCTCCATCTAGCCAACACATTTCCCAGGTCTGATAGTGTTTCCATCAGTATCCGCTATCTGCCAGCTTCTAGGTTTGTACTCGTAGTCGTGGGTGAGAAGTTTGACTTTCTGGAACAAGTCTTTAGAATGGGCAGTTGCAGCATGGTTTTCGATTTCGTCACACAAAGCATGGATTGAATTATTCTGCGTGCCCTTTTCACACAAGTGTGTAGCCTGGAATACTCCTTTCTTGCTATGTCTGTGTTAAGGCCTTGTTCTTTGAGAGTCCCCTGTCGCTCAATAAGTTCCCAGGTAGCATCAGAAATCCAGGGTTTCCGTCTTGCTTGGCTCCCAGGAGTGGGGATGACTTTATTTATTTAATCTAGAAACAAACAGTCTTATATAGTTGTATATAACACTAAACATTTTTTTAAACTAGACTTACAGTTTCCTTAAGAATATTATTTGAAATTACGTTTACCCTAATAAATACATAAAGCAACCAAACACTCAAAAGCACTCAAAAACAGAGTTATTTGTGTGTGTACAAAAAAAAAAAATGTAATAGTAATAAAGGCACCCTAGGTTAGGTTCCTTATTTTTATCCTTTCTCCTCTTTCGCTGTTTCGGACACAACCGCCTTAAAGCCATTCCGTGTTGTCTCTGTATCTTCAAAAGGATCCCTTATAACGTCCTTTATCTTGAGAGGCAACCTTCTGGCGAGCTCCCGCAAGACATTTCTTGGTAGCTGGCCTTGGTACACTTGGCTTTAGATGGAGTTGGCTTGAAAAGGACCTAAATTTATCACAATTATGAAAAACATCAACATAAATGTTCCAAAAAATAGCAATTTCCGAAAAATAGGCAGAACTGAAGTGTACTAGAAAAAAAACACCCTTTAATAAGCAAACGGCCTATTATGTTCCTTGTTCCTAAAAAGATTTTGATATTTAACATATTTTTAATGCGAAACGTGAGCCTTACGACCAGGGACCGGAAAACCCCTTCATTTGATTAATCGTTTCGATAGGGTAACCCTATCAAAGTCTTACCCTAATGATAGGGTTACCCTATCACTGGGTTACCCTATCGATATGGAAATCATTTTGAATAGGCTTAATCCTTTTCAATGTGGTTTCCGAGTCGAATGGGGTAAAGCTAGCCTTAATATTTACCGCTTACCCTATCATAGGGCTACCCTTTTCCTGTCTCTTTTCCACGCAGGCAGGCGGTTCTATCTTTCTCATTTGAAATGGAACAGGAGAGGTGGCGGCGGAACAAATTGAGTGAATATAAGATTTGCTGTCGTTTATTCATTCTGGAAAAGTCACACTCACAGTCCAGTCCTCTACTCGCGTACACAACTTTAAATTAAATAATTTCTGTTAAAGAAATGTGTCTTACCTTCAGTTTATTTTTGCATAGTTCGCACGCACTGATGAGTTGGACAATAATTATTTTGAATAAGAATAAAAACACAATTTTTATTCATATTCAAATCGATTTGACACAAACCAATACATTCTTGGCTCAGTTGAGCCTGTGGTCCGCTTGGCAACCTAATCCCATGAATTGGCGTAGGGATTGGTAGTCGTTTTCAGCTAATTTTTTTTACCAAATTTTTTTGTGCGTGCTGGGGGTAAGTATAAGTTGTGAGCATTTCGTAGGATGCGCTTGCCCATTTCTCTATTTGTGGCGAATGTCACTTGACTATGCAACGTTTTAGTTAATATTTCTCTAATAAATAGGCAAGTTTTGTACATGTACAACTGATGTATACTCATGAGTTTTGTCTCCTTGTTTTTGTCACATTTAATGTATCCATATTTTCAGACGTGACCGTACCTAAAATATAAACGAGCCAAGGAGGATTCACTGTGTTGACGGCCAAAGGGACAAAAGACAAGAGAGTCCCTCGTCATCAACATACTGCTTCCTCTTTGAGCTCTCGCGACCTTTTCACCCCCAGGAACACAACACTGTGAATAGGTTCTAGTGCTATTCGGCTGCCAATACAGCTGACTTTTTTGTCCATACATAGACGGGATTACGATGTACTTCATGTCCACGGGGACTGTATTGGTTTGTGTCAAATCGATTTGTCACAAACCAATACATTCATTCTCCTAGCGTTTGTCCCGGCTTTTGCCACGGCTCAGTTGAGCCTGTGGTCCGCTTGGCAACCTAATCCCATGAATTGGCGTAGGGATTGGTAGTCGTTTTCAGCTAATTATGGGATATACGATTTTAAGCTCACATTATAAATATTATTTGAAACGGGGTTTTACCATGTATATTAGCGTTATTGGGCATCCGATATTTCGGGTGCGAGGTAAATACCCCGTTTCAAATAATATTTATAATTAGGGGATGTAGATTTCGAAAATAATTTCTGTTTTATAATCCAAGATCGCGGTTATATACTTGTTACTTAAAATCGTCATGGTAGTTATTTTCGGCTAATTATTCGGGGTGTATTTTTTTTAATACTACGACGGTGGCAAACAAGCATACGGCCCACCTGAAGGTAAGCAGTTACCGTAGCCTATGGACGCCTGCAACCCCAGAGGATTCACATGCGCGTTGCCTACCCTTTAGGTACCTATTCACTCCTTTTTTGAAGAACCTCATACTGTAGCCCGCTGGGAAAACCTCGGCAGTGTATAAATTATATCTGTTTTAAAATTCAAGATGGACTGGTTTCTTTATTATTATTATTATACACGGTGAATCTGAGTAACCCGACAGATTTCAACCATAAATTCCTGAGGTCATAAGGAGTAATAAATGTTATATGAAAATTCATAAATAGGTCGATGTCAGGAAAAATTTTTTTTTTCTTTTTTTTGGATTTTTTTTAAATGCTTTTGAACATAAAAACATAAATGTTATTGGTAAAACTGACGATTAAAATAAATTAGTACATTTTGCCAACGACCACTCTGGAGTGAATCGACAAAGAAGAAGAACTCTTGAAACTAGGCTAATTCCAGAAAAGTTTATAAGACATTTAAGTCTCAGTCAGTTATTTATCAGTCAATTATCAGGAATTTATGGTTAAAATCTATCGGGTTACATAGGCTGCTATTTATATATCCGGAAACCGGGATTACAATCTTCTTAAATAGCATATTTGACCTCCATGGTAAAATTTGAACTTTTTTAAGTACTGGCCGGTATATTTTTTCTTTCTTATTAACGCTTGTGTTTTGTTTTTGACGGGTTTTAAATGTCATCTCGCAGCAAGAATGGAACTCACTCGTGAAAATATTCGTGCTATGATTTATTATGATTTTCGGCGTGGTTTAACGCAACAACAGTGCATAGATCAACTAACTTCAACTTTTGGTGATGAAGCCCCATCTAAAACTACTGTGTATCACTGGTTTAGTGAGTTCAATCGTGGACGTAGTATGCTTACGGACGAAGTTAAGGCAGGTCGCCCGAAATCGGTCGTTGTACAACAAAATATCGAGGCTGTGCGAAAACTTATAATGGACGACCGACATGTTACGTACCGCGAGATAGAGGCGACTCTGGGTATTTCTATGACCAGCATGAATAGCATATTACATAATTATTTGGCTGTAAAAAATTTTTGTTCGCGTTGGATACCCCACAACTTAACAAAAGAGCAAAAAGATGCTCGCGTCGAATAGTGCAATAAAATGTTAAAAAAATATAACCGTGGTGACTCAAAAGCCGTTTATAACATCTATACAGGTGACGAATCCTGGATCTATGCATACGATCCCGAAACGAAGCAACAATCAACGGTATGGGTGTTTCAAAATGAGCCGAACCCTACGAAAGTTACTCGTGCAAAAAGTACATTGAAACAAATGGTGGCCTACTTCTTCGGTATTAATGGCCATGTAGCTACAGTGCCACTAGAAAACCGTAGAACGGTTAATTCAGAGTGGTACACGACCATTTGCTTACCGGAAGTATTTGAACAAATTCGTAAAACTAACCAGCGACGAAGAATCATTCTTCATCATGACAATGCCAGCTGTCATACGTCACGCGAAACAACTCTATTTTTGGAGGGTCAAAATGTGGAATTAACGGGTCATCCGCCGTACAGCCCTGACTTGGCACCCAACGATTTTTATTTATTTCCAAATATAAAGAATAAATTACGCGGTCAACGATTTTCGACCGCTGAAGATGCTGTCGACGCATTCAAACAACACGTTATGGAGGTACCTCAGGCGGAGTGGCAGAAGTGCTTTAAAAATTGGTTCACGCGAATGCAAAAGTGCATAGATCATCAAGGGGAATACTTTGAAAAACAATAAAACCATTTTCAGCCGTGTACGTTTGTTTGTTTTTTTGTTTCCGGATATATAAGTAGCAACCCTCATACTCAGATTCAGATTATATTTTTTTTCATTTTATAATATTTTTTTCATTTTTTTTTCATTTTATGTTCATTTTATTTTCATTTTATTGTTTATGTTGTGCTTTCATTTTCATTTTTTTTTAAATTTTATTTTCGCTTTATTTTCTTTTTATTTTCGTTTAATTTCGTTTTATTTTCTTTTTATTTTCATTTTATTTTAATTTTTTTTTCCTTTTATTTTCATTTTATTTTCATTTTATTTTCATTTTATTTAATTTTTTTTTTTAATTTTATTTTCATTTTATTTTAATTTTATTTTAATTTTATTTTAATTTTATTTTAATTTTATTTTCATTTTATTTTCATTTTATTTTCATTTTATTTTCATTTTATTTTAATTTTATTTTCATTTTATTTTCATTTAATTTTCATTTAATTTTCATTTTATTTTGATTTTATTTTGATTTTATTTTGATTTTATTTTGATTTTATTTTGATTTTATTTTCATTTTATTTTCATTTTATTTTGATTTTTATTTCATTTTCATTTCATTTTTATTTCATTGTGTCATTTTTATTTTATTTTTATTATAATATAATAGTAGATTGTACAAGTGCATAAAACGTACGATATTACGCGAGGCGTTTATCCATTCGAGCGAAGATTGATATAAAGTCGAGTGTAAAATGGGTTTTATGGACGAGGGTTACACTCTAATTTTCACTTCAATTGCGAGAAAATTATTTATCGGTAATCGTAAAACAATTTCAAGCTGTAACAAAAATATTACAATAAAAACAAATATGTTTTAATTTTTTAATATATTTTTTTGAATTTTCAACATGTGAATTTATAAATTTTCTGCCAAGTCATCAAAACATTTCGGGGCATTTCTAAATTATTATCAACTCCTATTTTATTTTATTTCATTTATTTAATTATAGAAAACACGCAATTCAAATAATTATAGCAAGAATATAATAAAAGAACAAGTTTCAGTATTTTACGAAATTTTACTGCTCAATTAAATTGTGCAATATATTTTGACTGTGTTTGGCTGTTGAGCCACATTCTTGGTCTTAGAAGAAAATTTTACTTTATGCCCTAGAGCTTAAAATGCGATTTTATATCGTCCACGCACGATTTAAAGTCGAACTTTACGAGGGTTGCTACTTATATATCCGGAAACAAAAAAACAAACGTACACGGCTGAAAATGGTTTTATTGTTTTTCAAAGTATTCCCCTTGATGATCTATGCACTTTTGCATTCGCGTGAACCAATTTTTAAAGCACTTCTGCCACTCCGCCTGAGGTACCTCCATAACGTGTTGTTTGAATGCGTCGACAGCATCTTCAGCGGTCGAAAATCGTTGACCGCGTAATTTATTCTTTATATTTGGAAATAAATAAAAATCGTTGGGTGCCAAGTCAGGGCTGTACGGCGGATGACCCGTTAATTCCACATTTTGACCCTCCAAAAATAGAGTTGTTTCGCGTGACGTATGACAGCTGGCATTGTCATGATGAAGAATGATTCTTCGTCGCTGGTTAGTTTTACGAATTTGTTCAAATACTTCCGGTAAGCAAATGGTCGTGTACCACTCTGAATTAACCGTTCTACGGTTTTCTAGTGGCACTGTAGCTACATGGCCATTAATACCGAAGAAGCAGGCCACCATTTGTTTCAATGTACTTTTTGCACGAGTAACTTTCGTAGGGTTCGGCTCATTTTGAAACACCCATACCGTTGATTGTTGCTTCGTTTCGGGATCGTATGCATAGATCCAGGATTCGTCACCTGTATAGATGTTATAAACGGCTTTTCAGTCACCACGGTTATATTTTTTTAACATTTTATTGCACCATTCGACGCGAGCATCTTTTTGCTCTTTTGTTAAGTTGTGGGGTATCCAACGCGAACAAATTTTTTTTACAGCCAAATAATTATGTAATATGCTATTAATGCTGGTCATAGAAATACCCAGAGTCGCCTCTATCTCGCAGTACGTAACATGTCGGTCGTCCATTATAAGTTTTCGCACAGCCTCGATATTTTGTTGTACAACGACCGATTTCGGGCGAACTGCCTTAACTTCGTCCGTAAGCATACTACGTCCACGATTGAACTCACTAAACCAGCGATACACAGTAGTTTTAGATGGGGCTTCATCACCAAAAGTTGAAGTTAGTTGATCTATGCACTGTTGTTGCGTTAAACCACGCCGAAAATCATAATAAATCATAGCACGAATATTTTCACGAGTGAGTTCCATTCTTGCTGCGAGATGACATTTAAAACCCGTCAAAAACAAAACACGAGCGTTAATAAGAAAGAAAAAATATACCGGCCAGTACTTAAAAAAGTTCAAATTTTACCATGGAGGTCAAATATGCTATTTAAGAAGATTGTAATCCCGGTTTCCGGATATATAAATAGCAGCCTATGTACGAGCATGAGAAGTGAAAAAAGAGTATATCTGCCTACCTTGGATTTTAAAACAGATATAACTTTTGCTGGGCATAAGGGAAACTACGCCTTAGTGGGATTAGGTCCAGTTTCCACACGATGTATTCTTACACCGAAAAACCCAGATTACATTCTTATACGCGGAACATTATTTAAAATAAAAAGCATGATTAAATGATTCTGTTAAGAATCGATTATTTTTATTACATTTTCTCGCATATACTCGTATTAGTCCCGACGAAATTATTTTGAATCATTTTAACGGGAATACAATCAACATAAGTTTATTCTTACGATATTTTTTTCAAATAATGATTTTATTCTTCAGTGTCCAACTCTGACTGATATTGATCGTTTCATTATACTAAAAGTATCGGTGAACGGCGTCACATTTTGCTGGAGCCATTGAAACAAAGTACTACCTATAACTAGAATAACACAAAATTATATATTTTAACACTTCACAATATGCATTTGATTTTGGTTCCTATAAGCCTGGGTCTAAGATTCAATCGACACGAGCCGACACGTTCGAACAAAAACACCGGCACCACACAACGATCTTTTAGCGCACTAACAAGCAATAATAGCGTCTAGATCAAAGGCGTAAGTGCGAAAACATACGCAAAAAGATTCTTGTTTGTCTGTAGGCTCGCTCGTGCCGCCATACCGGCAGCGCTTAGCTCGTAAGGTGCTCGAATAATAAATAAGCTAAATGTATTGGTCACAGAGTTTAAATTGCGTAATCGCATTTGAAAAACCCTATCTGATAGGGAAACCATATGCTGGGTTGTAACCACTTACCCGAATTAACTGTATTGATATGGTTAGCTTTTCGTTCGGGTAAGTCAACCGATACGCTAACCGAATTGATAGGGTTTTTAAAACAACTTTATTGATTGGGTATTTGATTTATTGGTTACCGGTTCCGGTCCCTGCTTACGACTGCAGCCAAAAGCGACCTTGACGCTGGCGTGGCACAGCCACGCCGCCAAAAATTCCCGGCGCGCCGCCGCCGCGGATTTTTATGGCGGCGCACACGTCTATCCCTGTTCTAAAGTGCCCTATATTTGTTAACTTAATATTTTGACAACCAGAGTTATCGTATAATATATGGGGTTGTTCATATTCGTACATCTAGTAAGTCTGTAGGAGTATGATTATTTCTTACTGTGCGCCTCCATTACTAAATTGTCTTTGCTGAAAAGTAAACATTTTTACATGAAAGATACCCGAGAAAAAAAACAGGACACAACGATACTTTTAAGATTTGTTGTGTATCTTTAAACTTCGTAAAAACCTGCAATAGCTTTTGCACACTATTTTACCTACTCTATTTTGTTTTCATACGCGTTCATAGATGGCGCTAGCTGTACGTACAAACATCAACACTCTTAACTGTACATCGGTGGACCTTATTACAAAAGACATAAGGTCCACCGATGGCCAGTTAACAGTGTGGACGATGGTACGGTGCAGTTCTCATGAAATAAAAATTCACTTCTTACTCTAAAACAATTACTGACCCTGAATATGCTATTATACTAAAGCAAATACGCGAAACTCTTTATTTTTAGGGTTCCGTACCTCGAAAGGAAAAAACGGAACCCTTATAGGATCACTCGTTGTCTGTCCGTCCCTCTGTCACAGCCAATTTACTCCGAAACTACTGGACCGATTGAGTTGAAATTTGGTAGACACATGTAAGTTGTTTACGTAGCAACGTAGCAATTAACTTCGATGTATTATTATATTATTTGAATTAGTAATACAGAGTGTAACAAAAATGCTGGTAATCCGTTTAAGGTCATAGTTGGTATTGTATTCTAATGATGAAAAACTAAGAAAAAAAACTGCCGGCTGGGACGACGGGTCCCATACAAAAAAAAAAAATTTTTCACTTCTCATGCTCAAAAAGTGTGTCATATTATGCTTACCAAGGCGGACTAAAGTACTACATTTAGCTTCTAGGGCTAGTATGTATACATATTTATGATTTACAAAACATTTTAAATTGACCAATCGGAACACTTCACCATATTAAATCCACCAATCACAACGCAAATCGAAATTAATCGGAACGCTAGATACTTTTTTGGTGCGTATACTGTGTAAATAATTAAAGTCCTTAAAAAAAAACATTGTATTTAATATCAACCAATCAGAATACAGCAATGTTAAAATCGACCAATCAGGAAACGCAATTTATTTTTCAAAACATGAGGTGTTTTTTAGTTCCTACTTCACAATCATTAAAAAAGATTTTAATTTTTTGGAAGCGCTTTAAAGCGTGTTTAAACTGTTAAAAGAGCTAATTATACCGTCGTCTGTGGCATTTATTCGCGGTATTTCTATTTTGTATCTATGTCAAAGAAGTTAAAAAAATGAAAAGACCGTCATGTTAAACAATAATTTCACCTTAGTTTAGTTATTGTGTGTAAATGCGTAAGTGTGTGTATTTTTATCTTATTTTCTCGCAATCGAAGTGAAAAATAGTATGCATTACTCTGGTCTAAAAGCCATATTACCACTCGAACAATTTTCCCTCACACCTCGTGGTAATATGGCTACTTTAGACCCTTGTCAAACAATCTACTATTTCACGTTCAATAATTTTTTCTCCTATTTTTAGGGTTCCGTAGCCAAATGGCAAAAAACGTAACCCTTATGGATTCGTCATGTCTGTCTGTCTGTCTGTCTGTCTGTCTGTCCGTCCGTATGTCACAGGCATTTTACTCGGAAACTATACGAGGTATCTGAATAAAATTTACACATAAGGTGTATTTTGTATGCAGCTACTTAGTTATGTAGTTAAATTTGAAAAAAAAAAATAATTTTAGGGGGGCGCTCCATACAAGTAACTAAATAAAAATATTTTTTTTTAACCAAATATCAACATGTGACACATCAATCGATAGGTCTTTCAAAATAACATTGAGGTTTCTTTGACTATTTTGTGATTAAGTGAATATTTTCTGAAATAATCGCTTCGAAAGTCAGAAAAGTTGTGTAGCCCCCCCCCCCCCCGTAACTTTTGAACCGTAAGTTCAAAAAATATGAAAAAATTTGAAGAGATGCGCCTTATCATATACTTTTTCTTTGTGAATACCTCTTATTGAAGCATATTTATGTTGAGTATGAACGTCCTAACTGTGACAGTTTTTGATTTATGATTTTTTTCAAGTATTTATTTTTCGAGATTTATGCGGGCGATTTGGTTAACATTTTGAAATTATTTTCTTAATTTGATTTGCATTAAGTACTAGCAAAAAAACGAATACGGGCTATCATAGAAAAAAAGAAAAATATAAAACAGAAACTTTTTTTAATGTGGTTGTAAAGTAGAGACACCTCGCTCGCCTAAATATCAAAATTTTCTTGGCGGTACTTCCTATCAAAAGCAGCAATTTGTGTCGGTAGTACTGTAGTCATCGGTGTTTTTCGATGACGTATACAAACTATAAACGATGACATTAGATTTTCATTAGCATTTTACTCATGTACGTCAAACTGATAAGAATACTCGAACTTAATCGAGCAGTTTTACAGTACTGCCGTCACAAGTTGCTAATTTTTCATAGGAAGTACCGCCTGGACAATTTTTATATTTAGGCAAGTAGTAGGCCAGTGTATGGTCTATTCTGAGAAAAAAATCTATAGGTATCACTACTTTACAACCACATAAAAAAAAGTTTCTGTTTTATATTTTTCATTTTATTTATGATAAAAAAAACTAATATTGGTTATAATTGATAACCAATAATAGGTTTTTTGGTAGTGATGCTAATCTAAATAAGAAACATAATTTAAAAAAATTACCAAATCGCTCACATAAATCCCGAAAAATAAATACTTTTAAAAAATTTGTAAAAAAATCATCAGTCAACGGACGTTCATACTCAGCATAAACATGCTTCATTATAAGAGGTATTCACAAAGAAAATCCTGAGTCCATTTAATATAATGGCCGATTTACTATGGAAAGCCGGCTATAGCCTTTCTCTTAAACCGCACAGGCCTTTCTCTTAAGAGTCCGGTAAAGGTTTTTTTCGATTTCGCTCAATTTTTCCATACTATTTTAGAGTAACTATGATTAGTAGTCTTATGACTACTTTTAGTTTGTATACATATATTGAAAGATAGTTTCTTTTTAAACTGTATAAGTGGAACGGTTTATTGATTTTGTTTTACTTATAAATAATTCACCTTAATCTAACAGCTGTTTTGCAATTTTTGCTTGGAGAGGTGAAAAGAGAAGGATTTTTAAGAATAAAATGATGTTAAACTAATATGTAAAATATATAAATACGTTGGGAAATGAGTCGTTTAAGGAATAACTGGAATAGTTTTTTTCATTTTCATACATATTTTTTAAGCAAGAGTATGTTCACCTAGAACAATTTTAGGAAAAATTACCGAAATTTAGGTGGTATTTATGGGAATGTATTAAAGTATTTCATATAAATTTTAATGTCGAAATAAACTTGGCTTTATGCTTTTAATCAGATAATATATTGATAATATTATATACAGATAATATTGCACGAATCAACGTCCTCACTAAACAAGCTGAATTGAGAAGAATTGAGTTTTCGGGTATTAAATAATGAAAAATATGTACCAAAAGTATTTTTTGCAATAACAAGACTTCAAACTATTTTATCAAATACAATTCATATATTATGCGTTATTTAATTATTAGCAATTTTCGTTTTCAAATCGTTACCGGACTCTTAAACCGCACAGTGCGCGGCCCTTTAGGATCCGGGGTGTGAGGATGAACACGCTGCCGACGGCGAGCGGTGCGGTGATAAAAAGCGGCCGAAAAGCGGTAGCGGCGATATTCATCATGAAATCTATCTACAACAAGGATGATTAAGACATGGATTGACTATGCCTATACAAAATCGCGTTCCTCGAACCTTCAGGTTATACGTCCGTTTTCGGTACTAAGTGCCACAGCGCCATCTGTCGAGTCTGGAGTCGACAGAATAATCTGTCAGCGTTAAGCGCCGAACAAAATATTAGAAACCGATAGATGACGCTAGTGTTTTAACCTGAAATAAGGGAACGCGATTTTGTATGGATATTGTCAATCCATGCCTATATCATCCTTGATCTACAATCAGCCGTAGAAGTAGCTAAGCAGGCAAGGTGTTCAAAAAGAGCTTGACAGTCTTGACACGGCTTTACTGTGAAGGTAACAGAAGCATTTCAAGAATGAACAAACCGACATCTTAAAACATTACAACTGCTAGGTAAATACCTAGCAGTTGTAATGTTTTAATAGTTGTAATTTTATTTATATCCACTAAGAAACTACAATAGAAAAGGTTCCAACTTTGAAATGAATTATAATTTTTTCAGGTATTTTGGAATCCAGTCTTGTTTGTCATGTATTATATTGGTGACTAGCTTTCCGCCCGCGACTTCGGCCGCGTATAATACGGTTCCTCATACAGAGTTTCATATTCAATTGTAACTTCTTAACTAACTTTTGTTAATCCCCGAACCATCTTCTTAATCTATTTATAGTTATAGCTATTTTGGCGAAAACACGGATAACGTAGACATAGTTTCAGTTACAAATAAGTGTTAAAATATGCAAATAATAACGTAAATGTACCCTATTATTTACGTAACTTCTTTGTGTACTATATTGTGGTGGTTTTATTTGCCGATACGATGACCAAACTATTGTCAGTGTTCACTCTGGAACATGGAAATGGAACGGAAATAGGAACAATAATTCCTAGTAAATCTCAAACCAAAAAATACTAAATCTCTATACAAACTTTCAACCCCTTTTATATTTTTAATTATTAGTAAACTTACGAAGTTTCAAATCTCTGATTCTAAATTTTAAACCCCACCGATATAAACGTTTAACCCCCATTTTGTCCCCCCTTAGGGGTTGAATTTTTCTAAATCGCTTCTCGAAATCGAATTCCAGCAGCTTACAAAGAAATCTACGTGGACGGAAAACATATTCCTAACATTGTATGTATGGTAAAAAAAATCTATTTCAACAAACAAATATTATTATACAGCCTTGGCCAGAAGTTTTTGAGCACCCTTGCGATTTTGATACAAAACTCGAAACTTTAGTCCAGCATTTCTATCTCTTTTGAAGTTATTTTATCAATTAATTCAAACTGAACAGGCATGTTTTGTTGAAGTTAGTAGTAACTGCATAGAATATTTGTAATTTGTGGCACAGACCTAAAGTCGCATTTTTGTTACCTTAAGCTTTCATATTTTATAGGTACCTTGAAATTGTTATTAAGTGAAGTTTTCTAGATATATAAGTAAAATATAACATTTTACGTCATCGTACATTGTTATGATAGGGAAATAATACTTAACATGAAAATCGTAAACAAAAAACTGCTATGCTCAACACTTCTGGCCAAGGCTGTAGGTACCTAATAATACCGAAAGATGAAAAATAGTTAACATCCTACAGGGTCAATATGTAATCTAAATGTAAATGTTTTAAATACGTTCATTTTCTCTACTTGATGGAATACCATCAACGGCAAAAACATATTTATGATGAGATCAGTAACGCCATCTACTGGGGAGTAGTGAACTTAATAAGTGAATAAGTGTTGGAATACGGAAAGATCGCCGTGGAATTTTTCAAAAAACACAAAGTTTAAAGTCTCTAACACAAAATAAAAATTTCTCGAATACGAACTTTGCACCTTTTACAAAGTTTTAAGTCTCTAACTCTAAAACATAAGAGTCTCCCATACAAACTTCGCACCCCTATTTTACCCTCTTAGGGTTAGAATTTTGCAAAACGCTGAAAACACTTTCTTTGTATTTAAGTTCCTAACCTTTCTACGAATTTTTAAGTCTTCAGCTCAAAAAAAAAAAAATTCTCCCATACAAACTTTGCACCCCTATTTGATCCCCTTAGGGGTGGAATTTCCAAAAATCCCGTCTTATCCATTGCATACGTCATAAAAGTAAGCTCTGGACCAAATTTGAAGTTTCTAGTTCCAGTAGTTTCGGCTGTGCGTTGATGGTAGATCAGGACTTCTTCTTTTATATGTTTAGATATAATCAAAATACAAGTAATCGTGAACGAAGCATAATTCACATGTGGCAAGTCACGCTCACCGTTCAACATTTATAAACAATCGTGACACTTGAGTAAAACAACGTTTTATCTTTTAAACTATTGATCCTGTCTCAGTTAGTAAACAGATTTTTTTTATAGTATGTTAAGTAAACCCTGCCAAAGGGTCCCGGTTTAGTGGTAAGTTTTTAGTAATTTATTTTTAAAGTTAGTTTTTTAATTTTATTTAGTTTATTTTAATAGTAGTTTTAGTTTGATATTGTTCATAATTATTTTACATGTTTTTTTAAAGTGGGGCATTCCACTCATACAATAGTATGTTATTCAATCAAATACAAACACTGAAAACATTGAAAAAATAATCAACCCAGCAGGATTTGAACCTCGCATCGATACGCCTTACCGGGGCTCGATCGCTTTACCAATTAAGCCATGGGTTCAGTCCCATTTCAGTGTTTGTATTTGATTGAATAACATACTATTGATATTGTTAATAATTATTTTAGTTTTTTAAGATTTAAGTTTTTTAAGAATACTTGTGATTTATATACTCGTACCAATACAATACATGACATACAAAGAATGATATCCCATCAAAAACATAAATGTGAATGAACGCCAAGTTCTTAAACGGTAGCTACACCGGTTGGTTTGTAGCTACAAAATGCCTTTATTTTTGCATGGTCTATTTCACCTTAACCGCATGAAAAAATATACAAACAAACAAATGACCTCTATTTCTCCATAATCATCACTGTACAATACATGAACATGATTAAATGATTAGGTATTCAAGTAGATAAACAAGTCATGGTGTCATATTGTTCAACTGTTCATTGACTTCTAACCCTCAAGACATTGTAAGATCAAATCAGCACTGATTCAATTGCACTGTTCTACTACATACCCCGTGTGCAGTATTGAAGTTTATCTTTTTAGGTTAAGACTCTAAATTCCTTGTCAACCTGCATTTAATGTCGCGACTGTTATGCAATTTGACACTGTACTCTCTTTGTTTAAGACTCAAAATCCCGTGTCAGCATATCAAATACGGAATATTATATCGACAATGTTCGTAACTATTAAGCCAATACCAGTTTAATCCAGTATCATACGATCTTTATTGTTTATGAGTTAGCGTGGAACAGTGATTACCGCACAAGGTGTAACTTAGACGTGTAAATAATAAAGACGACTGATCTCCATACAATACAAAAGATACAGTCCAAATCTGTGAGTGAAGGCTTGTATATTTGAAGAATAAGCAACGCGTGTGTGATAACTCTGGAGATTAGTATCAATAGAATTTCCTTGTAGAAGCAACATTTTAAATTCGTGTCTTTTTTTGTTAGGTTAGAATCGCAAAAATTCGCCATTAAATGAAGTACTAAAATGGAACTATTTTGAAGATATTTGGGATTTATTATAATATCTTCTGGTTTGGTGCGACCTGGAAAAGTGTTAATCTCGTGACAGAAGCTCAACAGCTGCGGTCAAGCTAATTCAACGTTACTATTACTATTCTAGTTTTAGTAGAATCTCCACATTAACTTCAGTACCTATATCACTATCAAAAAGTCTTAAACTTTTCTCTTTGATTGGCAGTCTTTATTCATTACGTACAGTGAGACAGTTATAAAATATTCTGCAACACAATGTTTGTTGTATAATGTTGTTCAACAATTTTAAACATTAGTACCGCGAGTTCACTGATGTTGTATAACTTTAAACGACATTTTGTACCAAATTGAATTTACTTTAAGGATTCCGTCAGGGATCGGAAACCGGTTCTATTTTCAAAACGTACTCGGGTCAATAACCTAGACCGTTCTCTGAAGCGTTCTCGTTCTCGGTTACCGGTTAGAACAATGGTTTTAGGAACGAACATTTCCCGAACGAACAGTTCCCAAAAGAACGATATAAAACGTTCTTTCGATAGCGTTCTTTGTTCTGGTTACCGGTTCCCAAAACCATTGTAAATGGTTTTGGGAACGAACATTTGTAAGCTCGTATCGTTCCCAAGGAACGTGAAAAGATCCGTTATTTCGATAGCGTTCGACTTTGGGAACAAACGTTCGCAGTATCGTTCCCGAGGAACAATATTAACCCGTTCTTTTGAATTCAACAGAAATGAAATAAGTCGTCATCGCCAACGAATGAGCGTTAGTTATTTCAGTGTATGCCTTAAGTTAAGTACCTACGAGTATTTTCGTTTTACTAGGCAGCGACGTCCATTAGTTCGAACTTAGACGTGAACTAGCGTGGAGGTTGGTTTGGTTGAGATAATTTTATTGACTGATTGCTTTTATATTGGTTGTGAAATACAAACTGCGTAAGAACTTTTTGTGCTGCTGCACTGCGTCGAGAAACCTGTTCCATGTGAAGTAAGTAGGTATTTATATCAAAATAAATTTTATACTTTCATAAAATATCCGAGAAGTGAGTAGGTATATGTGCGTGCGAAGACACTTTATACGTCCCTGGTCGCTCCAAGTCCAATTATATTTTGGTGTAGGTATTTATGGCGGTGGGTACTTGCTATTCCATAGTAAGCTATAAGTATCTGTTAGTAAGAACTATTAAGTATATTATTATAATCAGTGGCTGAGCGTTGATTAACTCAAACCCGATATCCATAATCCGAGAAGTGAGTGAGTAGGTAAGTACGAGTATGTGTGCCTGCAAAGCGGCTATTTTTTTATAGTGGCATTTGCCGGAATCACAACAGGGTTGTTTCCATCTACAAAAGTTAGGGTTGAATTGTATCGCATTAAGACGCGTGCCTACCTCGATAACCTTGAGCATCCGGCGTTTGCGCACCCCCCGGCCCCGCTTCACCGCAGGTATATTTCGCGATTCACCGCTGCGAGTTATAAGTACGGGCGATATAGTCCAAGCGTCTGTCGCGGTTCGATCTTCTCTGTATGTTACTCGAATGAAATAAAAATACTAATATTATAATAGGGATACATATCACGCATGTTTAGAACTTTAGGTAAAGCAATGTGAATTCGGTTAATAATCATCATAATACATTTTTTTACAATAAAAATTGTAAACCACAGGTACAAAATGTACAGCTTCAACTTACCCCTAATAGGTATATAAACAAAAAATAAAAATGACATAAAAAGGATATAAAAATGGAGTAAAAATGAGATAAAAATGAGATATAAAAATGAGATAAAAATTAGATTAAAATGAAATAAAATTGAAATAAAAATGAAATAAAAATGAAATAATAATGAAATAAAAATGAAATAAAGATGAAATAAAGATGTAATAAAGATGAAATAAAGATGAAATAAAGATGAAATAAAGATGAAATAAAGATGAAATAAAGATGAAATAAAGATGAAATAAAGACGAAATAAAGACGAAATAAAGACGAAATAAAGACGAAATAAAGACGAAATAAAGATGAAATAAAGATGAAATAAAGATGAAATAAAGATGAAATAAAGATGAAATAAAGATGAAATAAAGATGAAATAAAGACGAAATAAAGACGAAATAAAGACGAAATAAAGACGAAATAAAGACGAAATAAAGACGAAATAAAGATGAAATAAAGATGAAATAAAGATGAAATAAAGATGAAATAAAGATGAAATAAAGATGAAATAAAAATGAAATAAAAATGAAATAAAAATGAAATAAAAATGAAATGAAATAAAAATGAAATAAAAATGAATTAAAAATGAAATAAAAAATCAAATAACAATGAAATAAAAATCAAATAAAGGTGAAATAAAGGTGAAATATAAAGGTGAAATAAAAGTGAAATAAATGAAATAAATATTAAATAAAAATGAAAGTGAAATAAAACTGAAATAAAAAGGAATAAAAATGAAATAAAAATGACCTTTCTTTCACCCGACGTCCCGACAGTTGCACTGCATGTAAACAAACAAACATGACGAAACTCAAATGTGGTACGGGTACGACACGCACACTCTTGTAAACGCTACACGTACAGTACACACCGCTATACTGTACAAACGTGTGCATCAGGGATAAAAGAGACACACCAATATAGATAACACGGGTGTGTAAGCGAGATTTCCATATTTTGCACATTCCACAAGGTGTGACAGAGATAACCGGCCGTGTCCGTGTCGGTGAAATAAAAATTTGAATTCTACCACATGAAGACGCTTGTCGGCAGTGTTCTTGAGCGTTTGGGCGCTCTGTATCCGCGCCACCCGCTTACCCCTCTCATTGCGATCGTACGTAAATCCGCCACGATCGGGCAGCTTTATAGTAATTATAATCCTTTTGCGGATGTTTTGTGATTTGAATACTGCAATGGTGATATTTTTAGGAATGCTACTTACCTATTAAATAAGATAAGTAATAAAATAACGATCTCGGTTAGTAGATTTTTATGTAATAAAATAAAACCTAGATTGTGAATTTGTAGTTCAGTCAGCGGCAAAATATTTATGAATTTACGAAATATGGGTAAAAATATTCTGCATATCAGAAAAATAAAAAAAAAATACTGACTAGCACAGAAAAAAACCTGAATGCGTATCAAAGCGATGTTTTCAGGTGATTTTTAATTTTTTGCTGTGCATGTGATGTGAGTAGGTATAATAAAGGTTTTTTTTTTGTAGTAGTAGTAACAACACTTTATAGCACAAAACAAGTACATGCCTAAAAAAATATAGTGAGTGCGTACAAAGGCGAACTTATCTCTTTAAGGGATCTCTTCCAGCTAACCTTTAAGCGACTGAGTGAAATCGGTCAGACTTTGTAGACTAAGATTTGTTGCGAGTTTAAATATTAACCGTAAAAATTCACTTATACAACGTGTTTTTGTTGATTTGCTTTAATTGCAAAGGTACATTCCTGAGCTTTAATTAAGTATATTTCCATATAAAGCCCAAGTAACACATCAAAGCAGTATAACGGCCGTCTTACAGCATATCTTTATGCTTTTAGCATTTTGAGTTCGTTTTATAGTAGCATTATAAACGTTTATAGTGATGATATAGCTCTTAAATGGGCACAAATTACCCAGCTTGAGATCCTATATAGGTTATTTAATAGCAATACAGGCGTATTATGTCTGCGCTATTAGCATTATCGTTGTCATGAAAAGTGCCAATCGCATTAAAGATGCATTAGTACGCTCTATTAAGTTGCCAACCGCATTAAAGAAACATTAATACGGCCAAAAAACTTGCTAATCGCAGTAAAGAAGCATTAGTACTCTCGATTAAGTTGCCAATCGCAATACTAAAGCATTATACTAGCATAAAAGTGTAGTAAAATAAACCTTACGTCAATGCAAAAACGTCTCTAATACCGACGGAACAAATGTTATAATACAATGAACGTTGTGATTTAACTACTTTGTCTCGCAATATAAAATAGACGAAGACTGTACAAAAAACTGAATGAGTGACATGTCATATTTGTTTGCATGGTAACAAAATTTATAAAAGTTTTTGACTCTTTTACGTTATTATATCCTTCAAATATTACTGCGCAATGTAGTTTACTGTAAATGTGTATGTAAGTTTCAATGAAAATTTTCAAGCGCCTTTGATTTATTGTGGTTTTGCTATAAAATATTGTAAAAATATATGCGTCAAATAAACAAAACAATTGTGTAATAATCCTCGTATAGAACGAGTTTTGCATTATTAACATAATAGTGTTGGTTGAGCAGTCTTAAATTAAGTTATTTCATTATTATATATAAGTATTTTTCTTGTATAAATAGGTCCGCATGATTTTATTTTTAGGTTATAAATGATTTACAAAATGGCGTTGGTCTATATAGGCGGAGAGCTAGCCACGTCAGATATGACACAATAATGAGAGCAACCAAACCCCTCTAGTCAGTTTGGTATACTATGCTTATTTCTAGATCTGAACATCTGGCAGCTTTAAAGTGGTGGAGGTCAAAGAATGCAAACCATTTCAAGAAAACAAATCCTAGAGATCTGGGTTTGATGCAATATTATGAGAAATTATACAAATACTATACAATATTAAGAGAAATTATACAAAAGTTTATGTTGGGGGAAAGTAGTGCCAAACGATGTATAATTGGCGCCTACTGTTTTTGTTTCCGTAATAATACACAATATTTTTTGGTGTAACGTTTTTTATCGATTTTTGACCACTTTTGAGTCGATATTCCAACATATTCACTACAGATAGAATTATAAGGCAAACGACTATCGGTTCTTCAATCTTTTATCTCCATTCTGTAGTGCCGGATCTTGAAATAAATGAGCCGTTATTTTTTATTATATTTTTAAAATATGGTCTAAAAAACACTTTTATCGATATTCGAATGGTGTAAAGAATTTTACTTATACGTAATCTACATATTAGGGTTCCTCTTTGATGTCTCTAAAAACTAGAGAGATTTTAATTTTTAACTAATTAACACAAAATCTATGACCATATAACCACTTTTTCAGCCTAAACTGGTTCGACTTTGATGTCAAATATCTCGAAGATAATGAATATTGAAGTAAATATAGGATACTATATTGTTTAAAGCCGTTACTGATAATATGATAAGCTATATCAATCATTAGAAAACTAAGGGAATCGGATCTAAGGTCGTTGGCGCCAGGGAGCCCCTTAAAATATAGGCCCTGTCCTTTATAACTGAGACAACTTCGGCAGTTTTTACCTAGTTTGGTATTACTATTTTCCAATTAAAACATTTTGCTAGTCTGTCACTATGACCTCCACCCATTAAAAGCTGCCAGATGCCAGGATCTAGCAATAAGAATAGTATAGCAATCTAACCAGACGGGTTTTGTTGCTCTCATTATTGTGTCATATCTGACGTTGCTAGCTCTTAGTCCAATAGCAGCTGAGTGACCCTTAAAAAAGCTTATTAATGCCTACTGCATTACACGTGAATAATTATGCTATTAAACAACAATAAGCATTATATACTACTTAAAACAGCTAAAATCTGTATAGGGGCTGTTCATAAATTACGTCATCAATTTTTGATGATTTTTACCCCCCCCCCTAAAATCATCCAATCCTCCCCCTGCCAAATAAAGTGACGCCATTTAAAAAAAAATGCGTTTTTAGCTTAATTGTAAAATAAAAAACTATTTAGTAGATAATATTTTATAGCATTAAAAGTTTATAGAAACACGAATTTCATTCCTTGTTTTACACATTGAAGCACTTTTAAAGATGTGAGAGATGATGTGATCTTCGGAATGACCCCCCCCCCCCGCCCTACGTCATGCTACCATCATCCGATGTCCAGACAGCCCCTTATGGTGAATTACTTGGCTTTATAATGGTTTATATTATTGCTTTTATACAGCATTAGGAATGTATTACCTACTTATAAATGCTATTGTACACCCTGAGGCATTAAAAATAATATTAATGCTCTTCAACAGCATTAAGCATTTATTTGTGCTATTGTAGAACCTAAGGCACCAAACCACACCGAAGCATTAGTGTAGCAAACCAAAACGCAACTGTACAGCTTTCAGCTGTTTAAAAGCACTTACAACGACAAAAAATATGAAAAAAAAAAATGTTTCTGTTTTTAGTAAGAGTTGGGGCATTAAATTGCTTGTTGTTTATGGAGTTAGAAAAACATATTACTGTTCACGACTTAAGTTTCACCCTGTATATACATATAAAGTGTATTCCGCTAATATTACTAAGCACATATTGTCATGCAACATGCTCTAGTTTAGAAGCAGAGATGGGCATTATTCGAATATTTTTTTATTTAAATAATCATTCGAATAAACAAATTATTCGTCGTGAAATTATTCGCGAATAATTTATTCACGAATAAATCATTCGTCTGCCCTTTCTAGTAATAAATGATTTATTCGTTATTTTATTCGAATAAATAACACGAATAATATTTTATTACACTTTTAGATTTGATATTAAACTGCAACTCTAACTTATTTTAGGGTCAAGGAAATGTATCGCAGGTAGCCAGCCTGAAAGAGACGGATATATGAAAGAGCGAGTAAACCACATAACTAAACTTTCTTATCAATTTTGTACCAGTTTACTCATATTTATTTCGTAGTAATTAGTCTTTTGCATAGTTCGGTCTAAACTAGTCGCATCATAAATAATCTCTGTTACTTTTATAAAAACTAATTTTGTTAATGATGATGACGATAATATTCAGTGCAGTAGATACTATACGATATATACGGACTTGAGTGAAAAAAGTGATGCAGTACCAGAAAATAACATGAAATTATAATGAACTATAATTATACTACATAGGCTGCTATTTATATATCCGGAAACCGGGATTACAATCTTCTTAAATAGCATATTTGACCTCCATGGTAAAATTTGAACTTTTTTAAGTACTGGCCGGTATATTTTTTCTTTCTTATTAACGCTCGTGTTTTGTTTTTGACGGGTTTTAAATGTCATCTCGCAGCAAGAATGGAACTCACTCGTGAAAATATTCGTGCTATGATTTATTATGATTTTCGGCGTGGTTTATCGCAACAACAGTGCATAGATCAACTAACTTCAACTTTTGGTGATGAAGCCCCATCTAAAACTACTGTGTATCACTGGTTAGTGAGTTCAATCGTGGACGTACTATGCTTACGGACGAAGTTAAGGCAGGTCGCCCGAAATCGGTCGTTGTACAACAAAATATCGAGGCTGTGCGAAAACTTATAATGGACGACCGACATGTTACGTACCGCGAGATAGAGGCGACTCTGGGTATTTCTATGACCAGCATTAATAGCATATTACATAATTATTTGGCTGTAAAAAAAATTTGTTCGCGTTGGATACCCCACAACTTAACAAAAGAGCAAAAAGATGCTCGCGTCGAATGGTGCAATAAAATGTTAAAAAAATATAACCGTGGTGACTCAAAAGCCGTTTATAACATCTATACAGGTGACGAATCCTGGATCTATGCATACGATCCCGAAACGAAGCAACAATCAACGGTATGGGTGTTTCAAAATGAGCCGAACCCTACGATAGTTACTCGTGCAAAAAGTACATTGAAACAAATGGTGGCCTGCTTCTTCGGTATTAATGGCCATGTAGCTACAGTGCCACTAGAAAACCGTAGAACGGTTAATTCAGAGTGGTACACGACCATTTGCTTACCGGAAGTATTTGAACAAATTCGTAAAACTAACCAGCGACGAAGAATCATTCTTCATCATGACAATGCCAGCTGTCATACGTCACGCGAAACAACTCTATTTTTGGAGGGTCAAAATGTGGAATTAACGGGTCATCCGCCGTACAGCCCTGACTTGGCACCCAACGATTTTTATTTATTTCCAAATATAAAGAATAAATTACGCGGTCAACGATTTTCGACCGCTGAAGATGCTGTCGACGCATTCAAACAACACGTTATGGAGGTACCTCAGGCGGAGTGGCAGAAGTGCTTTAAAAATTGGTTCACGCGAATGCAAAAGTGCATAGATCATCAAGGGGAATACTTTGAAAAACAATAAAACCATTTTCAGCCGTGTACGTTTGTTTGTTTTTTTGTTTCCGGATATATAAGTAGCAACCCTCGTATGTGACAATTTCTTAAAAAATATTTCTATAATTTAAACGAAAAAAGTGTTGTAGCGACCTATGTTGTTGAGTGGTTACCTAAAACTGCCAAAATAAAGGACTATCTCAGCGTGGCACTTGGCTCATCACAGGCGTCCACAGACTACACTAACCGCTTACCATCGGGCGGGCTGTATGCTTGTTGGCCACTAACATGATATTTTTTAAAGAAAATATAACGTATTTTTATTATACAGTGTGAAAAGATAAGTCGGGCCCCGGAGGGAAACTACCTTAAAACGTTGAGATAGCTCAATTCGCTGAAAGGAAACATTCTTTTATTTTTCCTAAAAACTAAAACTGCATTTACAGTTTTTTTCTTAATTTTCACTTTTTTCCATAATAATTGTATGAAAAATATTTTTATTATTATTTATGGGTTCTTTTGTGCCCTAAACTTGGTTGGTATTAAGAAGTCTTTATCCTTGTTGGAAATAGGATCGATTGGCATCAATTGTCATACAAATTATTTATGGCAAAAATTACAAAATAAATAGTTTTTTTGTACACTGTACTCTTTTCCAAAAATTTGTAAATGCAGTTATGCCCCTTTAAAAAAATTAAAGAATGTTTCCTTTCAGTGAATTGAGCTATCTCAACGTTTTAAGGTAGTTTCCCTCCAGGGCCCGACTTATCTTTCCACACTGTATACTCAATACATAGGTACTAGTTTGGTGAAGAGCTCATGACAATTGTCAAAAAAAGAGATAATCCGAGAATTGTCAATCAATGATAAGTGGTTTCAATTTATTTATTATTATTTATTTATTAATTATTAGGAACAGTAGTTATAAATATTAGTTACATATTTATGCTCCACAAAACTTTCAATAAAGTTTGACTATGGAGTCAAGTTTCAGTCTCACAATTACTAAAATATTACAAACATAAATACTCGTAGGCATTATCTCAGAACTTAAGTTGGTACTTATAACTATATATCTTAGATGCTCAGTAGGACAATTTCCCTACAGGGCTTCCAAGAGATATTTTTTTAGTAGGTTTTTAAATCTACTCTTCTTGGCTTCCTGTACAATGTCCGCAGGCAAAGAGTTTATCAAGTAAGGTACCCATTTCCTTTGAGTCCTATCTCCATAATAATTATTTACTCTTGGTACGTCAAATTTGCCTGCGGTCAGTGTTCTGGTATTATGGCTATGACTAATAGGATTTAGGTGTTCTTGACTGCCATGGCTTTTTAATGCTATAAGGTACTTAAGATTGGAAGTTACTGGTAAAACTTTACATATTTTGAATAATTTTCTATAGTCTTTATTGCAACTGTTTTTAACATTTTTGTTAACAAGTAGTTTCAGGAAGCGGGTTTGTAGACTTTCTATTTTTGCAATATTGGTTTTAAAAGTTAAGCCATAACAGTCAAGACCATAACTTATTATTGACTCTACCAAGGACGTATAAAGACATTTTAATGTACTGGTTGGAACCTTAAACCTTAAATGATAAAATTTACTTAATATTATTCTTAATTTGCTACATATAAAATCTACGTGTGTGGTCCAGGAGAAGTTTTCATCTATTTTCATTCCAAGATATGTGACTGTATTTACTATTTCTATGGACTGGCAGGTGCAGGTAGCTGGGTTATTATTGTTATGAAAGCAATGGAAGTTATGTGTATAAATTGATGGACGTGTTTCTTGAATAGCTATGTATGGGGAGTGAATGATCATCATCTTAGTTTTATCAGCGTTTAGCACGATACCATTGTCATGCGACCATTTCACGACCGCATCCACGTCCTCTTGTACGAGCCGGCAAGTCTGCTCGAGGTCAGTGCCGGCGCGCAGCGCGCACAGGTCGTCCGCGAACATGTGCGCAGAGCAGTGGCGCAGCACCCCGCACAGGCTGTTCACGTGCATCAGGTAGCAGAGGGGCCCACAGCCCGAGCCCTGCGGCACCCCGCAGCGGACGGCCTGCTCGTCGCTGAGCGCCGACCCGACCTTCACGCGGAAGGACCGCGCGGTGAGGTAGTCCCTAAACCATTGGTTCAGCGGCCACCCCACCCCGCACTCCATCATAGCCTTTAATAATGTTTCCGTCTCTAGGGTATCAAACGCTTTTTTGTAGTCAAAAAATATTGCAACCACAAATTGTTTTTCAGCTAGATAATTATTTATTTCATCTGTAAAGGCAGACAATAGTGAGCTGGTGCTTTTTTGTTTCTGGAAACCATGTTGGTTACTATTTAAGATATGATTGTTTCGAAAATATTGTCCAATTTGTTCCGTAATGCATTTCTCTATTATTTTGTCTATACTCGATAATATGGATATAGGCCTGTAATTAGAGTACTCCTTGAAACTGCCTTTTTTATGTATTGGGCGCACTATTGCCTGTTTGAGGTTTTGGGGAAATTTATACTGGATTACAGATAAGTTGATAAGTTTGGCTAAAACTGGGCTTATTTTGTTAACGACAAATTTAAGGTCAGACATGCGTATGTGGTCGCTTCCTGGTGACTTGTTACTTTTCATATTTTTAATAACTCTATTAACATAATCACTTGAGATAGGTTTCCATCGCATACACGTCTCCGCCTCTTGTACATATGTTTCCCTATCTAACCATTTATCTATACATGGGTGTTTTATATTATCTATTTCGGCCGTAAAAGTCTTCGCAAATGTGTCACAGATAGCTTTTTCATCTTTCTCACACATATTACGTAGTATTCCAGTATCTAATGATTGTTTTTCTTTACCTAGCATGTTATTAATCCGATCCCATATCTTTTTTATATTTTTATTACATTCTATTATACTTTGTCTATCATATTCGTTTTTACATTTAATTATAGCTTTATTGCACTTGTTGCGATACCTAGTATATATAAGTCTCTTTATCATGTTCTTTGGATCATTAATCCATTTCTCAAATAATTTATCTCGCTCAGTAATAATTTTTTTTAAATTCGAGTTAATCCAAGTCTTATTATTTCTATTACTGCTTCGTATAACTTGTGTTTTATAACTATAACAGTCTTTATAAATGTTTACGAAGAGTTGTCTAAGTTCATCGTTTAGTTCTATAGGACAGTTTATTAACATGAGGCTATCAAAGTCTGTTGAAAGTAATTTTTCCCTAACTAGTCTATTATCTAATACACGGCGAGTAGCAGCGGGAGCGGACGAAGCACGAGCGCAGCCGCCGTCTCGGGCGTGGCTGTCGCGCGGCCCTCGGTGCGCGGGAGCAGTGTTTCGCCCGCCCTCCCTAAATTCATTGTGAGCGCTATTCCATTCCACCGCAACCGAGACATAATAGTGGTCCGATAGTTTGTGTTGTATAACAGCTGAGTTAATCAATGCGATTGGTGCTCTAATATAAATATGATCAAGGCACGATTCAACTATGTTCCCCATTAAAATTTCTCTACGAGTTACTTCAGAAATACATCTAGTAAATCTTGAAGCAAATCAAATTATTTTGTTCAATATTTTTTGATTTGCAATTTTTAAGTAGTTACACTACTATATATAAACTGAAAATAGATGTCATATACTTCAGAAAAAGTGACCAAACCCTCCGGTGTCCGAGGCCAGATTTGAACTGGCGTCTTCAGCTTTCGCGGCTGACGTCCTGACCACTAGACCACCCGGTCACGGCGGAACTTGACAAATTTTCTCATGTATATGCAATCTCTGAATTTGAAACGGCTAGGCGCCGTTGACCATACTCTAAGGGCATGCGCAGTACGTGCTTGCACCTCCTATCCGAATCTCTTTTACGTGATTCTGGTATTGCGAGAGAGATGGTGCTGCCATCTATGAATCTTGAAGCAAATCAAATTATTTTGTTCAATATTTTTTGATTTGCAATTTTTAAGTAGTTACACTACTATATATAAACTGAAAATAGATGTCATATACTTCAGAAAAAGTGACCAAACCCTCCGGTGTCCGAGGCCAGATTTGAACTGGCGTCTTCAGCTTTCGCGGCTGACGTCCTGACCACTAGACCACCCGGTCACGGCGGAACTTGACAAATTTTCTCATGTATATGCAATCTCTGAATTTGAAACGGCTAGGCGCCGTTGACCATACTCTAAGGGCATGCGCAGTACGTGCTTGCACCTCCTATCCGAATCTCTTTTACGTGATTCTGGTATAGCGAGAGAGATGGTGCTGCCATCTATGAATCTTGAAGCAAATCAAATTATTTTGTTCAATATTTTTTGATTTGCAATTTTTAAGTAGTTACACTACTATATATAAACTGAAAATAGATGTCATATACTTCAGAAAAAGATTCATAGATGGCAGCACCATCTCTCTCGCTATACCAGAATCACGTAAAAGAGATTCGGATAGGAGGTGCAAGCACGTACTGCGCATGCCCTTAGAGTATGGTCAACGGCGCCTAGCCGTTTCAAATTCAGAGATTGCATATACATGAGAAAATTTGTCAAGTTCCGCCGTGACCGGGTGGTCTAGTGGTCAGGACGTCAGCCGCGAAAGCTGAAGACGCCAGTTCAAATCTGGCCTCGGACACCGGAGGGTTTGGTCACTTTTTCTGAAGTATATGACATCTATTTTCAGTTTATATATAGTAGTGTAACTACTTAAAAATTGCAAATCAAAAAATATTGAACAAAATAATTTGATTTGCTTCAAGATTCATAGATGGCAGCACCATCTCTCTCGCTATACCAGAATCACGTAAAAGAGATTCGGATAGGAGGTGCAAGCACGTACTGCGCATGCCCTTAGAGTATGGTCAACGGCGCCTAGCCGTTTCAAATTCAGAGATTGCATATACATGAGAAAATTTGTCAAGTTCCGCCGTGACCGGGTGGTCTAGTGGTCAGGACGTCAGCCGCGAAAGCTGAAGACGCCAGTTCAAATCTGGCCTCGGACACCGGAGGGTTTGGTCACTTTTTCTGAAGTATATGACATCTATTTTCACATCTAGTAAAACCAAATTCATATAGTATATTTTCATATGTAGTAACTGTTTTTTCATAGATGTTACGTAGGTTTATATTAATGTCACCACAGAGTACAGCTTTTGTGTTTTCGGGTATGCTTAGAAGTAAAGTACGTAGCTCTGTAAAAAATTGGATAAGTTTGTCTTGTTTATTTATTTTAGGTGGTCTATAAATAGCTATAATATGGACAGTCTCACATTGGTTACTAAGTGTAATGGGAACGCACTCAGCCGCGCGCATGTCAGCCGCAGCCTTTAACAGCGGTGCGTAGGAGCGGACCGGCAGCGAGGCCCGGGAGTACACCAGCACTCCGCCGCCGCTTCGCCCCGAACGAATATAACTATTTAAATTATAACCATTAATCTTATACAAATTTAACAAGTCAAAGTTTATATTAGGTTCAGTTATCACAATTACATCGAGATCATTCAAGTGACTATTTAAAGTAACGAGTAAATTATAAAAGTTTTTCTTCAATGAACGTATGTTTACATGTAATAAATGGAAATCATTTTTATTGCTAAGGGTATAGAACCAGTCATCTAAATTACTGAAAGTAGCCGTTTTGTTTACGGCATTTGTTATTGTATCAATGTTATTTAGACAATCCATTATTTGATATTATATGTTAGACCCAGGTAATCATAATATTAAATGTTAGTTTAGATGGTAAGTAAATAGCCTGTGCACGCCTATGAAGTCAGTAAAACATGACATATGTCACGTATGTCAGCGTGGTGAAATAGAGGTCAGGTCGCCTATGGTTAGTAACTACTAAGATAAAACATTATCTAGTTGGAAAATAATATTTGGGATAGAAAACCGCCAAATAGTTATTTTAACTGCCCTACCACATGAATACTTTATTCGCCGATAGTTTATTTTTAAATTATTCGAATGAATTATTCGAATAAAAAAATTATTCGAATGAATTATTCGTCGAATAATTTATTCGACGAATAAATACTGTCGAATTATGTGAGATCTTAAAGTAGGTTAGATTTGACTAGGCCAGTTTTCATTGCATCAGTCATTTTATAAAGTTATTCAACATATATATATATATTTTAATTCTGATAAAAACTGGCCAAGTCAAATCTAACCTACTTTAAGATCTCACATTTTTAAATAACAGCAATTGTTATAGGTATCCAATAAAGCAAAGAAATAGAGTTTAATACTTGTTCATAATGTTATTTTGTTCATATAAATACATATTTGGATTTTGCATAGAACTTGGCACTCATTTAGATCTCCATTCTTTTTGCGGCGAAGCCCACAGCCAAGCATAATTTTTGTATTAAACTTGGCTCTCCTTTTTTACATTTATGTTTTTGGTGGGATATCATTACTTTTTGTAAAGAAAACTAGGCAGGTATTGAGATTTTATGTTTTTTCTTGCGTTTCCGCTGCATGGTTTTCTTTTTTATGCTATTGTCTACATTCTCTTTACTTCTGTTCTGTGTATAATTATGTGGTGCCGCGCGCCGCCGACGACACACCGTTGGCCGGTCGTTTAGCGTGTATCACAAGTTTTTTGTATGGGGACAGGGACACCACTTATTTTTTGACTTAACTTTATTTTTATATTTCTGTTATATAGCATATGTACATAATAATACATATATTGGGATAGTTTCAAATATCCCTGGATTCCGTAGCTAACCCAATGGGTGACGGACAAAAAATCCAGGTACTTATGACTTCGTGAATGCAAATCTTTAATTTTTTATTGACTAAGATTGTGAACGGGTCATTGATTACGATAGAGTTGGAGACATTTGCCTAATATCTACGTGGGGTCCCTATAACACACTAAAAAAATATTTTTAACTAATATGGTTAGTAGGTATATTAAATGACCACACCACTCATGCTACTCACACAAATGATCCATTGCTATATTTTTGTATTTCCTTCCTCCAAGTTCATGCATAAGATGAATATTAGTCATTAATACGGACACGTATAATATAAATGCATGTTTGAGTTTCCCGAACTAGAAAAACCATTGAGAAAACCCATACGGAAATAACAAGAACTAAACAATTACTTATAAAAATGTATGTATAAAAAAAACTAGGATGTGAGGAGAGTAAACGACGCTGTTTTGATTTGAATGAAAATACATACAGGATGTAACAAAAATATGCCAATACCAATAAGGAAGATGCAGCTATCATATTTACCATTATTTTGTAATCATAATGTTGAAAAAACATAAAATAATAACTACTGAAACGTTTTTATTTTAGTTTAAACTAATTTCAAATAATAATTAGGATTTGAAGTAATGTGAAACGGAACGTGTTTTAATCCACCAATCAGCGTCTGGTGACGTCACTCCTGTTATGACAACTAATGGGGTTGGCAACTTTCTATGGGATTTGGCTTAAAAGGCTAGCATCCAGGTCAAAAAATTAAAAAAGCAACAAGAATTTGACACTGTGAACAAACAAATATGGAGTGACACACATGAGTGACGTCACAGAAACTAGATCCGTTTAGGCGCGAAAATTTAAATTGTCAGTTTGTAACAGCAATTTTTGACTATAAATTATAGTATTTTCATTTTTTAATACACTCGTGGTCTATTCTACGTGCAATTCTTTCAAATGAAAGCATAAATGAAAATATTGCATCTTGCCTATTATGCCTTTAAAAGGGGCACCAGCTCACCAGCATTTTTGTTCCAGCTTGTATACACTTAGGCGTGCCTTTATTATGTCAGTGCAGAACGGATAGCATGGTTGCCATTTTATCGCCTCATCCGTCACTTGCGCACTTACATACTTGTTAGAGTTGTTAGGTTACCCGACCATATTAGGCTAGCAGATGCACGTGCACGTGGGCTTTGTCGATAAGGAGTTATTAGTACTTTTCTAAAACTACACAATATACGCTATCTACCTATTAGTGAAAGAATGAACTTTCCATGTAAACCGAATCAAATCCTGGCATAAAGCTATGGGGGTCTACTATGACGAGGGTATATTAAACAAAATCAAAAACTATCTTCGAGAAATCATTATTTTTAAAAATCACGACGACTTTTATGACGACCTTGGAAAATTTTAAATTATAGGTGATATTGTCGCTATATTCTGCATTTTCAACCGACTTCAAGATTTCGAGAAGGAGGTTATCAATTCGTCGGGATCTTTGTTTTAAGTATTTTTATTCGATTATTCGAAGATTGCTGGACCAATTTGGAAAATTATTTTTTTGTTTCAAAGAGTATACTTTAAAGTTGGTCCCATTGTAACCAGGTCAGGATCTGATGATGAGATCCTGGGGAAATCGACGGAACTCTTCAAATATTATAGGCACACCTATAGTGATTTTAAATATTTTTCACAGTGTTTAACATCCGTGTTGTTCACATTCAACGAAAAGCCAATGCAATTTATCAACACATTTATTATTTCAAAAACCGGCCAAGAGCGTGTCGGGCCACGCTCACTGTAGGGTTCCGTAGTTTTCCGTCCGTCACAGTAAGTGTCCCCACTTAAGAGTTAATAACACCGCCATGTAGGATATGATATGAGAGTTCCACGTACAGCGACATCTATCGGCAAATTAAGTAAACTATTGCGCGCGAGCATAAAGTATGGAAGATGAATTTTATGGGATAATTCTTTAATGCGTGAACCGATTTTCACCGTTTTTACTTTATTTGAAAGCACGTCATTTCATTGTAATTTTGTAGAAATTACAGGTACAATAAACACCTGCTTATACGGTTAAATTACAAACTTATTTCAGAAATTATTTTGTATTTTTTTTTCAAAAACTATTCATCCTATCAAGTTCAAAATAATTTTCCTAGAAAGTTTTTATAAAGTTCTACTTTTGAGATTTTTTTCATATTTTTAAAACTTATGGTTCAAAAGTTAGAGGGGGGGGGGGGACGCATATTTTTTTACTTCTGGAGCGATTATTTCGGAAAATATTTACATTATCGAAAAATGATTTTAGGAAACCCCTATTCATTTTTAAATACCTATCCAATAATATATCACACGTTGGGGTTGAAATGAAAAAAAAATCACTCCCCACTTTACGTATAGGGGAGGTACCCTAATAAAATAAAAAAATCCACTTTTTATTTTACCACTTTGTCGGCGTGATTGATATACATATTAGTACCAAATTTCAGCTTTCTAGTGCTAACGGTCACTGAGATTATCCGCGGACGGACGGACGGACGGACGGACGGGCAGACATGGCGAAACTATAAGGGTTCCTAGTTGACTACGGAACCCTAAAAAGGAAGACATACATAACATTTTACAATAAAACTATATAAATTAGTAACAAAATGTCTTTCGCTAGTTTGTAGTACGTAGTACAGCGCCATCTAGCGATAAATTGGAACAATAAGAAATTAATATAGACTTCTTACACATTTCGAGTAGACATATCGTTGTCTAGTTTGCTGGGTGAACAGCGACATCTAGCGAACCTTTAAGGTAATAAAGTTAAATATTGTTGTTAGCACCGATTTGTGACTGATAGTACTGGTACAGCGGCATACAATGAAGAATCTTATAACTAATTAATATTAACACTTTAACACACAGTAGCTCGGGCATTTCCTTTTGGAAAGGTGGAGGCTAAGTGAAATCGGTTCTTTTTTTGTTTAAAATTATAATATCAGTGATTGTTGTGATCTCCTACAATGCAAAACCATGTTTGGTATATAAACAAAATAAACTATGTCAGCTGACGTGATGCGCTTGGTATAAACGTCAGTACAGCCCTGCCATTTAAAGTTACTAAGCATGCATTGTATCATTCCTTAAGCAAGATACTAATTGCAATATAAATTCATTGTAAAATCGACGCTTAGCCTTCATAATAAAGCTGAATTTAAAGTGACTGCTGGATTCATTCATGTCATGTTTTAAAGAAGCCGACTAGTGTTGGAACTTTCACTATGCGAGTTGTGTGGCCATGTATTAAGAAGTCATGAGCGTAGATGAAAGATTATGAGAGTGAGCTGTCCCTAGATCATACAGATTAAATTTCCACGTATTACGCACATCACTCGCAGCCAGACATACTGACCAGACCATACCATACCATACCATAGTCATAGACCTGTCATGGTAATTCTAATTACAATACCAAGATCGAATGGGATGGTCTTATAACACTTTCAATAGATACGACAGAGAAGGTGCTATTATCGTTGTTTCTTGTCCATAAACCTTGTTACCCTCCACGCCATTATTTATAGCAGTGGAGGGTCACAAACATTTATAATTCGCGATTTCCTCAAGAATTTCTGTGTTCACTACGAGAAAACCTGATATTTTTCTTAGAATGTTGTGTCAGCTAAGGAAAACAATGGTAAATTGTTTTGTTTTGTGCTGTAGAAGTTATTTTACCGTCATCTATGTATACCTTACGGTAAACCGCTTGTGCGGTCACTAGTTAAATTCTGGCTTTTAGCTCGCAGATTTTCTACTAAGGACTAAGCAGTGAATCGGTCAAATTCAAACCAAAATAAATGGGTGCGAAATCGGTTTGAAATCTCAGCTTGTAGTGATAGCGCATGCTCACTCTCACTCTGCTAATGTTTCGACTCTGTGGTTCAGATGGGTCTTAAGTAAGGTCGACTGGATATGTACGTAGAATGCCTTTAGGCATTAAGTCCGCCATTTGTACTTTATATTAGTTCTGGATTGTGCAATAAAGTTTAAATAAATTCGTAGATCAGCTGAAGGTTAGAATAAAGGAAGTAGCTAGAATTTTAATAAAATCCTATTCTAATGACATTCGACATTCACTTCTTCTACCGAGTTTTAATGTAGGTATGTAAATATATGTAGGTACCTTAGAATCCGTTTGAAAAACATGCGAAGTTCTATACTTCAAACAGATAAATAATTTGTAAAAAGTATGAAAACTAAAAGTACCTCTTAGACGAATATCGAATATCAAGAAAATAATTCTATATCCCGGACAATTGTCAAATTTCCAAGTCAGCTGTAAATCTCTGAAGTGTTGTACCACCTGAATCATTCACTTTTAAGCACCGTTTTCTTTGTTTTATAAAGTTGTGGCGTCTAAGGTAGTTCCTTCAATGACATCAACCTTTTCCTTATGCAGGTTCTTTACGTTTTGCATTTCGAAAAACCAGACCTTAATTACGGTTCTTATGGCCCTATTGAAGAATCGATTTGTTGAAATAAAGCGGCTGGTCCAATCATAAAGTTTCGGTTTTTGGGGTAATGTTAATTAGAGGAGGCCATATTCGATTTAAAATACATACCTGCTATTTAATTAACATAATTTGTTTGATTTCAAGAAAATAGTAGGATACTAAAGCCTGACCAGAAATATATGATCATGCACCATGTTGCGGAATTTCATTAGAACTAATTTCTTGCACTGGCAATAGTTTTAATGACAGAATGATATGCATGTGTGAGGGCAAGTGATAGGCAGTCACTTTTGACAGTGTCATTATTGCAGTTTATTTGAATAATTAGTAAAGTGTTGAATATTAAATAATAAACGTCAAAAAATCCCAAAATTATTCATAGTCAAGAGCGAAACATTGTAAATAGTGTAAGTATGTAATAAACAGCTGTAAATAATACGCTCGGGAAATGAAACTATTTCGCAGTGAAACATTTTCAAATTAACATCAGAGCTGACATGTAAACAAATCAAGATGTCACCATACCATAGAGCTATGATTATACTGAACTGTTGCCATATAAATGAGAAAAATAGCGCCCTTTTGACAATAATCATATATTTCTGGTCAGGCTTTATCATAATATATCCATAGGAAATCGATAAATACTGTACAACCTTATCTAAAGTAATGACGTTTCGTGCACATAAAATGGCGAATGTATCGGCCGCATTAAATAGGTTTTTTACGTATTCTGTCATCTCTTTTTGCTTGTGAATAAAGCGTTGAGTTAAAACGAAATGAAGAGATTTTTATGCGTTTTGAATTCATATGTCCCGTATGTATAGGTCTATAGAGGGTCTATAGTTTGAAAGTCAAATTAAACTTGTATACAATTTTGTAATGTGCATCTATTTTTTGTATAAAATCCTGTATACAATTATGTAATGTGCATCAGTCCAAATATTCGGATATTAATTAGCCAATAATATTCTCGACGACTGGAAAGCCATGGTAAATAAAAGGTGACGCAAGAAGCTGTTTAAATTACAGATATTACCATACACGTCATCGGGTCAAGAACATGCTCCAGACGAACATTTACATGGATTATCCCCTGACACACTTCATTCTTTCTTTCTTTTAATATAATATATTAGTGCAATATTCTCTCATATTATGAGACAATATTTCAACCCTAATCACTTGTTGCTAATTATTTTGGGAAATAATATTCCGTATATCAAAAAATACTGACTTGCACGTCAAAAAAGTTTGATTCCCATCAAAATGTTAATGTTTATTTGTATAGTAGAACAAAAAACAATGCGTATTATTCCGTATTATGCGTATTATAACAAACTGACTAGAGGGGTTTCGTTTCTCTCATTATTTTGTCATATCTGACGTGGCTAGCTCTCCGTCTATCAGTGTAAATAGTTCGGTTATGGTTAATTTTTTGTTGTACTTTTGCATACTAGCCTTAATAATTTCGCTGAATAAAGACAATTTCAGTTTACAGTATTCGCTTCTTCTGTTTGTAATGGTGCGATCACATATGGGCGCGAGTGACGAGCCGAATAACGATGCGAATAGCGCGCGACTGTTTACACATGCGTGTTGGCACTCGCGCGCATGCTAGCGTCGGGGAGTTGTATGGGGAGATGATGGGGATGTGAACGGACATTCGTGTTGGCACTCGTTCGCGAATGATTCGTCGAACTAGTCGACGAGCACCGACGCGAGTACGAACACGCTGGTGTGAACGCCGTATTAAACTTATGTGACTTGAATAAGTCGCTCTATGTTGTTGCTTTTCACTAGAGTTTGCACTACGGATCTAAAATGTTTAGGAAGGTCCGGAATAATTTCATGCATTTGGGATCCAGTTTGCAAACCCTACTATTTCTTGGATCTGCAAGAACTATGCAACGGCAAAATGTTTGACTACCATAAACTTCAATTTCCATGTACCTGAATTTCGCGTTTATGCTGGTGCAAATCCGGTGCAGAGCTTACGCGGTCTGACTATAAAGCGCTCCAAACACTTGACCTGAATTCAGTTCTGAATTTATCGATTCATAGACAATTGTCTATGGTTGCGGAAATTTGTCAATCCTCCAATGCCTCCATACAAATTTCCGCAACCATAGATAATTGTCTATGAATTGATGAATTTAGAACTGAATCCGGATCAAGTGTGGGGAGTGCCTAACACCTCCGTTTTCTGTCTAAGGCTATAAATCTAGGTGTTGTTTAAACATTTTCATGAAAACGAAGTTCGCATACTTTGTACTATTTATTTATTTATCGTATGGCTACATGTCACTGGATATAGATAGGCATTTCTTCCCTGGGATAGTAGTAGTGGGAAAGCAGATGATAAAGAAAATCCAGTGAGTGCTGCGAGGTCCAGATGGGACAGTGCAGCTGCCAAGTTTGTTACTCTTTTAGCACCACCCAGGGAGGATCACGTGTAGAGTTGTCTAAGGAGTTTCCTACGGACGCAGAGTAACATTGATCCCCCTTTGTACTTTGTACATTGACTTTGTACTTAAGTGTTGTTATCTAATCATTACGTTGTATCAGCACATGTCTCAACAATTGATCTGTCTGTAATAGGTTTGATTGATTGTAACTTTTCGATAAACATTGTTATTTTGAACTTGATACATCAGACGCTATCATATCAATGTAATGATAGAACCAACAGCTTGACATTGGTACGGAAGTGCGGTAAGAGTGTCCACTTTCGCCGTTGATTTTCAATATGTACATAGAACATGCTATAAGAAAGATTATTGAACTAGACAAGGGAGGGGTCAAGTTGAATGGGGAGAAAATATATTTACTCGCATTGCAGACGATATTGCAGCATTTGCTGAATCTCCGGCGCAACTGGAACAATTAATTATTGTAATGGACACATTTTTTAAAGAATTACGATTGAATATTAATATTAAAAAGATAAAAACACTTACAGCTTCAAAACGCAAAACCAAATATCCTCCAATAGTTCCTCGTATATAATACACCTAAATATGCAGCAGGTAGAAAGTTTTATATATTTAGGCAGTTTAATTACCAGAGACTCCAGATGTACACAAGACATTGTTGCACTAATTTCCATGGCCAAAAAAGCTTTTAACCAGAAGAAGCAACTATTAAGGTCACGACATATGTCACTCAAGAGCAAAAAACTAATCAAGAGTATTGCCCTTTATGGTAGTGAAACGTGGACACTAACTAAAAGAGACAGGAACAGAATGGAAGCTTTTGAAATGTGGTGTTGGAGACGCATGGAAGGCAAGGGATAAGTTGGAGAGAAAGAGTAACGAATGAGGAGGTACTGCGAAGAGTAAATGAGAGAGAGCGATCCTGAGAACTATCGACGTTAGACGCGGAAAAATGATTGGCCATTTGATACGACACGATCAATTCTTCAAAACTATTTTAGAAGGAAGAATAGAACGCAAGAGAGGTCGAGGCAAACCCAGACGCAGCTATATACTCGTAGACCAAGTGAAGGAAAAAGTGTGAACCGTCTCGTATCAAAAGGTCAAGGAACTGGTGCAGGACAGGATAGGGATAGATGGAAAATACTCCACCGACAAGAGAATAACTCTTAAGTTAATGATGATGATGGTGAAAAGACGTCGCGTCGTCGCTGGTGAGACGCTGACGCTCGACGAGCGTCGCGCCGACGTTGCGTCGACGCCGCATCGCCGCTGCGCGGGTGCTGGCACGACGTCGACGCTCGAAAGACGCTAGCGTGGGGTGGCTCTTATTCGAGCTATATTCAAATATGGTGTATCAAACTCAGTTCTGAGGTCATAGGATACTTGGTGACGCGTTTAAATTATAGGTTTGCACTCACTCGTGACGTCACGCGGCTAGTATCGTGTTAATAAAGGCAAATATAAGCAAAACCATATTTGTGAGTTACCTACTACTTGACAACTAGGGGGGGGGGGGGGGTCAAAAATTTTAGGAAATGGGTCACGTAGTATGGGTACGTTCCCTAGACTTATAGAACAACCAAGACACGGCAAATATAATGTTTTATTTCTTTCAGGCTAGAATATAAAATGAGCTAAAATTACGTAAAACAATACGGATTTTCGTTTGAACTCTTTGGCCTTATGCCATCTGAGCTGTTCTTAGTATAAATAGTACATTAAACGCAAACATTTATTTTTATCAAATGGCCTTAAACCGAATGGAATATTTGGTAGGTTTAACATATCGATCGGAAAAAAATAACGTTTTGTTCAGACAGAAAATGAAAATAAATTGTAGAGCAGTTACGAGTATAGGATCCGTAATCAAGAAAGAAACCTCTTGTTTCTATTTGTCGATTCAACTTTTTATCCAGCTGGGTTTCTGTTTTACACCTGCCATTTTGTATTTTAGTAGAACAACCCTAACTTATAACCATGTACAGATTCTGACAAATGTTACGTACTAATTTAGAAGATTTATTAAAATTTTATTGAAACCAAGTCATTACATATTTTAGAAAAAATGACAACTTAACTAATTAATAATAATTGTCAACTTAACTAATGAATTGTAATATTGTCTTCGGTTGCCGCGATAGTTATTCATGAAATAATGTAATTTAAACTCAATACACGCGATAAAATCCGTTTTTAATTGTTTTATTTCATAATGAATTGTAATTTAGAAGATAAGTAATAGAGTAGAATATGTCAGTTACAAACATTGAAATTTGTATTGTCATATGCCTACAAAACCAGTTTGTTCCGGTGTATAGCTACTGGCTTGTCAAACATATCTATTTTATAAACAGCGTGATTGTTTAGATTTGCTTGACATTGGAATTTAAGGGGAAGTTCCATTTGGCGGTCATTGTGAAAACAAAACAATATGTCGCTAGAACGTAAATAATACTTGCTCGTACATAATCAGAATATAAATCGATTTTCGTCCCTTTCATGTTTCAATCCCATAGCTTAGGTATTTATGTTCGCTTGTGCTTGTTTAACAATTACGTATTGTATAATTTAAAATAATTCACGTAGTAAATTTGCAATCAATTTAGTACGTGAAACATGTACAGTTTTAACAAGCCTGCAGTAAAAAGTAATTGTAAATCAACGTGTAGTAGTTTTTTCATCGTCGAATCGGCGTCGAATAATAACGGTTTTCAGAATTCATTATCAGCTGAAATGAATTCTCTGCCGATACCGTTACATATCAATACAGATTGTGCCGTTTTCTTAAGTAGCTTAACTTCGACAGAAAGGGCAGATCTTTGAAAATATGACGTGTAATAAACAATGAGCAGTTTCCAAAAAAAGAGACAATGATTTTAGGTAGACTTATCCAAAAACAACACGCGCAGACACCTTTCATGGCAATTTGCAATGCAAATTGTTTTATACAACTGTTAACTTTTATTCGACAGACTCCTTTCAATTTCGTGTGCGTTTAGTGCGAGAAAAAGGGGCATTGTTTTCTATATAGTGGAATATTTTCCGAAAAGTGTAATGAATAAAATATCGTCCTCTTAACGATTAAAGTCAGCTGCTCGCCTCGTGACTTACCTGAACTCTAACCAGTCGGGATTGACGTAAAAATTCGCATTATACGGCATTAATATGGAAATCCATGTTGTTTGTCCAACACAAGTGTTTTGCATGTTTATTTGTAAAGCTTTTCTATTCAAATGTGTTTGTAGATTTAGTATTAATACAAAGTTGTTTATTAATTATTACTTATAATTACTTACAGCAGCTGTTAAACATTAGTCTACCTAGAGGTTCAATTAAAAACAAGGTTTATTTCCAATACAATGTAAGTTATAGTGGAAAAGCATCATCGACGTAGTTAACCACTCATATACGAGTACGTTAATTCAATACCAATGGTTAAATGTTGCTGTTACATAACTAATCTGTAACTGAATAAGTATTCGACACGAACGTCATTAAAACGACAGTTAAATTTTTCCACGAATCATTCCACTTAGTAAATTAGGCGAGGTACCTATTAGTTTGACCGTGTCAGGTACCAGATAAAGATATAGTGTTCTTGAAGCTACAACATGTTTTAAGCTGATTTTATTTTGACTTTACATAAAATATGTTCAATGCGAAATTTATCTGAAATCGCTAATCTTTATTTATGCCTTGTTAGTACTATATATCCATCATTCCCTCGCTTTCGGTCTCCCTCACTTTCGGTCTGCGTTTACCTCGAAGGGAAGCCTTGCTCAGCATAGGGACACGAAAATAGGCTAATAAAAAATATCTTACATAAAAACATAAATCGTCAGATCCAATCTTCTCGTAGTCATCATCCTCTTGCCCTTGTCCCATTTACTTGGGGTCGGCGCAGCATGTATTTTTCTTTTACACATCTCTATCACCCGTCATCTCATCACTCACATCCTTTCTTTTCATATCATCTCTCACACAGTCCTTCCACCTTTTCCTAGGTTTGCTTCTTCTCCTACATCCCTCCACATTCATTCTTAATACCTTTCTCGTAACATGACTTTCACCCCTCCGCATAACACCCACGCTAAACGATTATCCGATCTTCTCGTAATATTGGTGTTATACACCAGTTCGGGACAAGTGCTTTGCCATAACATCAAATTGAAAAATTCATTACTGACCCCCTCAAAAAATCATTTCTGCATTAGTAACCCCCCCAACATTTCAGGCTGCGACCGCGCCTGCCGCTCGCCGCTATTCTAATATTGCCGTTAGCTCGAGTGCTTTTTGACCCTACAGGATCCGACATACTGTTCCTAATTCGTATAATCACTATGAAGTAGGGCATGCCCTAAAGTTGACATCTACAGAAAATGAGGCGCCCGATATTATATTTAAAATTGTTCTTCATACAAACTCGATGGCAAATGTCAGTGCAGTAGTCCAAAATAGCGAAAACGTTCTGATTGACCCCAGTCTCCCTTATTGGCCTTGACTGACGAATTTTTTTATAGATAAACATTGCTCTACATTCCCAATCTTAATTATATCCTATGTTTCCCCCAATTCCGACTCTCGTCACACACCTTTCGTACACTCACCTTTCCTATCATAACATTCTCTCGATCAGCTGACCATGCCACGTGACTCACGTGTCGTAGTATTTGTAAACCGACCGTCCTCGGCCGACCTTTGTTTGTACAGTGCCCCACACAGGTCCAACCCCTATTCATCTTGGAATAAAGTTCATGTATTAACAGTGTGTCGCCTTGCGTACGCTGTTTTTAGTTCGCAAACGCATCGTGATCGTGACCGTTGTATTTTTGGAACGATTGTAAGATTTGTAAGGGCTAGGCGACATTTTATTATTAGCACTAATTAATTATACATTCATCTTTCAATCTTAAAGTTACTTTCTAATTATAAAAATGTGTAAATTTGAAAGTGTTCCGAATCCAATGTAGCAACTCTTGCTAGCAGAGTTACACAGAATTGAACGCGTTTTGAAATACCATTTTGTCTGTGTGTTACGTCTATAAATGTATAGCACGCTGTCAGAGCATGTTAGTGAGGTATCGGAAATATTTCTGCTGCATCTCTTTCCTTAGTATACAAAAACAAGAGACGCAGCCCGAATTTGCGGCGAATGTAACAATATTGTGGATTATGGAAGATACTGCTTTAAGTACTAGTTAGAATCCAAGCTGTTTCTGTTTTTATTTGTATTTTTGAGGTGTAAGTTTTATTTACATTTATTTATTTATCAATAAATCTTACAGTAGATATCTGAGTATCTAACTTTCACGATCATTTTATTTATTTACGGATCTAATATTTAATCATAGGTACACCGATTAATCAGAGATTAATCACCCAATTGTTTAACAACATAAAGGTTGAACACGCCAAAACCTGGGCATATAAAAATAGCTATAGTTATTCGAAAAATGGAGATATTCAAACTTTTTAAAAAACAATTTTTTCACAAGGAACTGGGCTATAAAATTATGATAAATTTATATTCTTTTATTTATTCGTTGGCAAAATGTCGAGCGTACAACATCAAAAACGTGAACGCATTTTGCACGAACATGTAAAAAATCCCATGTTAAGCTACAGAGATATCGCGAAAAGGCTGAAATATCCACAATCTACGGTTGGTCACGTATTAAAAACTTTCCGTGAACGCTTGACAATAGATAGAAAGCCAGGAATTGGTTGGTTGCAGGGAGTCAAGAACAAGAAAAAGGAAAGAGTATTTTAAAGATTTTTGCCTCAAATCATACGATTTCATTTCGTGATGTTGCTAAAAAAAAGTGAAAATGTCTCAGTCCTATGTCCAAAAAGTGAAACAGAGGGCAGGACTGAGGAGTTATAAAGCCCAGGCCGCACCAGATCGAGACTCAAAACAGAACTTATCCGCAAAGATACGGTCGCGACAACTCTATGAAGATTTTCTTACAAAATTTGAATGCGCGGTGATGGACGACGAGACGTATGTATATAAAATTGGATTTTAAACAAATACCTGGTCAAGAGTTTTATACTAGCAAATCTCGAACAGATACTCCTGAAGATTTTGAATTAAAAAAACCGGCCAAGAGCGTGTCGGGCCACGCTCAGTGTAGGGTTCCGTAGTTTTCCGTCCGTCACAGTAAGCGTCCCCACTTAAGAGTTAATAACACCGCCATGTAGGATATGATATGAGAGTTCCACGTACAGCGACATCTATCGGCAAATTAAGTAAACTATTGCGCGCGAGCTTAAAGTATGGAAGATGATTTTTATGGAATAATTCTTTATTGCGTGAACCGATTTTCACCGTTTTTACTTTATTTGAAAGCACGTCATTTCATTGTAATTTTGTAGAACATGTAGAATTACATGTAGAATTACAGGTACAATAAACACCTGCTTATACGGTTAAATTACAAACTTAGTTCAGAAATTATTTTGTAATTTTTTTTCAAAAACTATTCATCCTATCAAGTTCAAAATAATTTTCCTAGAAAGTTTTTATAAAGTTCTACTTTTGAGATTTTTTTCATATTTTTAAAACTTATGGTTCAAAAGTTAGAGGGGGGGGGACGCATATTTTTTTACTTCTGGAGCGATTATTTCCGAAAATATTTACATTATCGAAAAATGATTTTAGCAAACCCCTATTCATTTTTAAGTACCTATCCAACAATATATCACACGTTAGGGTTAAAATGAAAAAAAAAATCACTCCCCACTTTACGTATAGGGGAGGTACACTAATAAATAAAAAAAATCCACTTTTTATTTTACCACTTTGTCGGCGTGATTGATATACATATTAGTACCAAATTTCAGCTTTCTAGTGCTAACGGTCACTGAGATTATCCGCGGACGGACGGACGGACGGACGGGCAGACATGGCGAAACTATAAGGGTTCCTAGTTGACTACGGAACCCTAAAAAACGAGGGCAATTTCCAAAAAAATACCTTCTTTGGCAGGCAATATGTAGCTGTGGTAAAATAAGTCGCTCGTTTATCACCACCGTGACAATAAACGGCGATATTTATCGGAAAGATTGTTTACACAAGCGTTTGCTGCCTTTTATAAGACAGCATGCCTCACCACCGCTGTTTTGGCCAGATCTAGCCAGTAGCCAATACGCAAAATCAGTTATGAAATGGTACAACGCTAACAGGATCTTGGTGGTACCCAAAATATGCAATCCGCCAAATAGTCCAGAACTGCGGCCTGTTGAAGAGTACTGGAGTATTATGAAAGGAATTCTAAAAAAGAATGGCGGAGAAGTAAAATCGGTCCCTGAGCTACAAAAAATATGGACCTGGGCGACAAAAATCTTTTCTAAAGAGAGGGTGCAAAGTCTTATGAGCCGTGTGCGTAGAAAAGTTCGATCTATGGCTTACTGTGTAAACATTAATTAAAATTAAAAATGTGATTTTAGAATTCATTAAATTTGTCATTAAATGTGGTATTCATAATGTAGTTTTTTATTTTTAAACTGGTTTAAAAACAAATTTTGCGTGCCCGAGTTTTGGCGTGTTCAACCTTTACCAAGTAGGTATTCGGCCCGATGACCTTATCACTTCACCTCGATAAGATTGTAGGCCGATTCAGTAGGGCGCCGACTTTTGCTCACTACTGCATTCCGTTGTTATTCATAATTAGTATTACATGTTCGAATATAGCTCGATATAATTACACAAAACATGCAGTGTAGTTCATCAAAGTGATGGACTGAATCCGGTAAAACCGTGATTATTTTCAATCACGCAATTTCATTTTAGCCTAATCATATTAAGAGTTTCACCTCGGAATACTTTAAGAAGACTGTAATAAATATAAATACGAGTTTCCAGCGAGTTTATTACAGCTTATTTAAAAAGGCTATATTAATAGGCATTATGAATTTTTTCCATGTATGGATGTTATAAATCGATTCGTTTTGTTGTGAGGATGGGGCCAATCGCGTTAAAGCAACACAAAAGTCAGAAATGAAATTTAAAGTCTGTGATTTGCATTTGTTTCTTAAAACGTTCCTAACAAAATGACGTGCAAAAGTGACGTCACGACACGATCATGTTGTCGCCCTGTTTAAAGTATGGAAAAATTATGACTGCTATTTTTAAATTTGAAATGTTGCGTTTATGTACTTTATGTATATGGTTGCCATGCAATTTATTTTACAGTAAAATTAAAAAAATGTAATGGTATCATTGCTTTTTTAAATTTAGTGCTTTAAAAAATCGTAACATTTTGAAATTATGAAGCCTGAAGCTTTGAACCATTTTAATAGATTTTTTTATTTTCACTTTATTTAAATATATTGACCATTTTGCATCCTATCAACTAAATTTTATTGCATTATTCAACATGTGTCATCCCTATTATAGCTTTATAGGTAAGTAATATTAGTACATTACTTACCAAGGATTGTAAAAGAAAGAAAGCCCGAAATCGCAGATATTTGTAGCCCGAGCCGTAGGCGAGGGTTGTAAATATGCGAAGGAGGGCTTTCTTTTTTACTGCCCGTGGTGAGTACACAATTTTACGTTTCCACCTCGCCATAATGCGAGTTTTACCTCACTCAGATAAAACTCACATTATGGCCAGGTGTGACGTAAAATAACTTTACATTTGATGGTTGTTATTTATTATTTACGTACCGACTTACCACCACCCATTCTTATTGATCAACGGTTGAAGTAGAGCCATATTTTACTGCCATCCCTATTTGGCAAAAGATATTACTGAGTTGATAGACCAAATAAGCCTATTAATAGACACCTCGACAACTTATATCATTCAATAACGTTATTGTATACAATAGATATGCAAAACGATCGTACCGGAAGCATCCAATATAAAACAATCGCCACTACCGTTTCCACGGGGACAAGCAATCTAATAAATTGCTTCGTTCCATTCCGAAATAGTGTGTCCCCCGAAGAACGATTCTGGATTCATTGCTAATTGAACATGGCCTTTTCAATTTTACAGATAATTGGGAAACTAACTTTTTTAATTAAATTTAAAATAATACTATACAAAGCCAAGTTTCTAGACTATAATTTTTCTGGTAGGTGGGCATTTTCACTTAACTGTGTACCATGAACGTCAATCATACTTTTTTTCTGGCAATAAATTAATGGTTACGAAAAACTAGAAACTGCATTCAGAGGCCTTATTCCCAAAACGCGCGAATTTCACGAAATGCTTCATTTTCTTCGAAGGCTATGGCGAAAATACTAAGTGTTTTTAAATCAACTATTGATGCACATAATAGTTCATTTCTTTATCTAGACGGCCATCGGAGCAAATATTACATTTTAACGAGTGAAATATGAAAAAAATTGGTTGTCTTGGAAGGCCTTTCCGGATTTTCCAGTTAGGTGTACCGTTCATTTTCAGATTACGCAAAAAAGGGTAAAAATTCTTATTTAATTTGAATTAAATTCAATTGAGTATTGCCATGGAAATAAAAATCGAAGATTCATCTTGGATAATCAACAATATACCTTCTGATTATATGCCAGTTTTTTGATGAAAACACGGTTACATTTCATTTTTTCCACGAAAACCCTATGAATATTTTTCCCTAAAAATATTACCATTGCAAAGTTAAACTATATTTCTATCACGATAAAAAAAAACTATACTATAGCAGTAAATTTCAAATTACTATGAATTTTTAAAAATGACACTTAAATCACACTTCACAGGACACTTTTTGTAAGAATCGTATTTTTGGGTACTTAATAATAATAAACATGGTTCAAAAATTTTTTTTTGTATTACTAATACTTCAAACTATCTTATAAAAGTTATAAATAGCATTTTATGCGGCTTTTTTCATTAATAGAGTTTTTCGACCTTTTAGGGATTAGCCTTAACAAGTATTCACAAAAATATGTGTCAGGACACCCGAACATACTATTTAGGAGCATTTTGATTAGTTAATAGACTAAATAATTACAGCCATTACGGTATACGGTCCGTATTAATTATGGTAGTTATTTATGGTATGGTATTTATGGTGATATTAAATATGGTGTTTGCTCGGTAAATGATCTCATATTGTCGTAAAGGGCGTCTGTAATCTCGAGGTTACGCCGCATAATAGAGCGGCATATAACTACTATATAAGACTTGATTATTCCATAATATTATCTACTACCTGACCCGGCGAACTTTGTACCAATATTTTAATAGTTCTGCTATTCGGGGTTCAGATAAATCCAATAAATCCAAACATCATTAAAAACGGTTCAGCCGTTCTTGAGTGTAAATGGTGTAACCGACATGACTTTGTTTTATATACATATATGTATATAAAAGATTTTTATTCTTCAATTTAGGCACATTACAATGCACTTTTAACGTCAGAGAAAAAAATACTTCTACCGGCATAGATATATATAGAGAGATTAAAAACAAACGGCGGAAATTTTCTCAATGGCATATAAGGCTCGAAGGACCAATATATTTCATTCTTTTGGAACAAATGCCCTTCGCGTTAATCCTCATTTTGTATTGTTAGTATTTGGAGGCGAATAGATTTATTTATGAACAGAGATTAGCTTAGCAACTGACATCCGTTATCATTATCAACTTATCAAGGGCGGGATCTTGAGGTTGTCGCGATGTCATAACATGCACGAGTGGCATGGTATTTACTCTTGAATTTAAAAAGTCTATACCGATCCTAAGATTCCGAAGTAAATATGATTTTCACCACTCCACCTAGGAAACGCGCTGTTTATCCCTTGAAAGCGGTTGGGAAAAACACATTTTATCCACATATGGGGAAAATAATTTGGTACAAGTTTGGACTTTTTTTGTCTCCTTATCTGGTAGGAAGGACTTTAAAGAGAAAATTTTGAATTATATAATTTTGAAAGCAATCATTTGGCTTCGATTTTTTGTTTTCTATAGTTTATATTTTTCCTGTATTGATGTGGTGAAAACTTTTGTATTTATACTCTGCAGCAAAGTGTAATCAACCTCTCTTACCTTGAGGCCCTCGCTACGGTCGTGGCTCAATTTTGGAGTCTTTCGCTGGCTCGGGTCTCAATAAAAGCACGAGAAGTTAAACATCAACTTTGATTATACATGGGGGTATAATAAAATAAATAACTATTGTTGGCATAGCAGTATCTGAAGTAGAATTAGCGTAGTAACATTGGCTTGGCGGTCATGAACTGAGGCCAAGTATGCAAGGGCACCTCGAGGGGACGGGAGTGACGAACCCACGATGGTAGACTACAAATCCGGTAGCATACATTATGATATAGATTGCGGATGTACAGATTTATTTTAAAGAGCCAGCGCCAAATGTCTGGAGTGTGGTGATGCTGGAGTTTATTGGCTCCTGTTTCCGCACTTAGGCGCACCACACATTAGAGCAGAATTCAGCTATTCGTAGACAAAAGTGGAAATTTGTCTATGGGAAATATGGGAGCTGAATTTTTGTACATTTCCGCTACATACCGCTACACATAACATAAATAAGACATAAATACTGTTTACTAAATTTAATACATATTGCACACCTCAAATTAAAGAAACAAAGTATACACAAGTTACAAACAGAAAAGTAGAGATAAAACAATTGACGGTCTTATCGCTAAAGAGCGATCTCTTCCAGACAACCTTTGGGAAGCGGAAACCTTTGTAGATACTCGTAATGTGTGGTTCGTTCAGTGGTGTAACTATCGGGGCATTGAGCGTTGATAATAGCCTATTAACTAGGTACTATCTAATCGTACCTACTACTTCACTGACGTATCAATAATACGATTATCCATCATAATACGGAAACCTTTAAAACTATTAATATTAAATATCTTCAAGTGTATATAGTTTGTTACCTTGCTCTTTGTATCCTATAATTTAAATCGCATTTAGGATCCTTATCTCTGAGTAATAAGAGTGATATTGTTTTGAATACTCGTAGTAGCCTGTTTTGTTTATGTTTTATGGAATAGACACGATTTATAACCGTGATTGTCGTCACCTAATATATCGTTAACTTTGAACGAACCAGATAAACCTATCAAAGCTAGATAGCTATACATAAGTAGATACCACTTAGATAAATAGAATTGATAAAGCTTAGTTTCAGACAGTTGTATTGTACCTATTGATAGGTATGCGGATGCGGAATCAACATCAGCGGATATGTGTATTTTATATATTTATGTACACTCACATTGTAAGTCATCTAAAACGTGTTCAAAAACGGTATAGTTAGGGAGCTGGCGAGCAAAATTTCGATATGATCAGCACACAAGGCAGACGTTATTAATAGTGACATTCATGCCCTAAGAAACATCAAGGACCTGGTCTGCCACCATGGTGGCGCTGCGTTGTAAATTTACAGCGTTTCAAAAATGTTAAAGAGAAGGTGTGCTATATTATGCACACACGTCTGCTTCTGGGGCTGATGATCACAGTCATCCTGGAAACACAAAGAATCGAAAAGGCAGACATCCAGGGCTCTAACTTTTGTAGTATTCATTTTTTTAATTTATTCTTATGATTAAAAAAACTGTATATGAAGTGCACACTCGGCAGATATGAATTGTTCGATCAAAAACAATGAGAAGAACCACGGAAAAATAGTCTGCTAACATGTTGCCTCTGCGTTGTCTATTGACAGTGCTCCAAAAATGTAAAAAAAAGGTGTGCTATATTATGCGCACACGTCTGCCTCTTGGACTGATGTTTGAATTCCTTATGAAAACCAAGAAAATTGATGAGGCAGACGTTCAGGCCTCTGATATTCCAAAGGCAGACCATTTGTTTTTTTTTAACCCGACGCTCGCGCCAAACCAAGCAGGTATAAATTGAATTGATCAAAATGCTACAAACAAGACCACATCCCGCCTTCATTCTTGTTTTTTTTTTTAAAACGTTCCGAAACGCACTACCGGAGTATGTCATTGACAAGTGGTATTGTAGTTCCAAAGTTCATCTACGTTAAAGGCACGTGCTTTTGCACATGGATGAGAGCGCCGACATGCATAATTGGCAAGGTTTCTCGGATACCAGCGATGACGACGCTTGCTAAATAGTATCGTTTTTTTTTTTATTTTATTGCAAAAAAAAATGGAGTCTTGGTTAAAAATCTACGTATTTTACATAAATAAAACGTGATTACAAAAAGTTAAAACTGCTCCTATCCAGATCCTAATCCTATTCAGATTACATTCAAGCATGCAATTAAAAAAAAATACTTTCTAATAAAAGTTCCAAGCGCATTTCGTTTCTGATTGGCATTGAGAAAAAATATGATTGCATAGATTTCAGCTCCAGAAGTTTAATCGTTACCGTGAGTTTAGAGGATAATATTAAACAAAATTATAAGAATAAAACTAAAAAATAACAATAATCCCATGCAATACCCGCTGTCCCTTGATTCTGTGAATTTCAAACAGTCACACAGCTGAAAATTAGTGAGCAAAGTGTCTGCCACATTTTTTTTCGAATCCACGGAGTCATAGTGAATCGAATGGGCGCAATGAGAATCGCGTGCAAATGATTTAGTAGAGCTTTTTTTTAAAACATTTTTACAACTCCGTCCCATGAAATGCTGAGTCCTGAATGTCTGCCTCTTCGATTTTCTTCGTTTCCAACATGACTGTGACCATGAACTCCAGAGGCATACATGTGCAAATGATTTAATACCCCGATTTTTTTAAGCAACTTCAATCCGCTGTAACGCGAAAACGCAGCGATATAGGACCTTAATTGATTGGACCAAATCAATTCGTAATGATTTAAACTGCAATCCACCTCGACGTGAAACGTGTGCAAATCATATACCGAAATGCTCGCCAGCTCCCTAACTAGTAGGTAATGACTAGCATTAGCACAACCGATTTTCCTATGATACGCTTTTTATCTGTGGCTGTAACGTAATTTTAACTTTACATGCTCATATATTGATACGTTATGAGTTTCAAATTCCGAACATCGAACTTGATAACATAATGTAAATCCTGTCCTCCTTCCTGACCAACGGCACGCACCCGCCCGACCGCCGGCACAATCGAGTTGGCCATGGCGGTGCAATGGCGGTCATTCTATGGTTTCCGAACACTTCATTTAGGATATGTAATATGAATGTAGATAAAGCAGTGTATGCAACTGTACGTAATTAGGCCTTAAAACACTCGTGTGATCTTATTATGAAACGAGCCGCAGGCGAGTGAGAGAAAACCACACTCGTATTTTAAGGACCCTTATTACGTAACAGTTACATAAACTACTATTTCCGTAGGTACCTTAGTTGTTATGACAACGTTATGAAACACCTTTCTCTAAAGAACATCTTTCTGCACACGATCTAGTTGAATATTAATATACAGTTAAATATGCAGGGTACTTACAGTCGCCATCAGATATATCGGAGCGGCCAAGTTACGCAAAAATAACTGAACATGCACTTTATCGGTTTGACAATAAGGGCTTTGTTCAATTATTTCTGACCACCTTGGCCGCTCCGATATATTTGATGGCGACTGTATCTGGCTATAATGTTTAACTCCCACGACATACTCTTATAATCAAACAGTAGCAAGCTAACGGGTTTAGCATGGCTTTAGCACATCTCCGCCGCGGAACCGTAACCGCGGCACCCCTGCACAAATTTACTGAGTTGTATTGTGGAATGGAGTATAGGTATACCTATAATATTTGAAGAGTTCCCTCGATTTCTCTAGGATCCTACCATCAGATCCTAACCTGGTTACAAGTGGACTAACTGTGAAGACTCTTTCAAACAAAAAAAAATCCAAATCGGTCCAGCCGTCTAACAAAGATCCCGACGAATTGAGAACCTCCTTATTCGAAATCTTGAAGTCGGTTGAAGACACTCGGTGACCTCACCCACATGTGGCCCCGACGGAAGACCAGCGCTGGCCCTCCAGGCTAGCACCACGCTGAGTCGAGTCGTGACAAATGTATCGTTTAGTACATGTGTATTCATTAAGTACATGTGTACTATTTATTAGGCTTAACATAACATAAATACTCTTTATCTACACTCACATTGTAAGTTCTCTAAAACGTGTTCGAAAACGGTAGGCAATGGCTAGCATTACCACAACCGATTTTACTATGATATGTTTTTTATCTGTGGCAGTAACGTAATTTTAACTTTACATGCTCAAATATTGATGTGTTATGAGTTTTGATAACATAATGTACACCTGCACGCGCCCGCGCGACCGCCGGTACACAAGAGGTGGCGATGGCGGTGCAATGGCGGCCATTCTATGTTTTCCGAATACGGCATTTAGGATAAATAATATGAGTGTAGATAAAGCAGTGTATGCAACTGTACGTAATTAGGCCTTAAAACACTCGTGTGATCTTATTATGAAACGAGCCGCCACACTCATATTTTAAGGACCCTTATTACGTAACAGTTACATAAACTACTATTATTGCTTTATTGCACACCTCAAATAATAAATACAAATTATACACAAATCACAAACAAAAAAGCAGAAGCAGAAGCTTAAGTGTTTACGTCACGAATAAACGTTTTTTCTTTTTTTTTTTTTCTTTCCATGTCCCTGGAAGTAACTCATCACGTTTCATTTGTTCTAGCTACCTAGCGTCAGGTGACGCCGACGGGAAGTGCTACATCTGGGACTGGAAGAGCACGAAACTGTACAAGAAGTGGAAGGCGCACGACGGAGTCTGCATCACTGCTCTGTGGCACCCGCATGAGCCCAGCCGGCTGCTCACGGCCGGCTGGGACGGCCAGATTAAGTACTGGGACTGAGAGTGGACTATAATGTTGCAGTTATATGTGTTGAAAAAATCGTATTTGAGGGATTATTAACAATAATTGTGAGTTAGTTTATTGCCGTATTATTATTTCAAAATCACCCTTTTATGACCATAAACTATGTACAAGATTTTTCAAGAAGCTGTAGACTCTACAATGTAGAGGACTACAGCGCTCTGTGGCACCCGTATAACCCCAGTCGACTGCTCAGTGCTCACGGCCAAATCAT